>CM062816.1:6705081-7172581 GCA_031772625.1 Pinus tabuliformis
ACATTTCTTCTCTAAATTCATGGAATCATAACTATTAGAAATATTTCAGACTTCCTCACATATTCATTTCTATTGACTTATTAACACATGTTCCTAAATGGATCATTGAAATTATATCGTTAAATTTGTGCTACATGAATCATAGAATTCAGCTCCTCTTTTGTCCATTATTTCTATGGTTCGTAACTCACATAAGTGTAGAAATCTTTAATGCTTAAAACTCTATGTGTTAATGGTAGAATTCTTGATTCTTAAAGCTCTATGTGATGAGTTACTCGTTCTCCTTCTCCTCTCTCATTACTCTGCAAAAGCTTATTAAATTGTAAGTCCTTGAACTACTCAACCTCCACTATTTTATGTGTATATTTCTATGATTTGTACATGTGAAGAAATACCAGAAATCCATGGCTTACTCCTTTAGATGAATGAACCAACCTATTTCACTTATCTATATCTATATCTATATATATAATCTATATATATATATATATATATATATATATATATATATATATATATATATATATATATATATATATATATATATATATATATATATATATATATATATATATGTATATTATATAGATATAGATATATAGATATATATAGATAGACATGTATAAAGTATACATGATGTCTCTAGTCTCTTGAGAATCTTACAAGACACGCAGAATATAGATGTGCCTAGGCACTACTCTTGTTATCAATCCAAGGCTTCCTTTGGGAGCAACAACATCTTCTGGCACCACTGCTGGGGAACTTATTGAAGGATTTTTCCCATGGGATATGAGAAGTTGAGCACTCTTTGTATAGGTGAGCAAAGGCATTCTGGTTACATGCATATCAACTTGGTGACTCCACTACCCCCATTATCATTTATCATCCTAGCTTTTAAGAAGCCCCACACTAACTTAGATACCTCTCAACAGAAAGTCCCATTTGTATCTGACCCCAAGAAATTAATTTTCAGGATATTCTGGAAGGAGAAAACTCCTACTTCCTGCACCACCGTCCCACTACTCTTTGAATCCTCCTCATCCAACTCTCAACCTGTTGTTACTCACTACTTAGGAATTACTCCTAAAATATTTACATACCCTGCTTTCAGTCTAGCCACTCTTACCACTGTGGTTTTGACCCAAGTTCCTCAGGAAAGTCTCAATGCCCCTCCATTAATCCAGATGGATCTTCTAGGTTTTTTGCTAAATAAATATGCCCTTCTTAATTTACCTCAACCCCTAAGTGCTATTCCCCAGGAATACCTTAAGCTTATGCCTAGGTTCAATGGGGAGGATGATAACCATACACAGAGACACATCGAAACCTTTTGTGCTTTTGCTGAGAATCTTAATGTGGAACAACTAGATGTGGTCATGAGACTTTTTGTACAATCCCTGTATGGAGAAGCTATAAAATAGTTTAAATCCCTACCCAATTCATCCATCACTACCTGGGAGGAACTTGAAAACTCTTTCACACAAAAATGGGCTGAAAAGAGAAATCATGAGTACGTCCTCATATATTTTAAGGTTATAAGGAAGAATCCAAAAGAGGATATCTCAGAATTTATCAAAAGTTTCAATAAGAAGTACAATAACCTACTAGGTGAGATAAAGGCTCCTCCATGGGAGCCTTTGAAACCGACTTTGGTTTTACTCTAAGAGACATGAAGTCCCTCAATTTGGATGAACTCCAAATTTATTCTCTTGGGGTGGAATAACATTTCACCTCAGCTGAGAAGTCAAGAGGAAAACAAGAACCTACTTAAAATAAAAGAGGGAAAGAAGAGGCATGCTCCTCTAGTCAAGCTAGGGAATTTCCAGACTTGAAGTGGGATGAGCTAGATAAACTCATCAGGTTTTTATCACATAAGGTTGGAAAGATTGAACTCGATAACAAGAGTCTCTCCAAATAGAATGTTTAAAACAACAACTAAGGTTATAACTTGCAGTATAGAAGGCCTCCATTGCAGATACTTCCAAGGTGTTGGCATTATGATGCATGTGTTGTACTTGATGACAAACAACTCATAGAAGATCAACTCACTTATATATATCTAGATGAATCTACGGAAGAGATATCAGATGACAATTCTCAGTATGACAAGTCCAAAGGGGGAGATTGTTGGCATTATGAGACAAGTGTCGTACTTGATGGCAACCCACTCTCTCAGATGATAAATTATAGTTCACGCACTTATATGTAGAGAAAAGTTTATTTCATGTAGATAAAAGTTCACACACTTTTATGCAGAGAAAAGTTTATTTCATGTAGAGAAAAGTTCACGCACTTTTATGCAGAGAAAAGTTTATTTCATGTAGAGAAAAAGTTCACGCACTTTCATGCAAGGAAAAGCGTGTATATGTTGGAGAACTTACCTTTGGTCCATGGTAGTTAGTCCTTGGTATTTGAACCTATGGTTTTGGACCATGGTACCTCATCAGAAGTGTTGATCTCACGAACTTTCATGCAAGGAAAAGCGTGTATATGTTGGAGAACTTACCTTTGGTCCATGGTAGTTAGTCCTTGGTATTTCATGCAAGGAAAAGCGCGTATATCTTGGAGAACTTACCTTTGGTCCATGGTAGTTAGTCCTTGGTATTTGAACTGATGGTTTTGGACCATGGTACCTCGTCAGAAGTGTTGATCTCACGCACTTTCATGCAAGGAAAAGCGTGTATATGTTGGAAAACTTACCTTTGGTCCATGGTAGTTAGTCCTTGGTATTTGAACCTATGGTTTTGGACCATGGTACCTCGTCAGAAGTGTTGATCTCATGCACTTTCATGGTTGGTTCATGGTATTAGTCCGATAGTTTTTGATCCTATGGTTTTGGCTCGTGGTATTGCATCCAAAAGTGTTGATCTCACGCACTTTCATGGTTGGTTCATGGTATTAGTCCAACAGTTTTTTGATCCTATGGTTTTGGCCCGTGGTATTGTGAAAGGCCTAAGACTATAAAAGAGGAAGGAGATCATTTGGCAAAGCATCATCTGAATTATTGAATATCTAGATCTGGAATACTGTGATTGGGTTATGGTGCAGATCTGGATCTGAGCTAAAGAGGGATCTCACCGGTTGATGGAGAACAAGATCTAAGGATAGATCGGGATCAAATGGTTTGAAATGAACTATCTCTATATAGTTGATTATGCTTATTCTAGATCTGTATACTGACGCTTGTAATGATCTGAACTGGGTATAACTTAAGTTTGAAATCGCTGCAAGTCATGATTGAATATTTATAGGTCTGTATGCGGGTTGGCTTTGGTGAAAGCACATATGTATGCAGGTTTGATTCATTGTAGTAGCACATACCATTTGAGCTATGATGTTTAAAGTTACAGGTGGTTCAGGTTGTTGATGTGTTCTGATGACTGTTTAATGGTGTCAGTATTCTACATATTCAGTTTGATTGATTGTGTTGATGGATGAGATCTAGTAATGGATCTAATGGACTAGATCGGGTTGCTAACACTCATATTATCCTTGTATATGTATTGATCTGGTGATTGGGTGATTCAGAAGATTGATTAATTTTTATGGGTCCAGTATGAAAATTGGATGAAACGTGGCCTTTCAGATTACGTGTTGTGCTTCAGGTGTATCCAGTCTGAAAATATATGAAACGTGGTACCCGGAGGAGAGAAGATTGTAGGCTGGTGCCTACGTACTAGTATCTTAGCTAGTACAAGAGCTACGGGGGTGGTAGCTCCCTTCCAGTAGCAGTTGAAAACTTTGGAGCATTGTATCAAGTAGCAGCCTGCGTACTAGTAAATGGATCGGCTAGTGCAAGAACTATGGGGGTTGTAGCTCTCTGCAGGTAGAAGCCTGCGTACTGGTATAAGACTGCACCAGTACAAAAATATTGTAAAAGGATTTTCTTATTAAGAAGAAGATTGAGATGACTTGCAGCAGGTGGTTTTCTCCCACATTGGGTTTCCACCTTATATCATGGTGTTCATGTGTGTGGCTTACGTGTGATGATTTTTTCTATTTTACTGCACCTGTTTACTGTTAATATGGTTGATAATGTTCTAATGCACTCATTAAGGATCAACTAACTGAATCATAAGAAGTTGTGGAAGTAGCATATATGAATCTGAATATGGAAATGAAAAAGTTTTATTGATGTGATAATACTGATTCACCCCCCCCCCTCTCAGTATTATTTCCAACAATTGGTATCAGAGCAGGTCCTTTGGTAGAAGCTTTATCGCTTGAAGGAGATCCGTGGAACAATGGGAAAGAAGCTTAAGAAGAATCATAAGAAGAAGAAGACATCTCAGAAGAACTATGACAGTGGGAGAATCGATTGGGGATTAGGTATAAGAAGCTCTTCAGATTCAGATTCAGATTCGGAATCATTTCAGAATGAAGATGAACTATCAGTTATGAATTTGCTATCCTCTGATGTTCCAGCTATCTATCCATTTGGAAAACATGGAAGTAATAACGAAAAAACTGAATGTGCTCTTATGGGTGAGGAAGAAGGATATCAAATAGAAGCAGAATTTAACAGGCTGACAAATAGAATTAGTGAACAAGAAAGACTTCTGAACATAAAGAGTGGTGCCCTCAAAGAAGCTGTTACTAGACAAAAGGCTCAACGAGAGTTATTCAAGGAGAAATATCAAAAGTTGCAGGTTGAAGCAACATCTCTAAGAAATGAAGTCAATGAAAAGAACACAACCATCAAGAAACTCAGAGATAGATCCAGTTACTATGAAAGTCTTGAAGCCATGATCTGCTCTCTAAAGGAAGATCTTGAAGAATCAAAGAAGTAGAATAAAGATCTAGTCCAAGATATTGAAAAACAGGGAAATGAAGTTATTAGCTTAAAATCTCAGCTAGAATGTGCCTTCAGAATTCGTCAAATGCAATAGGATCTGAATGAAGAACAAGAAAAGGAGATTCTCAAGCTAAATCATCAGTTGGAAGAAGAAAGGAAAGCTGAAGAAGACATGAAGAAGCAATATCTAGAAAAAGAAGAACAACTTCAGGTTGAGGTAAATATTTTGAAAAGTAAATTAGAAGAAAAGGATAAGCTCTTACGTTTTCAAGATAGTACTAAAGTCTTGGATGATATTCTTAATAGTCAAAGATCTCCTTCTATCAAAACTGGTCTTGGCTTTCATGAATCTATTTAAGGTGAATCTAGTTCACAAGGTGAGGCAAGGAACTCTAAAGAGAAATCTAAAATGATCAACAAGGAGATAAGAGAGATGAAAGGTCAATCTCATCATCAACCAAGGAAAGAAATTCATCAAAGAAAATCTTTTACTCCTCCTATGAATAATGTTGAATGTTATTTATGTCATAACCTTGGACATGTTGCAGCCAGATGTAGAAGAAGAAGGGTTCAAGATCATCAAACAAAGAGATCATCTCAGTCAAGGTACTTTAATGGATATTGCTTTGCTTGCAATATGTTTGGTCACAAAGCTGCTGATTGCTACAAAAGGAATATGAAACATGTAAGATGTTATGCATGTAACAAGCTTGGACATATAGCAAAGGAATGCAGGAACAAAGTACGGACATCACACCAAAAGGAGAAAACATCATCACACTTGAAGATATGGAAGAAAAAGGAAGTTCAGTCAGAAAGTGGTGGCACAACACATTATATAGACATAACAGAGGGAGCCGGAAGTGTAAAACTTCAATCTCCTACGCAAGCTTGATAAAGGGAAGTTGCATATATACGTGAATTTTTTACTGCACAGTCGCGTATATGATTGTTTGAAGAAAGGCAGTAGGGACAGATTCAAGAAAAGGATCAGTTTTGCTCTAATTGATAATGGTTGCATTTTGCTAATGATGTGTGGATATGATGGTTAGAAGTATTTTGGTTCTAACTTGATATTGCTGATTAATATGCATGATTAGATTTGACAGATGGCACAGGTTTAGGGGGAGCATATGCTCTTAATGCATTGTTGGCATTATGGTTAATAGTCCTTGGTGATGATACTTATATGGATAAATGATTCATCTTGCTATGATATGGTTATGAGTTGTTCAGATGATTCTTGGGGTTAAATATTTGATATTTAGATCAGATTTGTGGTTGATTCTCTAATGGTGCTTACATGGTGATCTTCATAAGGATAAGGAGAAGTACATAGCTTGAATTCACATCTTCTTTATTTGATGATGAGTCACTCATATCGTCATATGCATAAAGATCATATATTACAGTTATGATGCAGGATTCCTATTGTTCTTGGCACATATATGGATGAGGATTGTTGGCTGGATACATGGATGATTATTCAATGTTGCATTGTTGGAGACATGATGATGATGAGTTCTTACCTATATGATGATAGGTTGTTTCGTACATATGTTGATTGATATTCCCAATTGATGATACTTGGTCCATGTAGATCTGGATGGCTATGGTGTTTCTCACATATTATAGAATGATTTTGTATATACAGAATTCTGTTCAAAAGGATGAGTTGATACGGACATACCTTGATGATTCATGAACTAATACAAATTGCTGGTGACAGATGCTATGGAGCAGATCATTCAGTGTCGTTGCTGATGTTTATCATGATCTTTTTTAGGTGTTTGGTCTGTGTTATAAATGTCATGTATATCATTCGATGTAAAGGTCATATCAAGACTCATGATGTAATAGTGTGTCTCTATCTATTGTAGTCATTTTATGAAATATTTCAGTCATATCAAGGTCATGTAACGGCCTATGTTGGTTTCCCCACTATGCCTGGGATGAATGATGTAATGTACTTGGTTGTCATTTTATGGTATATCCCCACTTGGTTGGGAAATGGATGTATGTATGAGTATTTGGTGATAGGAAGGTCATTTATGATGTATAGAGTCATGTACTTCTTGTAGAACATCTTTTTGCAGACCTTGCTTAACAGTCAGGGGGAGCATGAACAAGCATATTTCAGCAGAGCAGAGATTTCAGCATGTTCTCAGAAAAAGCATGGACAGATTGGTGCACCATGGCATATACAAAGGGGGAGCTCATTCAGAGATTTCAACAGGTACTCAGGGGGAGTATGAACAGCGGAATGCCTTTCTAGGAAAGAGAATATCTTGGTTCGCCCTTTGCCCTTGATGTCAAAGGGGGAGAGTGATTTGGTATTGTTGCCATCAAGTCCAAAGGGGGAGATTGTTGGCATTATGATGCATGTGTTGTACTTGATGGCAAATAACTCATAGAAGATCAACTCGCTTATATATATCTAGATGAATCTACGGAAGAGATATCAGATGAAAATTCTCAGTATGACAAGTCCAAAGGGGGAGATTGTTGGCATTATGAGACAAGTGTTGTACTTGATGGCAACCCACTCTCTCAGATGATAAATTATAGTTCACGCACTTATATGCAGAGAAAAGTTTATTTCATGTAGAGAAAAGTTCACACACTTTTATGCAGAGAAAAGTTTATTTCATGTAGAGAAAAGTTCACGCACTTTTATGCAGAGAAAAGTTTATTTCATGTAGAGAAACATTCACGCACTTTTATGCAGAGAAAAGTTTATTTCATGTAGAGAAAAAGTTCACGCACTTTCATGCAAGGAAAAGCGCGTATATGTTGGAGAACTTACCTTTGGTCCATGGTAGTTAGTCCTTGGTATTTGAACCTATGGTTTTGGACCATGGTACCGCGTCAGAAGTGTTGATCTCACGCACTTTCATGCAAGGAAAAGCGTGTATATGTTGGAGAACTTACCTTTGGTCCATGGTAGTTAGTCCTTGGTATTTCATGCAAGG
Source organism: Pinus tabuliformis (assembly GCA_031772625.1). Lineage (NCBI taxonomy): Eukaryota > Viridiplantae > Streptophyta > Pinopsida > Pinales > Pinaceae > Pinus > Pinus tabuliformis. The sequence goes on from CM062816.1 coordinate 6,712,849, forward strand.
AAAAGCACGTATATGTTGGAGAACTTACCTTTGGTCCATGGTAGTTAGTCCTTGGTATTTGAACCTATGGTTTTGGACCATGGTACCTCGTCAAAAGTGTTGATCTCACGCACTTTCATGCAAGGAAAAGCGTGTATATGTTGGAGAACTTACCTTTGGTCCATGGTAGTTAGTCCTTGGTATTTGAACCTATGGTTTTGGACCATGGTACCTCGTCAGAAGTGTTGATCTCACGCACTTTCATGGTTGGTTCATGGTATTAGTCCAATAGTTTTTGATCCTATGGTTTTGGCTCGTGGTATTGCATCCAAAAGTGTTGATCTCACACACTTTCATGCTTGGTTCATGGTATTAGTCCAACAGTTTTTTGATCCTATGGTTTTGGCTCGTGGTATTGTGAAAGGCCTAAGACTATAAAAGAGGAAGGAGATCATTTGGCAAAGCATCATCTGAATTATTGAATATCTAGATCTGGAATACTGTGATTGGGTTATGGTGCAGATCTGGATCTGAGCTAAAGAGGGATCTCACCGGTTGATGGAGAACAAGATCTAAGGATAGATCGGGATCAAATGGTTTGAAATGAACTATCTCTATATAGTTGATTATGCTTATTCTAGATCTGTATACTGACGCTTGTAATGATCTGAACTGGGTATAACTTAAGTTTGAAATCGCTGCAAGTCATGATTGAATATTTATAGATATGTACGCGGGTTGGCTTTGGTGAAAGCACATATGTATGCAGGTTTGGTTCATTGTAGTAGCACATACCATTTGAGCTATGATGTTTAAAGTTACATGTGGTTCAGGTTGTTGATGTGTTCTGATGACTGTTTAATGGTGTCAGTATTCTACATATTCAGTTTGATTGATTGTGTTGATGGATGAGATCTAGTAATGGATCTAATGGACTAGATCGGGTTGCTAACACTCATATTATCCTTGTATATGTATTGATCTGGTGATTGGGCGATTCAGAAGATTGATTAATTTTTATGGGTCCAGTATGAAAATTGGATGAAACGTGGCCTTTCAGATTATGTGTTGTGCTTCAGGTGTATCCAGTCTGAAAATATATGAAACGTGGTACCCGGAGGAGAGAAGATTGTAGGCCGGCGCCTACGTACTAGTATCTTAGCTAGTACAAGAGCTACGTGGGTGGTAGCTCCCTTCCAGTAGCAGTTGAAAACTTTGGAGCATTGTAGCAAGTAGCAGCCTGCGTACTAGTAAATGGATCGGCTAGTACAAGAACTATGGGGGTTGTAGCTCTCTGCAGGTAGAAGCCCGCGTACTGGTATAAGACTGCACCAGTACAGAAATATTGTAAAAGGATTTTCTTATTAAGAAGAAGATTGAGATGACTTGCAGCAGGTGGTTTTCTCCCACATTGGGTTTCCACCTTATATCATGGTGTTCATGTGTGTGGCTTATGTGTGATGATTTGTTCTATTTTACTGCACCTGTTTACTTTTAATATGGTTGATAATGTTCTAATGCACTCATTAAGGATCAACTAACTGAATCAAAATAAGTTGTGGAAGTAGCATATATGAATCTGAATATGGAAATGAAAAAGTTTTATTGATGTGATAATACTGATTCACCCCCCCCCCCAGTATTATTTCCAACACGAGGGAAAGAAAGGAACAGATCGATCAGATCCCTCATCCCATATATTTAGAAGATGAGATACACATGAGATGCAGGGAAAATTGTATTCCCCATTCCTTGGAGAAGAACATGAAAGCATGGCTCACTAGGAGACCAGTCATGATAGAGAAGCTGCAACAAATGAGGAAGATATGGATTATTATTGAAAATATTTTTTGGACTTCATGCAAGCCCAACCCCACCGAAAGTATGATCTAAGATCTTCAAGAAGGAGGTCAAGGGAACCACAACAATAAGAGGGAGACTCCCAAGTTATTCCCCAGTACAAAATAAAGGGAAAGGTAAGCTAAATCATAAATCTTCCAAGATAAAAAGTCCCCTCAAATAAGGAAAGAAATAGTTCCGATGGACACTCAGAAAAGGAGGCACCTATACCATAGAAAACTACCGGTGGTAAGGAAGAAGGAGCATAGCTAGGAGGTATAGAAAAATTCCAACCCACATTCAATCACAGCCTACTTATAAAGCTCAAGTCTCTCAATTCATGCATCCATCCACCTCAGCACAAACACATGGTAGTTTAGACCTCGAAGAGGAGAGGCCAATGGCTGTTTTTGGGCCGCATGTGGAAGAACATGATCCTTCTACTACACCCTAGTAATCCATGATCTCTTACTGCATAACTGCATGTTGGATTCCAGAGCCTCACATAACATCATGTCATTAGTAGTGATGGAATAGTTGGGCTTGTAAATCACTATGCCCTACAAGGACCTATACGCCTTTGACTCTAAGAGGGTCAAATGCTTGGGAATGATAAAGAATCTAGTGGTAAACCTGGCTTAGATCCATGTGAAGCACATGGTAATGGATATAGTAGTGGCAAACATTGCCCCTCGGTTTGGCATGCTCTTATCTAGATCTTGGGGTTCCAAGGTGTGGGGCTCTTTCAAGTTAGATTTGACTTATGCCACTATTCCCACATTTGGAGGAGAGAAAAGGAGATTGTATAGAGAGTCCAGGTTTGTAAAAGCTATGACCCCAGCCAAAGGCTCAGAAAACTCCCTAGTGCATGGGAAAGAAAGTGACCTCTCCTCCATGTTCATCGAAGAAGATGAGACCATCTTAGAGGAAACATCTATACACCTAACAAGGCATTTTGAACACCAATGAGAAAATGAAAATGAAGTATGGAAATTATACTTTTGTAGAGAAAACTCAAAAGAGGGAAATGGAGCTGGAGTATTATTGGTATCTTGGAAAGGCAGCGTGATACCCCTCTCATTCAATCTAGAGTTTGAGGCAACCAACAACATGGTGGAGTATGAAGCATTTCTTCTTGGGTTACAAATGACAAAGAATATGAATATTGAATGCCTAGTGGTGTATGGAGACTCTGAGCTAGTTGTAAGGAAGATCGAAAATCAATTTCAAGCCAAACACCCCAGATTGAGGACTTACCTGAATGAAGTGTGGGATCTAATTGATAATTTATTCCTTGCCTTTAATATCCAATTTCTGCCGAATGAAGTAAATAGAATGGCTGACTCCCTTGTTTAGCTGCAAGCAATTTCAGGCCCCCTTAAAATCCACTCCTTAGGTATGAGGTAGAATTCAGATATAGGCCCTCAATACATGATAATGTCAAGCACTGGAAGGTATTTGAGGATGACGAGCAAGTGAAACAATTCATACAAGTAGTTGGGGAGTTCGCTAACTCCAACATCGATCAAGAAGAAGAAGAAGCAAATCAAGAAGCCACTTCATGGAAAGGCATAGTGGTTGGGCATAAAATTCTACAACTGAAAGGGAATACCATCCCTCGCAGACTAGTCCAATTGGAAAGGCTTTTTAATAAGGATGACATAGCCTCAAAACCAATGGCTCTGGAGATATACTATCAAGTAGAAGACTACAATAGTGCTTAAAGGAGGAACCCCAGATGAGTACGCTATCGAAGGGAATCCCTTGCAATACAAACAAGGGTATTTAGTTCTATTCAAAATATACAAGGATGTTTTTTCTTGTTCTTATGAGGATTTAAAAGCATTTGATACTAACATCATTCAACATAATATTCCTTTGAAGAGTGGAATAAAGCCATGCAATTAGAAACTTAGGCAGATAAATCCATTCTTACTCCCTTCCATTGAAAAAGAAGTGAGAAAGCTGCTACAGGCAAAGATCATAGTGCCTTTAAGGTACTCTGAGGGGGTGGCCAACAGTTCCTGTCCAGAAGAAGAACAGAGAAATAAGGTTATGTGTATATTTTTGCAATCTAAATAGGGCGTCGCTAACAAACAACTACCCACTGCCTAAGATGGATCATATATTGCAGAAGGTGGTCAGTGAACTCAGAATGTCCATGATGGATGGGTTCTCTGGATACAACCAAGTAGCAGTCCACCCTGATGATCAGAAGAAGACTCCTTTCACCACCCTGTGGGGAACATTCATATACGCTCGTATGCCTTTTGGGCTTATTAGTGCAGGGGCCACATTTCAGAGAGCCATGGACATAACTTTCGTAGGGGAGAAAGAAAAATTAATGGTGGTTTATTTAGACGATATCGAAGTCTTTTCTAGGACTGACGAAGAGCACATCCTCCACCTGAATATTACCTTTGAAAAATGTAGGAGGTACAATCTTTCTTTGAATCCTAAGAAATCTCAGTTCACCCTGAGTGAGGGGAAGCTACTAGGACACATAGTAGCATAGGAAGGTGTGAAGTTAAATCCTAAAGGAGTTGAAGCTATCCGCCATATTCATTTGCCCAGGAATAAGAAAGAGGTCCAAGCCTTTTTGGGGAGAATAAATTTCTTGAGGAGGTTCATACCCAAATATGCATAAATAGTGAACGGTATTATGGACATGCTTAAGAAGAAAAATTAAGTCAAGTGGAGCCCTTCCCCTTGAGATTCTTTTATTAGAATTAAAGAAGCTTTAGCTGAAGCCCAAATACTAGTCAGGCCCGACTATTCAATGCCTTTCTATATATTTTCTTTTTCTTCTCCACATATTATTTCCGCGGTGCTGCTACAGAAAAATGAAGATGGCTATGAACAACCCATCACCTTCTTCATCCAAGTCCGGAGGGATGCTAAGCTCAAATATAACCTCTTGGAGAAACAAGCCTATGCACTAGTCAAGACTTTGAAGGCATTTCGTATGTATGTGCTACAATCATAAAATCACAACATTTGTCCCAACAAATTCAGTCAAGGACATCCTAGTGCAAGGAGACAGTGTAGGAAAAAGGGGTAGGTGGATAGTAAAGATACAATAATATGAGCTAGACATAAATCCTACCAAGCTCATAAAAGGCTAGGGGTTGGCCAAGGTTTTATCTGAATTTAATTGCCATGCTTTAGGGATAAACCTAATAACACACGAAGGTAAAGCAAAGGATTATGAGAATGGGATTAAAACATCTGAGCAGAAGATTTTTGCTAAATATGAGGGATCACCCTGGTCTAAGAACATTGTTCATTATCTCCTATTCCTAAAGTACCTGCTGGGACTGGATAAATCCAAATACCGAACTCTGAGATTGCAAGTGAAAAAATATATCATATCTAATGGTCTACTCTACTAGAAGGACCACATGGGGGTATTGTTGTTATGTTTGGTGGAGGGTGAAACCCATAAAGTGATTGAGGATTTTCACCGAGGATTTTGTGGAGGTCACTATAGCTGGAAGACCACAACACATGAAATCCTCAAGGCAAGATTCTACTAGCCTACACTATTTGGAAAATGTTCATTCCTAGTTCAGGTCATGCCAAAAGTGCCAAGTGTTTACAGAGAGGAAGAATCTTTCTCCTCTTCCCCTAAATCTAGTACATGTGGAAGAACATTTCAGACAGTGGGGACTAGATTTCATAGGAGAAATAAACCCACCATCCAGTGGCAAACACAAGTGGATATTGACAGCCATGAATTATTTCACCAAGTGGGTAGACGCCATCCCATCCAGAAATGCTATAGGCTTAGTGGTAATCAAATTTATGGAGGAGAACATATTATCTCGCTTTTGTTGTCCCTTCAAAATTATCATTAATAATGCTCAGGTCTTCAAACCTACCAAGTTCATCATATTCTTCCAGAAATTCAATATCATCATCGGGTACTCCACTACCTACTATCCTCAAGGTAATGGCTTGGCTGAGTCCTCAAACAAAACTATGGTGAGGGTGCTAAAGAAGACCATCGTTGAGAATCAGAGCAACTATTATCACACATAATTTTCTCTAGAAGTTATTAGAAGAAGAAAAATGACCAAGGTAACCACAAACCAACTTTTGGGATAGGCTCTAGCCAACCTAAGTCCAGAGAGGGCTCTCTATATATGATTTATCTTTGTTTGATGGGATTTTAGGCTAGTTATTAATGTTCAAGGGGTTTTTGATTTGTATTGAAGATTGGGTGGTGGGGTTCTTTAAACAGATGGATAGGATGATGTCTCTAGTCCATTGGGCTATGGAGTTAACAAAAGAGCAGCAGGACTGGATCAACTCATTAAAGGGAATGTTCAAAGGGGAAAGATAATAGAGTAGAGTGCAGGTATTTAGGCCAGAGGGGTGAAAAAGGTTTTAACCAAGGTGAGAGAGAAATTAAGAATTCTCAGACCAGGATTGAAACGAGGAACAAAGGGTAATCAGAAAAAAAGCGTAATTAAGAATCCTTTGCTATAGATTTAGAGGAAACAACCTATACTAAGGAACAATTAAGAATTCCTTAACTTAGATTGTCAGTAGAAAAAATATATTTGCCTAACTATTATAACAGTGTAATTAAACAAATACTGATACAATACTCCAGTTATGGCATTCAGATTTAGATAAACATTATGGAAAAACTTTAATAAATAACAACAACGTGAGAAAATATTTGTCTACACTTCGCTCTGCACATGAATCCTTTGAAATATCCGGTCTTTATTCATTAATCCAGCTTGTTGGCTCAGTCAATGTTGTAATGGCTTTATAGTCTTTCAATCAAGAAATCTATAGAAATGTTTAAGAATCCACCCTACATTCTTCGAATTGTGAAGTATTTATACTAATTTTTTATTACAAATATCTCAAACTAACTTGAGATTTAATCTAGGAAATACAAAATATCTTCTCGTAGGAAGATAGAGACAGCTAATGAACTGTTTTCATGTTGTCCCTTTTACTGTGGTATTGCTGGATGTTATGGCTTGTTTTTAGCTCTTTATGCTCTTGGTTGTTTGAATTATCACACTGGAGGCTTTATTTACTTCTAGCTTTCTTCTGATACTCTTTGTCACTAATACTCTTTCACTCTAATGAGTTGTCTTTATCCTTTTTGTGTCTTTCCTTTTTACTGTACAATTTAACCTTTTACTGTGTTTTTTAACATTAAATTGCTTTGTTTTTTATGTGTATCAGCATTGGGAAGTGGATATGGATCAAGTCTCTGTATGTTTCATTTGTTGGTCTTCTAACTGCATCTTCAGTCTGGTTACTTTGTTTTGGCTATCAAGGGTCTGCGTAGTTATCTTCTTCTCAGCTCTGTGTGTAATTGTCTTCATCTTTGTTCCTTGTATAATAGTCTTCTTCTTTTGTATATAGGATTTTAACAGTTTTCTTCTCAAGTCTTGGAGTAAACAGGTTTTGCGACTAGTATCAGAATTGTTTATACAAGCTCTGATCTTCGACAGTGATCTGAATTAGATCCTAAAACACTCTCTAAGTTTTCATAACTCTGTAAAATTCATGCCAAAGTTTCAAAGACTTAAAAAGGTCGAGCTTATCAGAAATACCCTAGGAATAGTTGTAATTTGTGAGCAGCGCAAAGCAATGAGGACCCTCAATCAAGCGCATAGACCATTGGCCCATGGTAACGCGTGCTGTCACAAATTGGCAAAATGGGAGGTCTTTTTGAGAAACGGGGGAGGTTTCTGATATGCGACAAGTTGCTAATCGCATATCGCCAGGCAAAGCCCTCAACTATGGAAAAGCCCCAAGCGACCCTGACCCGAAAAGTCAAAAACTGTACGAATATCGCGCTAATTCCATCAGAGGTGGGTCTTGTTATGCTCCTATACCAATAGGTGTCATAATTTATGATTGAATTAGTTTATCTATGAAATATGTACATACCTTTGCTTTCTGCAAATGCTTTCCATATTTGTAAAAAATCAAAAAGTTAAAAAATGTAAAGAGGGTATGTCCTAAAAGAAAAATCAAAGGACAAAAAGAATGAAAAAGGTCAAAAAAGATGAAAAATGAACCCCAAAGAAAAAGAAAAAAGACCATGAAAGTGTGCAAGTCAAAATGCCATTGCTATTTTACTTTTTGTATAATAAATGATTGTGTGCAACTTGTTACTTATGCCACAATCCATGGTAACCAAATAGTTTAATCTTGGTTATTCCATGTTTTGAATTTCATGCTCATAGATAGAGAATAAAATCTGACCAAACTATTTAATCTTGGCAGATAAGTAGATAGGTAGAGTGAATAAAAGGAGCTCAACAGTTTAATCTGAGCCCTTGGATGTAATAAGGATAGACTTAGATAGATTTCCATTGTAAAAGAAAAGAAAAGTTTGATAAGGGTTTGCCAGTTTAAGTGCACCCTAATAAAGAGTAGAAAAATGGTAGGATGTGTAGGTGGGTAAGTAGATGAATGGTTGCAGAATTGTGTATGATGAATGATTAGTCACAACTCATATCATTTACTTTCATCATCATATTACTTTGAAAAACATGGATAACAAGGAGATATTTACAAAGTCAAGTTATTAATTCCCTCATTCATTTTATCCCTATTTCACTAATTTTCCACAAACAACAATCAAAGTACCTAAAACCTTAAAGTCAAAGGGGCTCAGAGCATTTCTCTGACTTCTGGAGGGACCAGACCCTTGGCCCAATGACTTACAAGTTCTAAGTGCTAAACCCCCTCATCAACATTCACCCCCTCCATAATTCATTCATTTTCCCTAAAAATCCCCTTTTTCCTAAGGTAAAATCATTATTTGCTTGGGAAAAGTAATTATCCTCATACAAAACCCCCATATAAAAACCCACAAAATATACGAGAGTATGAATATATTTCAAAAGCATTTGAATTAGCGCATTTTTCATCCCCGTTTCCATTCCATATTAACATTAATCTACTATATTTAACTCCCCAAAAATATATCCCTTTCCTGGATATATTATTAAAATTACTTATGATAATATCCCGCTCCCGAGGTTTGAAATATAAACCATAACAATAAAATTTTTAGATGGATTAATTAATCGGTAGATTAATTAATCTATCTACGATTAAATCAAGACCCATAACCTCCACTGCATTAAGAGGTATTAATTAATCAACCCGTGATTAATTAATAACCCTCCTCCAATCACCTCGCCCCTGATGTCGTTAATCTCCCTAGTCAGCAGTTATTATCCCGTCGGGCCCCTCCGTTAATTCCCACTCAAATCCCTACCCCGACCACTATACGATCTAACCACTTCATATCTAACGGTCGACGCTCATATCGGGCGGCCTCCGATGCTGATCTTTACCCACCCGATGTGAGTAGTTTCACTATTTACCCCCTACTACGTGTCGCCTGATAAATGGCATCGGGCAGACCTATCCCAATACCTCCTAACGCCCAAAAGCGATGCGATAAACTCCATTACCACTTCTGCTTACCACCCTTGCTAAACTACAAAACATTCCGTCCATCAGTTGGCACCAATTGTCACTTTCATTATACCCGCCAAAACATTGACTTTGCAAATAAAACAAAAATACTCATTATTTTTGTTTTACCAAAACAAAAGAACATTCTATTCTCCATGCACATGCAGAGTACGTTCAAACTGTCACCATGCTTGCAATTGACAACCTCCAAAAGTCGTTGAACTCCAGATTACCATTGCAGATCCATGCGCTCCCTTCAAGCAGTACTCCAGTGTCGTTTATCCCTCCATACAACCATAACTGGGTATTTATCCGTTTACTGAGAAACCCTAATTTCGTATCAAACCTGAACTAAATTGTTGAAAAAATCAAGTAATTTAGTAAAATTAAGTTGTTCGACAGTCTTGAGACTCCCTAAAGCGACCCATTTCTTCATAATTCCCTGAAATTCCCTACCCTCGTCCTTGAATCCACAAGAACCAAGGATGGACATTCCAGTTGCCCTAAATTTCATGCTAATTACCACTCCCCATAGAGATTTAGACTATCTTCCCTTGGCTGACAAAGATTTTCAGATAAAAGACCTCACCTTTGACGAAACCCCTTTGAAATTGCACTGCAAATACCGAGATATCTACTTGAACCATGTAGATAAGATAGGCCTCTGGGAATCAAACCTACCTAAGTATCAATTCCCCAGTGTTCATGTCTTCCCAGAAATTGTCCACTACTGCCATGCAAACTATGACCCTATTATGAGAGTGGTAATGTCCCCAGACTAGAAAATCCTATTCATCATTACAGCCGAATCCATAAATGAGATGTTACAGTCGTAGCTTGGTCAAGACCTAACTCCCCTTTCTATTGTTGATTTACTTGAAATATTCTCCAAGCTATCTAGTTCCAGAATTACTCAAATCCTCCAGACTTTCATTTTTGAAGAAAGACACATGCCAAAGGACCCCCCTCCTTACATGTCATGCTTCTTTTCTGATCTGGGTAGAGATATCACAACAATGCTGTCATGCATTTTAGGTTCTACCACTAATGAATATATAGATGAGACTATTTTTGTTGGCATGTCTATTTTTACCCCTGGTCAACCTCCTGCAGTCAAGTTTGATTATGCAAAATTCATTACTGATAAAATGCATGATCAGTTTATGAGATTAGAAAATGAAAGGGTGTTCAAATATTCATCAGTCCTATACCATTTGTTTCTCTACTACCAAACTGATAAGTTTCCCTTCTCTGTCCAAAAGCTTGATACTAGAGGGAATCCTAGGTCTGTCATCTTCTGGACCTCTATATTCCACAGGTCTTTTTCTGCTCCCTATCCATACACAGATTTTATTGACTTATTTGTACATCCAGTAACTACAATGTTATTAGGAAGTCCCCCTCCCAGAATCAATGCAGACATTAAGAGGGTTCTTCAGCTATCCAAACAATACAAAGTAGGGGATTGGTACTTGTATCAAAACCATACTGAAATCAGAACTTATGGGTGTGAATTTCCTCCTTACAAATTACCTAGATATCTCCCCATGAGATTATTTGCTCTGGAGTACTACAGGAAAATGATCAATTCTGATGAAATTCACTTTTTAAAAACCAAGAAGAAGGCCTAGCTGAGAATAAAAGATCACCTAGGCCCATTTATTTGCAACAACAGAGGAGCAGGAAAGGAGGCAGATGAAATCCTCCAAAGATTGAAATTAAAACAGAGTTTCATCTGGGCCTATGACCCTCACAGCTTCATTTGTAACAGAAGGCAGAAACATAAGCTATCTCCTTATATCCACCATAGGATCCCAGAGATTGAACAATATGCCAATCAATCTGAATGGGTGGAAGGCACTTTAATAGAGCAGGATAGCACACAAGTTGAAGTTGACAATGTATGGATAGATTTAGAAAGAAGGCTTGATGAAGATTCCTTTGTACATGTGCCAGGAGAGACTTCATCACAAAGACAGTCGCAGGAACCCAGTACACAGCCATCAAAACATCAAGGTACATCAGAACAGGCAGAAGATTCATAGCAACCAAAGTCCTCAAAACAAGCTGAGCCATCAAGACAACAGGAAAATTTAGGAAAACAAGAAGAATCTGAGTAGCACAAAATATCAAAGGAGTTGGCTTAACCTCAACAAATCATGAGCAACCCTCCTATGTTGCAAACTCCTCTAAATGAGGAAAGAAATCTTAAAAGAGACAGGGAAGAGGCCACTCCTTCCAGCATGCCTATTGATCAAATGTTTGCTAAAAGGCAAAGGTTAAACCCCTATGTAGAATAAGAGTATACTAAGGAGACCACAGGAAACACAAGGGCAGAAAGGACCGATAGTATGCAGACTATCCTAGTAGGTGGAATACCGTCCACCTCCCATATACAAGCATTGGAAAGACAACAAAGCACAAAGGTGTCTTCCTTCAGAGCTTTCTCTTAGCAGAGCCTAGACATTATAGGAAAATACAAAGAAATTAAAGCAAGGAATGAGAAATTAAAAGCTCAAACCTATGCACACTATTTCAAAATGGCTCCAACTAATTAGACCAGGATTATGTCAGCTTTTGACATAAGGGAAGGAAAAATGCATATGAGCTTCCTCAAACCAACTGTACAACATCCGAGATCCATGGCTGACTATTTAAAAACTGATTTTGAAGTTTTGGCAAAGGATATCCATCCTATTGACCAAATAGAATTGCATAAGCATGTTGAGATTATGACACAGGCTTGGCACCATGGCATAGGTATTGTCCTTGGTGGCAACTCACTCGGCAAATCACTCAGATGACTGTTCAAGATCACAGGCTCTCAGAATAAAGGAAAAGGAGGTATACGCAGGTTCCTGTTGTTAAAGCCGCATATACACGCTGATTCACAAACCAAAAGATGCGTATGCGTATACACGCACTTTCATGCACAAAAAAACGTGTACAATTTGGAAAACTTGGGTTTTGGTCCTTGGTATTCGGACCTATGGTTTTGGACCATGGTATCTCGTCCGAAGTATTGAACCCAGGTATTTGGACCTAGGTATTGGTTCTAAGTGGTCTTGGACCATGGTATTGAGTAAGGCCTAAGACTATAAAAGAGGAAGGAGAGCATTAGGCAAAGGCACTAAAGGATTGAATATCTTATGAAGAACAAGATCTAGAATACTGGTCATTGGGTTATGGTGCATAGTTGGATCTGAATCAAGGAGGAACCTAAGCACTAGGAGAAGGATAAGTTCTATTGATGGGTCAAGATCTTAAGGCTTGAAGAGAAGTATCTTTGTGTGATTTTGATCTGTTATATTTGGTGAATGACTTGATCTATAAATCTGATAATCTGGATATAACTGATGTCTGAATAGTTGAAAGGGGTAAATTATCTATTATAGATCTGTACGCAGGTTCAACGTATCAAAGGCGCGTATACACACTGGTTCGGTAATTGAAAATCACGTATATGTAGGTTTACCTTAATATAACAACATATGCACACAGGTTCTACATATTGAAGTAGCGTATGTCTCATAAAATATGTTTTAGCTACTTCTGTTTATCGCTACAGTATTCTGGGTTTAGGATTGGTTTCTGGTTACTGTTACTGTATTTTGGCTACAACATTCAGAGAAGTGATTGTATGATTCAGTTTTTGGTTGGTGCAAAGAAGATTGGTTGATGCAGATATATTTAATGTTTGATTGATGTTATTGATGGATCCAGTCTGAAAAATTTATGAAACGTGGTCCCTGGAAGAAAAGAGAAGGTTGTAGCCTTCTGCAGGTAGAAGCCTGCATACTGGTATAAGACTGCACCAGTACAGAAACATTGTAAAAAGAAGTTTCTTATTAAAAGAAGATAGAGATGAATTGCAGCAGGTGGTTTTCACCTACATTATGTTTCACCTTATATCTTGTGTTCTTGTGTGTGACTATCTACTCTGTTTTATTGTACCTGGATATTGTTTATATGGTTATGATGCATAGATTAATGATCAACATCTGAAGAATAAATTAAATTATAAGTCTGCAGGTTATACGCTAGTTTCCTTAACTACAGTTGTGTATATACGCAGTTTTCACTAACTGAAGTAGCGTATACAAATCTGATTGTGAAATGAAAAATAATTGACTTAATAATACTGATTCACCCCCCCCCCCCCCTCTTAGTATTATTTCCATCTACTGGAATCAGAGCATCTCCTTCAGAAGAAGCTTGATCGCTTGAAGGAAGATCTATCATCATGAGAAACTACAAAAAAGAGGCATCCCTAAGGCCACCAATTTTTGATGGGATATACTTCATCTTTTGGAAGGTAAGAATCACCGCCTATCTTCAATCTCTTGGAACAGAAGTTTGGGATATCGTGGAAGGAGGATACACATTTCCAGCAGCAACTCCTACATATATGATAGGTAAAAGGTAGTATGAAACAAATGCAAAGGATGTCAATACTCTATTGGGGAGTCTATCACAATCAAAATTTTTCAAGGTTATGCAGCTCAAAACCACCAAAAAAATATGGGACAAGATCGTTCTATGCTATGAAGGAGACGATCAGGTAAAATGTGTAAAACTACAATCTCTCAGAATTCAATATGAAACTCTAAAAATGCACAATGATGAAAGTGTAGCTAGTTATTTCCTATGTATAGATGAGATTGTTAATCGCATGAAAAATCTGGGTGAAGAGATAAAAGAAATCACTTTAGTTGAAAAGGTTCTAAGATCCTTGTCTTCTATGTTTGAATCAAAAGTGTCTACCATAGAAGAAAATCAGAATCTTCAAAGTATTACTATGTCACAGTTGCATGGAATCCTAACTGCTTTCAAAAAGAGAAAAGGGGGTCCATCAGACATGAGAGAAGCCACATTCAAAGCTTCAGGAAAAGGAGAATACAATGAGTCAGAACATACGTCAGAAGGAGAGGAAGAATCAAATTTTTTCAGGAACCTTCAACGGGGTTCTAGAAGATTCAGAGGTAAGTTACCTTTCAAATGCTTTTCTTGTGGAAGAGTTGGTCACTATGCAGCCAAATGTCCTCATAAAGATAAGCTTGACAAAAGGTAAGGAACAGGTTAAATGGAATAGAAAACAGAGTGTAAGTAAGAAGAATTATTATACACATGAAGACAGTAGTGGACTTTCAAATAGTGATGAAGATGAACATGGTAATGATTATAGACTTTTGATGGCTTCTGAAAATGATGATTTCTTGGATGCTATAGATGAAGAGGATCTCTATGAAGAAATTTCTAAACTTAAAATTTGTTTAGAAGAAAAGAGTATGATTATAGATACTATGACATTCTAACTTGCTGAAAGGGAAAAAAACAATGAAAAGTTAGAATGTGAAATTGTGGGACTTAGAAAAGATATTGAGAAAAAAAAAGATCTTAATCTTAGATTTGCTAAAGGATCTGAAACTTTAGATGACAATATCAAAGTGCATCCTTCTCCTCTAATAAAGACAGGTCTTGGATATATTGAAGAAGCATCTCAAGCACAGAAGCCACCCACCTCCAAAAGTTATCTTGATGCAACAAGGAAAAGTGAATAGGTTGACAATCAACTACAAAGGCATAAAGTGGATCACCAGGTAAATCAAGGTCAATCTACTTCAAATATGAACAGAAGCTACAACCAACCACAGATAAATCATTCCCAATTTGCTTCAAGAATGAATGTCATTGGAAACTACAATCACATGGTCAGTAGATTTGATAATCGCGGGAATTTCTTTAATGGCCAATGTTTCTCATGTCATAACTTTGGACACAAAGATACTCAATATGTTGCCTACAAGACCATCATGACTAGAGAAACACAAAATCAAAGGAGTGTGAATGGGATCCTGAAAAGGACCTACAATAATTTTTCTGCTCTTGAAAATGAAATAGAATGCTCTATTTGTAACAACTTCGGTCATGAAGATTTTGAATGCAAGAGTAAGTTTCGGCAAACATCTCAGAAGGAGCAAGTTTCATCGGGTCCCAAAACATGGAGAAAGAAAGAACCGCAAACAAAAAGATGTGGTATAGCCTTATATGTAGAAGGACAGGAAAATCAGTGGTACATCGATAGTGGATGCTTGAAACATATGACGGGTGATAAAGAAAAACTTCAGCCATATAGTGCCTTAGAAAAGGAAAGGAAGGTCCTATTTGGAAATGACACCCCTGCACTCTTAAAAGGTAAAGGCTCTGTTCTTTTAAAAGAAAAGTTCAAAGTAGGATATGTTACATATGTTGATGGCTTAAAGCATAATCTATTGAGTGTTAGTCAAATGTGTGATCAAGGAAATGAGGTAGTATTTCAATCAAATGGATGTACTATTCGTGAGCTTGATACAGGAGAAACAGTGATAAAAGGCATAAGAACTCTAAATATTTTATACATACTCAAGGGAGGACAGCAACAATGTTATCTAAGAAAAAATGATGAACATTGGCTATGGCACAGAAGATTGGGGCATCTGAGCTTCCCTCAGATAAGGAAAGCATGCAAATATCAATATGTTTGTGATCTTCCTGACATAAGAATTCCAGACAATAGAATATGCAAATCATGTCAGTTTGGTAAGAAAACCAGAACACATTTCCCTGAGAAGGAAGGATCAGCTAGTAAGCCACTTGAACTTGTCCATACTGATTTATGTGGTCCATCAAGGAAAAAGTCACCTCGAAGAGAAGAATACTTTATATTGTTCATTGATGACTTTTCCAGAATGTGTTGGATAGGACTTCTGAAGCATAAAGACGAAGCTTTCGAAAAGTTCAAAGATTTCAAAGCCTTGGTTGAAAATGAATCAGATGGAAAAATCAAATGTCTCAGATCTAATAGAGGAGGGGAATTTACTTCGGATGAATTTTTTTATTTTTGTGAACATGGAATAAGAATGGAATTCTCTACTACAAGGACTCTTCAAAAAATGGATTGATAGAAATTATGAACCGAATGGCTCAACAAATGGCTCGTGCTATGCTTGATGAGTCTGGAACTCGTGCAACCTTCTGGGGTGTAGCTGCATTTGCTACCATTACTATTATCAACAAAACAAACGTCCGGGTAAACAGCACTCAAACTCCACATGAACTTTGGTATCGTAAGACTCCTACTGTAAAATACTTCAAAGTTTTTGGAAGCAAATGTTACATCAAAAGGACTGATGAAAAGCTTGGCAAGTTTGAACCTAGAGCAGATGAGGGCATTCTCCTTGGCTACTCTTCCCGAAGTAAAGGATATAAGTGTTGCAATAAAATACTTGGTGAAATTGTTGAAAGTATTGATGTGGTGATTGATGAAGCAGGAAAAAATCCAAAATAGATAAAAATCGAAGATTTTGAAGATGATGAGGACTATCCTTCAACATCAAATCAGACTAATGCTGAAGAAGAAACTTATGAGGCACTAGAAGAACAGATAAGGGTAGAAGAAAAGACTCCATCCAGGTACGTCCAGAAGAACTATACAGAGACTCAAATTTTGGGGCATAAAGAGGTAGGTGTACAAACAAGCAGAACTATTACAGAAGCTTCAAGCTATCTAGCATTGCTCACCTCCGTCGAACCACGGAATGTAAGTGAAGCATGCAAAGATGAATGCTAGGTCAAGGCCATAAATGAAGAACTTGAGCAGATTGAAAAGAATAACATTTGGGAATTAGTTCCTAGACCTAATGATAAGAATGTCATAGGGACCAAATGGATATTCAAAAACAAGCTGAATGAAAATGGAGAAGTTATTAGAAACAAGGCCAGACTTGTTTGTAAATGGTATGCTCAACAAGAAGGTATAGAATTTGTAGAAACTTTTGCACCATTGCTAGAATTGAAGCCATAAGAATTTTCCTTGCTCTTTCCAGCTTTCAGAAGTTCAAAGTATATCAAATGGATGTGAAATCTGCCTTTCTAAATGGAGACTTAGAAGAAGAAGTGTATATTGAGCAACCAGATGGATTTATCCTTGGAAATGATCCAAAACTTGTATGCAAACTCAAAAAGTCTCTCTATGGTCTTAAACAGGATCCAAAGGCTTGGTATTATCGTCTGGGCAAATACCTCCATCAACAAGGTTTTTCAAAAGGATCAGTAGATAGCAATATATATATATATATATATAAATACACAATGATAAATTGCTAATACTTGTTTTGTATGTTGATGATATCATCTTTGGTAGCAACGAAGAAGCCATGAGTCAAAACTTTACTTTAGTGATGCAGAAAGAATTTGAAATGTCCCTGCTTGGTGAGCTCACATACTTTCTTGGTTTACAAGTACAACAAAAAAAAGACAGTATCTTTCTATCACAAACCAAGTACCTCAAGCAGATCTTGAAGAAATATGGCATGGAAGAGTCGAAACTAGAATGTACCCCTATGGTAACAGGATGCAACCTTAGCGCAAATGATGAATTAGCAGTAGTACATCAACCAACCTATAGATCCATGATTGGTAGTCTGCTCTATCTAATAGGTACCCGACCAGACATCTGCATGCAGTGGGAATAGTTGGGAGATTTCAAGAAAATCCAAACGAAGCTCATCTTTAGGCAGTTAAAAGAATTTTCAAATATCTTCAAGGAACTCAAAACTATGGCTTATGGTATCCTAGAGATGCAGATCTCACACATCATGCATATACAGATGCAGATTGGATAGGAAGTGTGGATGACATAAAAAGCACTAGTGGTGGTGCATTCTTTATGGGATCCAGATTAGTCTCTTGGTTCAACAAGAAACAAAGTTCAATTGCTTTATCTACAGCTGAAGCAGAATATGTGGCTACTGCATCTTGTTGCACACAACTTCTTTGGATGATGCAAACATTGCAAGAAATTCAAATCACTTGTACTCCAGCCATCTCCATTCCATGTGATAATACAAGTGCAACCAGAATTTCAAAGAATCCTGTCATGCATTCCAAGACCAAGCACATACCTATCAAATATCATTTTCTTCGGGAATAAGTGCTTGAACAAAAAGTCAAATTGGAGTATTTTCCCTCCAAGGAACAGGTTGCTGATATATTCACCAAACCACTACCCAGGGAAACATTTGAGTACCTCAGACAGAAGCTGGGAGTAGTTGATGCATCATCTTGTTGTTGACACTCATCTGTTTCATAGAAAAGTGGTTGTACGTGAGTTTCATGAAGATCATCTGCGTACATACGCCGGTTTTTGTGGAAACAGTCGCGTATATGTTTGTTTGAAGAAAAACAGTGGGCCAGACTTAGGATGAAAATAGTCTGATATAAGTCTGACAGAGACCATCTAGCACAAGTTCAGGGGGAGCATATAATTGTAATAATTCATTGTTGGCATTATCTTAGAAGATCTTGGTTCAACTTCATAGTTGTTTTTGATTCAGGTGGAATAGGTGCAGAGGGAGATCATGGTTGCTGGTTTGGATGGTGATTGACAGATGCTGGTTGCTGATGACTATCATAGTCTTGTCTTAGATTTTTGGTCTCTATGTCATGTATTTCTTTTAGTATCAAGGTCATGTAATGACCTATTTTGTTTCCCCACTATGCCTGGGATGGATGATGTAATGTTCTTGTTTTATCATGTATAAACTTTTGGTATATCCCCACTTGGTTGGGTGGATGAGTTAATTTTGGTATATCCCCACTTGGTTGGGAGATGGATGTATGTATGAGTCTTTGGTGATAGGAAGGTCATCTATGATGTATAGAGTCATGTTATTTCTTGTAGAACATCTTTTTGCAGACCTTGCCTACAGTCAGGGGGAGCATGGACAGCACAACAAAGCAGAGATTTCAGCATGTACTCAGGGGGAGCATAACCCTTTGCCCTTGATGACAAAGGGGGAGAGTGACTTGGGGTTGCCATCAAATCCAAAGGGGGAGATTGTTGACATTATGACACAGGCTTGACACTATGGCAGAGGTATTGTCCTTGATAGCAATTCACTCGACAAATCACTCAGATGATTGTTCCTGATCACAAGCTCTCACAATAAAGGAAAAGGAGGTATACACAGATTCCTGTTGATAAAGCCACGTATACACGTTGATTCACAGAACAAAAGATGTGTATGTGTATACACGCACTTTCATGCACAGAAAAGCGCGTACAGTTTGGAAACTTGGGTTTTGGTACTTGGTATTTGGATGTATGGTTTTGGACCATGGTATCTCATCCGAAGTATTGAACCCAGGTATTTGGACCCAAGTATTGCTTCTAAGTGGTCTTGGACCATGGTATTGAGTAAGGCCTAAGACTATAAAAGGGGAAGGAGATCATTAGGCAAAGCCACTCAAGGATTGAATATCTTATGAAGAACAAGATCTAGAATATTGGTCATTGGGTTATGGTGCATAGCTGGATCTAGATCAAGGAGGAACCTAAGCGCTAGGAGAAGGATAAGTTCTATTGATGGGTCAAGATCTTAAGGCTTGAAGAGAAGTATCTTTGTGTGATTTTGATATGTTATATTTTGTGCATGAATTGATCTATAAATCTGATAATCTAGGAATAACTGATGTATGAATAGTTGAAAGGGGTAAATTATCTTTTATAGATCTGTATGCAGGTTCAGCATATCAAACGCGTGTACACACACTGGTTCGGTAATTGAAAATCATGTATACACAGGTTTACCTTAATATAATAGTGTATGCACACATGTTCTACATATTGAAGTAGCGTACGTCTCATAAAATATGTTTTAGCTACTTCTGTTTATTATTGCAGTATTCTGGGTTCAGGATTGGTTTCTAGTTACTGTTACTGTATTCTGGCTACAGCATTCAGAGAAGTGATTGTATGATTCTGTTTTTGGTTGGTCCAAAGAACATTGGTTGATGCAAATATATTTAATGTTTGATTGATGTTATTGATGGATCCAGTCTGAAAATTTATGAAACGTGGTCCCTGGAAGAAAAGAGAAGGTTGTAGCCTTCTGTAGGCCAGCACCTACGTACTAGTACATCAGCTAGTACAAGAGCTAAGGGGGTTGTAGCTCCCTTCCAGGAGAATCTGGAGAACAAGAGAAGGTTGTAGCCTTCTGTAGGTAGAAGCCTGTGTATTGGTATAAGACTACACCAGTACAGAAACGTTGTAAAAAAATGTTTCTTATTAAAAGAAGATAAAGATGAATTGCAGTAGGTGGTTTTCACCTACATTGGGTTTCCACCTTATATCTTGTGTTCTTGTGTGTGACTATCTGCTCTGTTTTACTCTACCTAGTTACTGTTTATATGGTTCTGATGCACAGATTAATGATCAACATCTGAAGAATAAATTAAATTATAAGTATGCAGGTTATACGCTAGTTTCCTTAACTACAGTTGCGTATATACAAAGTTTTCACTAACTAAAGTAGCATATAAAAATCTGATTGTGAAATGAAAAATAATTGATTTGATAATACCGATTCACCCTCCCTCTCAGTATTATTTCCAACAAAGCAAACTGGTGAGATGGTCTGTTCCACCTTGACCAATAAAGCCATCACTGCTCATCAATTGCAAAACTCATTGCACAATACCACTACTCAGCTGCAATTGGAAAAGGCCTCCTCTCAGGCTAAAGACATCAGGATAAAAACTTTAGAAGATCTGGTGATAGAATTGGGACATGATCCCAAAGATGTCAAAGTAGCTAAAAAATTGATTAGTAAAAATGATGATATAGCTGCCCTGAAAAAGAAGCTCAAAATCCCTCCTCTCCACCATCCTCAAACTACAAAAGTTATAGAGAGGCAAAAGAAGGAAGAACTTATGGACCTAGTCCTTAAGTTAAATGACCAGCTAAAGGAAACTGAGAAGGAATTAGAGAAAGTAATGCAATCTAGGCAGAGTGAGCTGGCCACCACTCCTCAAACTGTCATACCCTTAGTTTCTATAATAGTACCCTCCACTCTGGCAATTGCCTTGGCACCAACACTCCCACCAGTAATAGCATTACCAGTAGCAAGGACTACGTAAACAACAGGTACATCAACCAGTGCAGGGTCAATAGCGAAAATAACAGATGAAGTGACCAAAGCCATGGAACAGATGGGTATCCAGGCTACAGAATTGAAAAAGCTTAAAGAACAAATGTCAAGTTTGGAGAAGAACTATGAGCTTGCACAGATTTAGAATAAAGAAGAAGAAAGAAAGAACAAAAGGATGGAGGAAAGAATCAGAGTCCTAGAGAAGGACTTGACATTAGAAATACCATTGAGAGATATGAAAGATATTTTGTGGGCCAATATCATTGATTCCATCAATGATATTTGGCCTTTTATTCATGTTATTTTTTAACAGACTGAACTAGTCAAGGTAGCTATGGAAGTTATACATAAGACCAAAGAAGAATTGGGAGATAAGCCTGAAGAGGAAAATCAATTGATTAATATTTTGAACAGCAAAAATCAACATCAGCTAGAGCAATTAGAAATTGAGGACCGAAAAGCTACCATCATTGAAATAAAGAAAGTTCTTACTAAGAGGAA
This sequence comes from Pinus tabuliformis, assembly GCA_031772625.1. NCBI lineage: Eukaryota > Viridiplantae > Streptophyta > Pinopsida > Pinales > Pinaceae > Pinus > Pinus tabuliformis. The sequence continues at coordinate 6,734,607 of CM062816.1, forward strand.
CTTAATGCTTAATCTAGAGAAAAGGTGTCAGAGTATTCAGACAAACATAGATACTTCATGTTAAAGTATGGTATTCTAAGAGAGAAAGGCCTTCCGAGCCCACTGGTCATTTCCAACAATGTATTCACCATGAAACATGTTTGGAACATCCATGAAGAAAATTAAGAAAACTTTCCTTGAAAGCATTCTAGAGAGCTTGTCAAAAACCTTGTTTTGCAAGCACAACACTACTTTTATTAGGTAAATCCTTAGTGGTACACATGTCATTACCTCTGGAATTATACATGACTTGCACTACGAGTGCTACTTTTATCACAAAAACCTACGTTGGTCCTCTTCAGGCAGTTTTTCCCAAATTGGAGGAGAAGCTTCTTTTACTAGAAAGCTCGAGAATGATGATGTGGTTTCAAGTAGATGAAGATTGGAACAAGACCTCTCTTTCTTGGCCCTATATCCTCTTTCCATGGATCTAATCCTTGAGATGTGGAACTCCTCCCTCTTTTCATGGATTCTTAACTCCCTCTACTTCCCTATAAATGAATTACCCACCATCCACTAATGGTTGCTTGCCATCCTAGTGCGGAATTGTGCCCAAATGCTACCCATTTGCAAAGGAGAAAGGGTGTTTGAAGGCTAAGGTTTGGACTTGGAATCTCACTTGAAGGAGGCTTCCAACATCAAGGCTTCATTGGTTATAATTCTCCCCTTTTCATCTATTAATAATACAATATATGTTTTCTTTCCATAAATGTGTCAATTATTGTCCATTTATTATAATTCTCCTTGATGTGTTACATAATTTGTATTATAAAATGTTATGATTTTATTATTTTTGTTGTCTCCACTTGATCTTTCTTGCAGACACTCATCTACACCAAGGAAGAGGAGATCGTGAGCTTGGATGCCAAAGAGTCAAGGTCAGCAACAAGGTTATTAGCATAAGAGAGAGATAGAAGATCTATCCTCCTTTGCATTTTCTACTATGAATTAGGAAAGCTTGCATGTAGTTTCCTTCTGTAGTTGCTAGATCCTCCCATACGACTAGAGGGATCATTTCTGTCCAGAGAAAGGATTGCCTTCACAATAGAGACACAAACCATTTCCTCCATTTCATGGTCAATCAAGATGTTATGCATGTGGTGACCTTACACACATAGACAAAGATTGTAAGATATTTTTGTACCTCGAATAAGTCTCGACAAAAAATGGAGTCCACTCAAAGTAAACAATACAATAGGTCAGAAGAAAATACAGACAAAAAAAAAGCATATCACTAAAGTATGGAGAAAGAAGAAAGCACAACCAATGACTTCAATGAAGAATTGAAGTCAGCTTGGCCTCAAGCGGAGGGGCGGAGTGGGGGGGGGGGCAGGGGTTGTTGTCACCCAAAAAATGACCACCTAGCCATTTCCTACTAGGTTGATTGAAATACATCATGTAGGATGAGGTTTGACATATTAAAACCCACTTTCACCTTAGGAAATAGTTTAGTGAACCATTTTCCTAAATTATTTCTCATTAAAATCCAAAATAGCATGAGAATAATTAAATAAATCATTACTTATTTATTATTCTGTCGAAATAATTATTTAATAATTATTTCTATTCCATCTTTGACTTTATCCCCATAAAGTAATTAATAAATCATTTTTATTTGTTAATTACTTTAACCACTTTCTAGATAAAGATATTTGATCATTTCAAATAATCTTTCCCTCTCTAAATTATAATAAAGTATTCCTAAATGCTACATCTTGATTAATTACGACATTGTTTATTATTATTCTAAATCTAGATCTAGCCTAATATTTTGTTATAAATAAAGGAGTTTTCTCCTTATTCTTCACCATGACCATTCTCACATTCCTCATTATCGTCTTGTGAGATTTGAACTCCCATTTTGAGTTCAAGCTATCACCACTTATGTTTTCCCATTGCATACATTCTGAGAGGGAGAATTGAAGCTATAGCTAAAACACAATGTATAAAAGAACCCATCCCATTGAGGGGGATTTGTAGATCCAAGCGTGCATATCTTCCTCACCACATGTAAACATTTTCTTTTAATAATAAAATTGAAATTATCATATTTACATTAGGTTTCTTGAATATTATTCACTATTATATGTTTTTCTTATATTTAGAAGTTATTTGGTGCAGGGTTTCTAACATTTGTATTGTAGACTTGAAGGGCATATTAGCAACCATTTTTATTTTTTTTTAGGGATGTTCATCACCAGTAGTAACAAAAGGGATTTTTGCTCACTTTCTCTAAAATTCCTTCCTAACAACTGCTCATGAAAGAAAAGAAGAATAATGTTAATGTCTATGTTGGAGAAGCATCCCATGAAAGAAAAGAAGAATAATGTTAATGTCTATGTTGGAGAAGCATCCCAGGAGGAGAGCAGCCCCAATAATGAAAGATTTGCACGAGGTGTAGTAGAGATTTAGATCTTTACTTGTGATTCACATAACAATAAAAAAAAGGAAGTTACTTTTTGTTTGGAGTACTCAAAAAGAACTAAAGCAAGACATTACTGATTACTAAACACTTATGTCAATATTTAATAAAAAGAAGTTAGATTCCAAACCTGTAAATGTTTTTGAAAGAAGAAGGGAATATGACCTATACTTTTGCCTTGTTGGGCTACAGTGGAAAAGAGATTAATTAAGCATATACTATGTACAAATTATTCAAAGGAATATTCAAAGAAAAAGTCTCTATTATTCTATCTACGGCAAGAGTTCACTAGCCTCTATCTTCAATGCAAGAGTTGCCTACAGTTTCGCTAGTCTACTTCATTGGAAAATTGCAATGTAAAGCAAGAAATTTTCTTCGCATTTCCACAAAACAAATATTTCCTTCGAGAATGCAACTCAAGATGAAGAAAACCTAATACTAACAACTTTACGTAGCAAGTGAAGGTAATTTGAAAGTGGAAGATAGTAATCTCATGGATGCACATAAATGTATGCCTTTTGAAGGAGATAAGAATATGTAGAGGGATAAAATAAGTAAATGGGAGTGAGAAAGAATTATTTATATATGGGCAGCCATAGAGGGATTTACCACATTAAACAATTATCCAACATTAGAGGTCCTCCTTCTAAGACTCCGGATGATGAGACAAGATGTTCTACAAATGTTATTGGAGCTAGGCCTTGTACAAGAGTCAGTTCTATTCATAACTAAAAGAAAACAAGTATAGACAAACATGCTTGTAGAAACCTTTGTGTCATATCTATGCCAGTGTCTACAAAAGACAGTGGAAGTTTTATCTCATTATCAAATGATATATATAATGGAGGAATTAGATTGAGTTCAAGGGTTGGAATAAGGTCGTTACCCCTGACAACACTTTGTTCGTCGTGGCAGCTTGTACTACAGAACATGATAGTTATTGTTCCGTTCAAAGATGTTTTATTATCTAATTTTGTAACACCAAAGTTACGCTTCAAAGACATTTCAAGAGGTTTCATTAGGGAATACATGGTTATTTGGATGAAGGAATTAAAAAAGGGATAAAACAACTGGAAGAAAAATTGTATAACGAGGAGAAGAGCGTATGCGATTGAAAAAAAGCAACCATTAATTTATGTAGGAAGAGAAAGGATGGCTTGAGTTTTTGTAATGGTATCATGACTTTCCGCCATATACCAACTTCATGCCATTTTGTGAAACAAAATAGAAGAATAAGAATCACTTGTCACGTAGATAAACAAAATGCAATTGCATTTGATTTTGGGGGATGGATTCGGCTCCACATGAGAAATGAACCATCAATATATGTAGAGAGAAAAGGCTATGATATAAAATACTATAAAGATAAAACCATCATATACATAGAGATAAAACTTATCAATGTAATGTAAACAAACCCATTCTATATGTAGAGCATGTGCGTAGAGAAATATATGTACGTAAGAGAAAATATAGAATAATAGTAAATGAACCATTGAAAAGAATAATTATGAGAATAGATATCCACATTTGGAGGGGGATATTGTAGAATATGAAATGACTTATTTAATCTAGCTAATAAGCCAAGATAACTATGAAGAAAAACAAAAAACAAAAGAATATATATATATATATATATATATATATATATATATATATATAAAACAAATAAAACACAGTTACTGTGTGAGCTAAAAACTGTTGTAAATCTCATATATTAATTGAACCATTAACTACATTCTTATATAGTAAAATTATTACTAAAATGATTATCAATCAACTCTAAAACAAATCTACTGGCACTACAACTAATTTCCAGCACTGACCACCCTAACAATTTGTTGCCTTAATTTTGAACAGAACACAAAATTTGTTGACTAATTTGTCAACAATTTACATAACTAATTAAGCATTATTCCTAACACTCCCCCTTAATTATTAATGAGGATTTACTATCTTATCTCGTAGTGCCAAAAATTGAGTTTTTGCAACTGATTTGGTGAAGATATCTGCTAGCTGATGCTCAGTATCTATATGCTTAAATTCAATATGCTTCTTCTGCACCAAATCTCTAATGAAGTGATATTTCATGTCAAAATGTTTTGTCCTGCTATGATGAACTGGATTCTTTGGTAACTTGATGGCACTTACATTATCACAATAAATCACTTTAGGCTGAATTTGTTTTTCTCCAATTTCTTCCAAAAGCTTTTTGAGCCAAAGAGCTTGTGTACCTGCTAAGGTAACTGCAACATACTCTAGTTCTGTGGATGAGAGGGCAACAATGCTTTGCTTTTTTGAGCTCCATGTAATCAAACTAGAACCAAAAGAGAAACAATTTCCAGATGTGGACATACGGTCATCAAGACTACCTTCCCAATCTGAATCACTAAATCCAACAAGATTGAACTTTTCAGAAGAGTAGTAATGAATACCAAAATTTAGAGTGCCTTTCACATACCTTAAAATCCTTTTGGCTACCTTCATATGTATTTCAGATGGATTTGTCATATACCTTGAAACAAGTGAAACTGAATATGTAATATCAGGCCTTGTGTGAGTTAGAAATATCAAGCTCCCTGCAATACTTCTGTAAGTTTTCTCATCAACTAAATCAGTACCGTCATCTCTACATAACAACTCTCCATGAGCACTTGGAGTAGGGGATGGATTACAATCAAGCATACCAAATTTATTTAGCATATCATGTGCATACTTTGTCTGACAAATGAAAATCGCATCCTTACTTTGATAAACCTCCATTCCTAGAAAATATTTCATGATGCCTAGATCTTTCATCTCAAATTCATTCATCATAGAAACTTTGAATTTATCATTCATCTTATAACTACTACCCATATACAATAGATCATTAACATACAAACTTGTGATTAGAATATCAATACCTTCTTGTTTGTAGTAAAGGGTAGGATCACTCTTACTTCTCTAGAAGCCATTTTCCTAAAAGTATCCATCAATCCTAGCATACCACGCTCTTGGCGCTTGCTTGAGGCCATACAAAGCCTTCATTAACTTGTGGACATTATTCTCCTTTCCTTCCACTTCAAAACCTTGTGGCTGCTCCACATATACTTCCTCTTCTAAGTACCCATTCAAGAAGGCACTTTTCACGTCAATATGATGTATGCTTCACTTTTTATGAGCTACTAATGAAATCAACATTCTAATGGTCTCCTGTCTTACTACTGGTGCAAATGTCTCTTCATAATCAATTCCATACTTTTGTGTAAATCCTTTAGCAACTAATCTTGCTTTGTGTCTTTCAACACTCTCATCATTGTTAAATTTAGTCTTATAGACCCATTTGGTTCCAATATTTCTCTTGTCATGTGGAAGCTCTTTCAACTCTCAAGTGTCATTCCTTTGAATGGAATCCATCTCTTCTTGCATGGCTTGCATCCAAACCTCATTAGTACATGCATCTTCAAAACATGATGGTTCAAAATCAGCCTCGGCTAATAAAGAAAAATTGATTATCTCACCTATTCATCTTTCTTCATGTGCTTGATTTGCACTCCTCTGATAAATATCACTCAATCTTCTTACCTTCCTTGTAGAATTTGGAGAATAAGTTGGACTTGAACTTGATGTTGAAGAAATTGATGAAGCGCTACTTGGTGGAGTTAAGCCACTAGTTACAGAAACATTAGTTGGCTGCTCATGATCATTATCAACAATTATATCATCATTCAAAATAGATTTTGTCTTCTTAACATGGCCTTTTTGATGACCATAAACTCTCCCTTCATCAAAAATTACATCTCTTGAGACAATAAGCTTGTTATTTAGAGGATTATACAATTTATAAGCCTTGCTTGTCTCACTATACCCAATAAAAATACATAACTCACTCTTTGCATCTAACTTTTTTCTATTCTGACCAGGTACATGCACATAAGCCAGACAACCAAAAACTTTGAAATGATTAACATTAGGCCTTTTTCCATACCAAGCTTCATAAGGAGTCATCTTTTCCAGTGCATTGGTGGGGCTACGGTTGAGGATGTACACTGTTGTAGCAACTGCATCTCCCCAATAAGAGTTGCTCAATTCCTTAGTTTGTAACATGCATCTTGCCATTGCAACCACAATACGATTTTTTCTTTCAGATTTGCCATTCTATTGGGGTGTGTATGTTGTAGTATGTTGCCTCCTGATGCCATCCATATCACAATAAATCTGGAAAGCTTTTGAGCAGAATTCTCCTCCACGGTCAGTGCGCAAACATTTGATCTTGCACCCTTTCTCATTTTCTACAAGGGGTTTGAACTTCTTGAATGTATCCAAGGCTTCAATTTTGGCCTTAAAAAAATATACCCAACAATTTCAAGAGTAATCATCAATAAAAGTGATGAAATATGATGACTTACCCAAACTCTTAGTCTGCATAGGACCACATATGTCTGAATGAACAAGATGAAGTGGGTGATGAGCCCTCCATGCAGTTCCCTTTGGGAACCTTTCTCTTGCATGCTTTCCTTTAGCACATCCTTCACAAACCTCCTTATGCTCTTCTACATTGGTCCAACTAGAAACTAATGTATGTGAGCTTAGAAACTTCAAATTGTGAAAATTTAAATGCCCATACCTGAGATGCCATAACCAACTTGAATCTTCATAAGCCATATTTGCAAGATCGTTGTTATTTTCATCAAACCTTAAGCGAAACATCCTATTTCTTGTCATAGGCACAACAATGATCACCCTATTTCCCGTATTCTTATCTTAGATAGTACATGTCTTATTTTCAAAGACTACTTTATAATTTTTCTCACATAGTTGCCGAACATTCAAAAAATTATGCTTCAATTATAGAGTATAATAAATGTCATGAATACTCTTTATACCTTCTTTTGTTTGGACCTCCATAACTCCTTTGGCAGACACCTCCAATGATTTATCATCACCAAGCTGGATCTTGGATTTGAAACTTCCATCCTTTACTGAAAAAAACTTCTCATTCCCTATCATATGGTCAGAGCATCTAGGATCTGGGTACCAAACATCTTTACTAGTATTTTCACCTTTGGCATAAGATAAAAATAGGTGATCTCGAAGATCTATACTCACCACTTTCTTAAGCATAATTAACATGTTTACTTTCTTTCAATCTGCATTCTCTTTCAAAGTGGCCATACCTGTTACAATAGTAACATTGAACATTTTTCTTATCAAATCTACCTCTGCCTCTTCCTCTAAAACTACCTCTTCCACTTGAGCCACCTCTTCCTCTACCTCTTGAAGAATTTTGTCTTTGCCATTTACCTTGACCTTGATTGGTTTTGGCACTACTACTGCTTACATATTCATTCTTTTTAATTTGTAATTTAGAGGAAAAAGCTTTCTCTAAACCTTCAAAAGTGTCCTTCAATCTTTCTCCACGAGACATGAAATATCCAACCAATTGATCAAACTGTAGTTTTGTCAAATCTGCACTTTCTTCCATGATTATGGCAACATGATTCCATCTACGTGTTAAAGATCTCAATACTTTTTTAATTAAAACTTCATTATTTACATTTTCTCCAAGTGTAGCCATTTTATTGACCACATCTTTGAATCTCACACAATAGTCTCTCACACTTCCAGCTTCTTATATCTTCAAAGTCTTGAACTCTCGCTTCAACCTCTGAAGCTTGACCACCTTAACTTGATCACTACCTTGGTAAGCTTCTTATAGAGACTTTGAGGTATCTTTGGCAGTTTATGCTCCTGATATTCTTGGAAATAAGCTCTTATCAAGAGCTATGTGAAACAAAGCTTGAGCATTATTCTTCCTTGCTTCCTTTCTTGTTGTTCTTTCATTGGCTGTAAGGGCATTCCAATCAGTTGGATCCTCATATCCTGATTCAACAATCTACCACAAATATTTTCCAATCAAAAAGGTTCTCATCTTAATGCACCAATAATCATAATTGTTCCCATCAAATTCTAGAACTAGCATTTAGTTAGAATTCGACATGATTAACTTTGGCGAAATTCCAACGGCGAAATTCCAACAATACAACTTTAACCCAAAACAATTTTAACTGCTCTGATACCACTTCTAGAATATGAAATGACTTATTTAAGCTAGCTTATGAGCCAACATAACTATGAAGAAAAATACATATATATATATATATAAAACAAATAAAACTACTGTGTGTGAGATAAAAACTGTTCTAAATCTCATATATTAATTGAACCATTAACTACATTCTTATATAGTAAAATTATTACTAAAATGATTATCAATCAATGCTGAAACAAATCCACTCGCACTACAACTAATTTCCAACACTGACTACCCTAACAATTTGCTGTCTTAATTTTGCACAGAAAATTTGTTAGCAAAAACAGATATAGAGAAGGATTACATTCGAATTGAAGAATGATTACATACAAGTAACTAAATAGATGTCAACGATCTAAAGGCTACATATTTAATGGCTCTAAAATTAAAAAAAAATAAAAATTAAAAGAATTGACACGAGTTTGGAAATGTAGAGAATATGAATAGCATCCACGGTAGGAAAGGAACGTTAGATGGATCGTGGTATTCCAAGTGACAAAGGGATGGACAGAGATCAACCAGTAGAGAAAATAAATTGAAATGTGATGCCCATGTAAACATCTTGACAGAGAGACAAACTTGGGCGTAGTAGTATGATGAGGACCAGATATATGCGTTAAAAGAATCACAGACCCATATGATCGATAATGACAGAGGATGCATTGACGAAGAATGACAACAATTAGTATACCAACATGACACCCTGGTCATGACATAGGTCAGGACTGAGGTCGACAGAGGTCAGGACAGAGCAAGAATAAGTTAAAAAATGTCGTAATGTATACATTAAGATTGCTAGTGGAATTCTGAGGAAAAGTTCTTTCATTCATTCGTCTTTGACTCCAATAGGATGAAATAGTTATAATTTACTTTGACATTTGTTTATTTTTTGGAACATTTTGGTATCATGTATTATTTGTCATCGATTCCCCGTGATTTGTTATAATAGCTTGTGCAAGCTCAACAACCACTGCAATGCCCAAATCTACTCCATGATTGGACCCCGCCTTCCCAAGTCTTTGTGCTTACATTATAGTTGGAATTATCCCACGGGATCCATCAGAAAACTGGAGGAACAAGTTTCAAGCTTGTAGCAACAACTAAGTGAGAAAGATGATCAGTTGAAGCTCACCACTAAAATGCATGTCAAAGCCAGGGATGAGGTTGCACAGAATGCACTTGTATTGAAGCAAAATATAGCAGTATGTGAAGAGTTAAGAAATGAATGTGAGAAATTTCAGTGTGAGAGAGATGCATTTGAAGAGAAAATAGTGGAGGCTCGTGAGAAAAGGGAATTGGCAGAGAGACGAGCCACTGAAGTTGAAATACATGAAAAAAAAAAATAACACAATGTCGCATAGAAAAGGTCTTGCGAGTTTCTTCACTGACTAGTAGTGAGATAAAAAGGAATGGTTATCTGGAAGAAATGCTTCCAAACAGCACTAGCAATGAACTTGTAGTTGCTTTGTGTAGTAAGCCACAGACACAAAGGGATATAAAAAGGAATGGTTATTTGGAAGAAATGCTTCCAAACTGCACTAGCAATGAACTTGTAGTTGCTTTGTGTAGTAAGCCACAGATACACAGGGATATAAAATTTTGTTGGTACTTTGAAATAAACTACGTGGAACGATGTTATTATTGTTGTATCATATTAGAACTAATCAGCTTCTCAGACCACCCCGGATTTTCGAGCAGGTCATTGCACCCCTTCTTCAATGGGGCGTTTGTTTGCCAGAATGAAAATGAGCCTGGAAAAATCGACGATAAGAATCCAAAGAAATAGCCAATATAAGACGTAACCCTTGATCCTGGTCCAATGTTTTTGCCCAACTGTTATGATTGTTAAACATGGGTGTAAATTTAGCCAACTCATTCATTGAGTAATTGTGTGCCAATGCTCATTGTGTTATGCCTCTCGAAAGTCTGAGCACGAACGTGGAAGATGATGGCACCAGGTTGGAATATAATTGACCATAATCCATGATAATTATTATTTTTGTCTGCAACAATGTTCCCTATGTTTGTTTAATTTTTATGTATTGCCAAAAATTTTCCCAACTGTCACAAGTTTCATTTCAATTTATCTGCTATAAGGTGTTTTTCTTGTTAGTTAGCCTCCTTGGGTGTGGATGTAATGGCATGAAGGTTGATTATCCAATTTCACCAAAATAATAATTATTTGATCTTATCAAATCAAAAAACAGAGTCTTCCTATGATTGGTGTACTAAAGTTTGAAACATGGCTTTGATGTTAATGTCATTTATAAGGATGGTTGACTGTTATTAATAAGGAAGCTCTGTGTAAAAGGAAGGATAATGTGGTCAATTGTCATTTAATTCTACTAACGTGGTCAACTTTAAGGGAAGCATATCATTATACTTAAGATAAGGATGGTTCTACATTAGGTTGTACTAGTTACTATAATTCATACATTAAATCTCTTATTCAAGCATGGTGTTAATGTAAATTTTCATATAATGATGGGTGGACATCAATGCATCTTGCAATGCTAAGTAGGACAAGAGATGTGCCTAAGATTTTGTTGGTCAATGGTGCTGATAAAATAATGAAAAATAAGGATGGGAATAGGCCTTTTGATGTAGCTATAAGTTTTGGAAAATGAAATTCCAAAAGTAACAGATTTTGTTTATTATTATTTTCTTGCAATTTTTAAGAAGATCCTCTAAAGTTAGTTACATGGATCTGCTCATATACACTAGAGTTTGTGATCTTGTTTTTTCCTCAACAATTTCACAAGGGACCTTTACTTGTTAATTTCTATTGTAAACTAGGCCCTCTTGCCATTGATGTCAAACGGGAGGTAAGCAGTTGTTAGAAGAAATAAGAAGAACTGTTTCTCACAACAAAATGGGGAGGACCAATGTGTTGCAATCAATGCAAAAGGGGGATATTGTTGGCATAGTTATCATTGATGGTAAAGGAGAAGGAATGTATTCTTGATTAGGAAGTGAAGGAGCTTAGTATGTGTTGCTTAAGGTTTCTTGCATATGGTTTGATGTTGTCATGATATGTTGTTTGTGGATGAAGATGTTGATTACTGTTGTCAAGCAAGGCAATGGCATGAAGAAGTTGTGATGCAAATGGAAATGGCAAATGTTGTTGAGTTAGTGACATTGATAAGAGTATGTTTCAACCATAGAGATAACATTGCTAAACAAAGGTATGTTGTTGAGTAGGGATGCCTGCTCAAAGGTTGTGATGATAAGTTGTGTTTTGAGTTTGAGGTATGTTGTTTATCATGAGGTATGAATGCTCAGTTGTTTGTAAGTCTTAGATATGCTTGGTGATTGGAGGTATGAATGCTAAGTTATATGGTCTTATGTTATCCCTATAAAGTTACATGGTCTTAGCATTATGTTGCTGTATCTAATCATTATACATAGCTAAAAGTGATATTTTATGGAGGATTTATTTTGTTTTAATATTCAAAATCTAAAAAGATGTGAAACGATGTGGTCTAGGAATATCCTCTCTGTAGACAGACATGATCCCTCTAGCCCAAGAGAGTGGGTCTAGCCACAAACAAGATAATCTAATGTAATTTTCCTTAGATTAGAATCGAATAAGAGGGCATACCTCTTATAATGCTTATCCACTTGATGGTGATCTTGCTTCCACGCTCCAGCTTCCTTTCGTTCATTTCGTTCAAGTACCTCAAACAAACATGCAAGAAACAACAGAAAACGTGATAGCATAAAATCGAATCCAATCTACTTAAAAGGTCAAGGAGTTGTAAGCTATCAAATGTAATATTACACCTGATATAGGAAATAAACCATTAGTTGTATTAAAATAAACTTCAAAGAGAAATACAACCAAAGCCTTGATGTTGGAGATCTCCTTTGCGGTATCCAAGTCTCACTACACGCCATTTCAGCACTATTTTCCTCCTCTATCTTAACATGAAGTGGCTTCCAATCTCTAACTCTCCTCCTCATGCTTTAGCTACCAAAGACTAGTATTTTTTCATCTAAGACTAATCTTCTTCTATCAAAAGCTAAAGATTTTAGAATTTTGCAGCTAGTTCTATCTGTCCACCTGTTACAGATCCATTTGGACACATCAAATCCCAACATCCAGATCAATATTTTAGGGCTCATGAAACCCTAATTTCAGTTGCTTCATGCCCTAAAAGAAGTCACCCCTTTGAATGCCTCCTTCCGAGACAGTTTCATGACTTGAAGACATCCAGAAATAGCCTCTAGAGGGATTAGCATAGTAAGCCCTTATGAATGTGTGTTGCAGAGTAGTTGAGTTGACTGCCAAGGTGTTGTGCTGAGCACTTAGGCTTCCTTTCACCTGTGTTGGGTGAGAATGAGTGAAATTCACATAGGGTTTGGAGAATATTCTTATCTTTTTGAGTCATCTAGAAGGTTCCCTCACTTATCAACTCCTATGAGCTTGAAAATGGATGAGGAATGAGTTAAGGTGCATCCCATCCTTTCATCCCTTCCTCCATGGAACTAATTCTAAGTATGGAAGGCCATTCAATGCCACCATTTATGACAAAACCTCCTTCATCTTCCTATAAATTGACCACTCATCTAAGTTATCAAGGGCTGAATTATGTTGAATTGTAAGGAGATAATGCTGTTATGAGATTTGGCTTTGAAGCAAGTATTGTAATGCTACAAGTTTGTCATGCTTTTGATGTGATGTGGATGGGATCCAAGCTAGAGGAATGGCTTTGAATCAGACACCAATGGTTGTAATTCCTTCTTCTATCTAATAAAGTGTTTGAACCTTTTTCCCATATGTTTGTATTGTTTCATAATTCTTATATGTGTAAATTATATCTGATTCCTTTCACTTATATTCAATATATTGTATGCTTTGATCGGTTCTTTGTTTTCTGTTGTGTTTACAGGGTACTTCTCAAGTAGATTATGTACGGGAAGGAGCGACAGGATCGATACAAGGGAGACGAGAGGAAAGTGGAACTACAAGTAGGTCTTCTATCTTCTTATCTTATCTATTGCTTATAGGAAAAGTCTAAAACACTTTAAAGTGTTGTTCCAGATACAGCGACTTATCTAGGGAATTAGTATTTATCCGTAGATACCAAATTCTCCAAAACACATTGGCGACTCTTCTGGGGAATATCATCCTTCCTAGTAGCTTATCCACCTCATATGACACTCTTGCAGACCCTACTTGTGTTCATTGATTGTATTTCAGCTCTTTTGCATTGAATTTTGGTCAAAAATTGAGGTTAGATGACTCTTGAGTGGCCTCTCAGGAATCAGCACAGGCTTGGTCAGGGGACAGTGCTCTGCAGAACACCCTTAAGTGAGACAGAGTGCTCTGCAATGTAGTTAGGCCCTCTTTGACCTACGCTGATCCACCTTAGGGAAAATTCTCACCTTTGGAATATGTTTTTGCCAACTTTTCTCTGCTTGTTTGTTTGCTGATTGATCAATGAATGCTATGTCTTAGACATCAAGTTTCTATCTTTTCATCTTATCTATTGCTTATAGGAAAAGTCTAAAATACTTTAAATTATTGTTCTAGATACAGCTAGTTATCTATGGAATTAGTATTTATCTGTAGATACCAAATTCTCCAAAACACCACCACTTTCACTATGTGTGGTATTGTCTCACTAAAAAGGGTAAGAGGAAGTGGTTTATATAGGGAGATGAGGATAAGAATGAGTTTCACTCAAGGGGGAAGAAGGTCTTATATCCTTGGGAAGGTCCACTTTTAAGGGAGAAAGAACATTATATGGAGTTCTAAGCCCCTATCCAACCAAACGAACATCCAGCACATCGCCACTAGAAGTTTCTAGAAGTGAAACTTTGTTTCTGTTGTGGGTGAGACCACCTTAGTGCTTTGGGTTGATAACCCCAATAGAGAAGAGGGAAAACCACAATAAGAAATGCTTTAAGTGTTTTAACATATGCATGCGGGTTGGGTATATGTTGACCCGCGTGTACGTGCTTCTATCACATGGAAAAGTAGCGTATAGGGAATAAAACACTATTTTTAGATTTTTGACCAAGTCTGGAAGGAATGGTTTCCCTAGGCCATAATCAGAGCATCAGATCTACCAAGAGTGGCAAATGGTGATATAATAGTTTCCTTTTATAAAAAAATTCTAGAAGTAGACCGGCACAAATATTGGGCTAACAATAGCGCTGATCGGCGCGGGTCATAGTGTAAAACTCTACCATCGGTGTGGGTGAGACATTGGGAAAGAGCATTGATCTTAAAAACTAGGTTTTAAGAAAGATTCTCTGGAAATGTTATGAAGGGAGTGGGGACTACTTTCTTCAAACTTAAATGGATACAAGAGCATAGGTTTCACAGTGAAATTATAACACAATAGTCACTACTAGGGTTCTCTGGGATCAGGAATAGGGAGTCACAAGAGAGTGAAAAATTACTGTGTAACAGATGCCCCCTAAAGTATGAAGTCAAAGTTGAGAGTGATGGCTGAAATGCTTTAAGATGGAGCGAGGACTTGGAATACCAACATCGGAAGACCTGCAACTCAAACATACATGTACATATCTGAAATCTGATAGTCATGCCTGATAAACATGAGATGCATATAACAATATATGAATCCATGGTATAGGTGCAACTATCCATCAAGAAAACGATTATGTGCATGGATCCTCGGCATGGATGCAGCCATCCGACTGAAGGGATCATATGAAATAGATCCACGGCATGGGTGCAAACATCCACATAGAGAGGACCAAAATGAAAAGACCCATGGTATGCTCACAACCATTCGACCGAGCAGGATCAAAATGATACCCACGGCATAGTCGCAGCCATCCATCTAAAGGATCATGTATATAATCCTGAATGACCCATCACTCCTCGCAACCTGGACTTTTGTGACCAAAGCCCAGGGACTTGCGCTCCAACACGACCCAATCAAAGTATGAATTCTAACATGTGAATTGATGTGCTAAAGTCAAACATGTGATAGGGTCCAACCCTAACCCCCTTATTTATGTAATAGGATCGAGTCATAGTTATAGTTAAGTAAAGAGTCAATAAATCCCATATTTATAATTGTAAGTGGTTAACCCTCATTTAATGAAGGGACCACAGTTAGTTGCAAATGGATCATGGTATTAGACAGATGGTATTAATAAGAACCATGGTATTGCATGTATGAATCCTATATAAAGGATAGAGACTCCCCTCGAGGAGCATCGTGTCTTATTTTGTAATTGAGCTTAGCTCTATTGGAGGTTGCCTCCTCAAAGAGTCAAGTGAACATTGCTTTCTGAATAATAAAATACTTGCTATTATTTCTCATTGTTCTATGTTTTGGGTATATTTTTTCACATATTTGGTATTCTGGTATCGTCTTGCAGGTTAAGAGCATAACAAGTGGTATCAGAGCGCTTTCCAGGGCCGGTGGGATCTCCAATTTTTAGCAATTTGTTTTTGGCTAAATATGTGTTTCGGCGTCTTTAAACCATGGGATTTGTCATTGAGCGCATAAACTTGCAGATTTGGGGAGGCATGAACATAGGAAATACAAGAGGTGGTCACGCTTGTTGGACTCCCTTGTAACCCCTGTGGGTACCCCTTCGAGTAGTAGCACACTAGACAAAACTGCACACGAACTATCTTCCAAGAACCTTCTGGGTATATCGAAAGCCCCTTAGCTCCCTTGAAACCTCGCCATAGATAAAATTTCGGCCATCTTGCTGCTATAGTACACTGGCAACAACACTCGGAGAGATTAATCGTGTGTGTGATAGGGTAGTTGGGTTGTATGGCTAAGGGTACAGTTGATCCTCCTTGGTTAGTGCCCTGAAAAATTGGGCTGAGTACTATTGTCAGACCCTTATGTATATTGCGATCTGTAGCACCTGACACTCCTGGAGACCATAGTTCCCTTTTCTATCTCTGGATCACGCATAATCTTTGCCAGATTAGATCTCGCAGGTGGGGTTTTGTCACAGCAGCAGCAATTAGTTCCATTGTTCAGATCTATCAGATCAGCCAGTCAGATCTATCAGATCCATCAGATCCATAGTAGCAATCAATTCTTCCTTTCAGATCTATCAAATCAGCCATTCAGATCTCTTAGATCCATCAGATCTGCCATCCAAATCTAGCAGTTTGGATACTTGGGCATGATTTTCACAGGACTTTGGGAAGCATTGACATTTCTGGGATTCGGCCACTGCAGTATTCCTAAGCAAGGAGTAAAAATCTGTTTGGAGTAAAAATAAAAAATAAAAAAATAAAAAAAATTTGAGACCCCCCGTGGCACTTATTGGTGACTTAGCCCATAAGAATTAGGTCCACGAGCTGAGCAAGGTGGTACCATTCAATTGTTAGTTCCAAAAATTTCGGGTGGTCCCAAATTTCAAGTACATCAGATCGGTGCATGGTACAAACTAGAGCTCAAGCTATGGCCAATGAGAGGATTGACAGCAATTGAAAGATGTCATATTGCAGCTGAAGAACTTAAATGAAACACTCTCTAAGGGCAAGGTGGAGGAACACGCGGAGGCATATATTGACAATGAAAATATTGAGGGCAAGTCTAGCTAGTCTCTTCACCTCTTTGGCACCCACCAACAATCCCATCCATGACCACCCAAGCTGGACATATATAAATTTGATAGCTCTCACCTGACCACATGGATAACAGAAATGGAGCAATATTTCACACTGAATTACATCCTGGATGATGCGAATCAGCTTAGTGTGGGTATCATGTACTTGGACAATGAAAGATGGCAATGGCATCAACGTTGCTATGGAAGGCCCTTGACTTGGCAGACATTCAAAAAAGCTCTTACGAATCGCTTTGACCATGAATCTAATTTTTTGGGTCGTCTCACTAAGCTCTGACAGACAGGAACAGTGAACGAATATATTACAGCCTTTGAAGCCTTAGCTTTCCGCACTGGAGGTCTACACGATGAGTTCTACGTGGAATGTTTTGTCAGTGGTCTCAAAGAAGCCATACAAGCCCACGTCTGACTGCACCACCCTAGCTCATGGCTGCATGCTTGCAGGATAGCTCGTGAAGTAGAACGTGTGTTAGCGGCCCAGTCCAATCGCCCAAATTTCATTGCCAAGGGTCACCCCACACAGGCTCAAAGCACTACCCAAACACTCAAGGTTCAAAAGGTGTCACCAGCAAAAATGGTAGAAAGAAGAAAGCAAGGCTTGTGTTACTACTGTGATGAGAAATACTACGCTGGGCATATATGTAAGGAGCCAAATTTATTTCTAATTGATGCTATTGATCATAGTTTATCGAAGGAAGCCCCACCACTTGAGGAACTAGAGGAGGAAGAAGAGGACAACTAGTAGGACAATGTACCTGAAGAACCAGTTATCTCACTGCATGCTTTGGCAAGGATTTCTTCTCCCCAAACTCTCAAAATTAGAGGTTTTATTAAGCATCGCCCAGTAGTAGTCTTTATTGATAGTGGCAGTACACATAATTTTATGTCGCGGAAGTAGTGCATTGTTTTTTTCGAGCAGTTTCTAACTTCCAGGTCCAAATTACTGATGGGGGGACAATGAAATGTGAAGGTTTCTGTGAAAATGTCAAACTTCAAATGGGGGATTATCAGTTAAAGACCCACATTTTTTCCATACACATGGGAGGGTGCGACATTGTCCTAGGTGCTGAATGGCTTCGTACACTTGGCCCAATCACAATGGATTTCCAGGAGTTATATATGAGCTTTAAGAAGAACAACCACACACATACCCTCCGCAGACTCCAGGCGGGAGCTCCCTCTATCATCAGCTCACATCGGATGGAAAAATTGTTAAAAAAGGGCCACCATGGAGTTATAGCCCAATTTAATGCCATCCAGGCCTTCAAACCCAATTCTCTTCATATTCATCTTGAGATGCAATAGATCTTAAACAACCATATGCCAGTCTTTAAAAAGCCTCATGAGCTTCCACCCTCGAGAGGGGAACATGATCATAGCATTACTTTGGTCCCAGGGGTCCAACCACCAAATGTGCACCCATATAGATATCCATTCACCCAAAAGAATGAAATTGAAAAAATAATCAAGGAACTCTTGGAAGCAGGTGTCATTTGTCCCAGCATTAGTCCTTATTCATCGTCAGTGGTCATGGTGCTCAAGAAAGATGGGGAATGGTGTATGTGTCCAGAATTCAGGGACCTCAATAAGTTGATGGTTAAAGATAAATTTCCCATCCTCGTTGTTGATGATTTGCTAGATGAATTAAATGGGGCTCTATTCTTTACTAAGCTCGACCTTCGCTCGGGCTACCACCAAATTCGCATGAAAGAAGTAGACATTCCAAAGACTGCTTTTTGAACTCATGAAGGCGGTTATGAGTTCTTGGTCATGCCATTTGGTCTTTGTAATGCCCCATCCACTTTTCAGAGCCTTATGAACCACCTGGTCAAACCATATCTTAGAAAATTTGTCCTTTTTTCCTTTGATGACATCCTCATCTACAGTTGCACCTGGCCACACATCTTCAGCATGTAGATCTGCTCTTGCAACTACTCCACAAGCATAAATTATTTGTCAAGATGTCCAAGTGCTCTTTTGGCATGGAAGAAGTTGAGTATTTGGGCCACATTTTGGGGCATGAAGGTGTCAGGGTGGACCCCAAAAAGATCCAGGCAATGCAGGATTGACCTCAACCAAAGACCTTGAAGAGCTTGAGAGGATTTTTGGGTCTCACAGGCTACTATCGCAAATTTTTCCGCAATTATGTTCGCAATGCTAGGCCCCTCACTCAACTCCTCAAGAAAAATTCATTCCTCTGGAATGATGAAGCACAACAGGCCTTTACAGCTCTCAAACATGCCATGTGTTCCACTCCAGTCTTAGCACTACCCGACTTCACCAAATCTTTTGTGATTGAATGTGATGCTTCTAGGGCGGTCTTAATCCAGGAAGGTCGACCCTTGGCCTTCACAAGCCAACAACTAAGTGGGAAGAATCTGGGACAATCTACCTATGAGAAGGAGATGATGGCCATCTTACATGCAGTAGATACCTGGTGACCATACTTATTGGGGCAATATTTCCAAATCCACATAGACCATCAAAGCCTTAAATATTTTTTGGAGCAACGCCTATCCTCACCACAACAAAATAAATGGCTCGCCAAAATGCTAGGATATGATTATGAGATAATTTATAGGAAAGGGCCCGAAAATATTGTAATAGATGCATTATCTCGCCAATTTGAGGTGGAAAGTACCCTGCTTGCAATTTCCCTTCCCATTCCAGAATGGATTGAAGAGGCTCTCAAGGAATGGTTTTCACATCCCTGTCTCTCCCAACTCATTAATCAATTGCAGACGGATCCAAATTCCACAGCTGGCTACTCGTGGTAGGATCAGATTCTTTGCTACAAGGACAGAGTCGTAATATCACCAACATCCACCCTCAAAAGCCACATTTTGGGGGAGTTGCACTCATCTTCCACTGTAGGACATTCAGGCTTTCAGAAGACGTATGCGCGCACTCGAAGATCATTTTTTTGGACAAGCATGAAAAAGGACATTATTACTTTTGTAGCTAAATGTAACGTCTGTCAGCACCACAAAGGAGAAACAGTCAAATCCCCAGGCACATTACAACCATTGCCCATCCCGGCCTCAATCTAGACAGAGGTTTCTATGGATTTCACTACAGGTCTTCCAAACTCAGGAAACAAGTTAGTCATCATGGTGGTTGTGGACAGACTTTCTAAGTATGCTCATTTCTGTGCCCTACTTCACTCTTTTACATCGACTTTCGTCACTCAATCTTTCATGGATCAGATCTTCAAATTGCATGGCCTGCCCACTTCCATTGTGTCTGATCGTGACCCAATCTTCACCAGTAAATTTTGGCAGGAACTCTTCCAACTACAAGGTACCCAACTACAAGTTACCCAACTACAACTCAGTACTTCCTATCATCTACAAACTGATGGTCAAACTGAAGTAGTCAACAAATGTCTGGAGACCTACCTCAGGTGTTTCACTTTAGAAAAGCAACATCTCTGGGTACAGTGGTTACCACTAGCCGAATGGTGGTATAACACCAACTATCATGCCACCACCAAAATGACTCCATATGAAGCCGTTTATGGTCAACTCCCTCCTTCCGCTACTTTTTATATCAATGGATGCTCAAAGGTACAAGTAGTGGATCAACACCTATAGAACAACACAACCATGCTGGCCCACCTTAGAGAGAATCTTCATCAAGCCCAAAACCGCATGAAGCAACACGCAGATCAACATCACTCAGAATGCCAATTTCAAGAAGGGGATCAGGTATTTTTGATGTTGCAACAATATAAGCAAACATCACTCAAAGAAAACGGTTGTCAAAAAGTATCTCCAAAATTCTACAGACCATATCAAGTACTTCAGTGCATTGGAGAAGTCACCTACAAGCTAGCTTTACCACCCACTGCAAAAATCCATCCAGTCTTCCATGTCTCATGCCTCAAGAAAATGATTGGGAACTATTGTAGAATTAAAACCAGTCTACCTGAAGTGGATGAAGAAGGGTCAATCTGGCTCCAACCTGAATAGGTTATTGACACATGAGAATGACACTTGTGTGGCTGCACGATCAAGGAAGTTCTTGTCAAGTGGAAAGACACCTCTCTGGAAGATGCAACCTGGGAACCAGCCACTATCCTTCAGCAATTTCCGCAGCTTCAGCCTTGAGGACAAGGCTATTCTTATGGGGGAGGGCATGTTAGGGTCCAACCCTAACCCCCTTATTTATGTAATAAGATCGAGTCATAGTTATAGTTAAGTAAAGAGTCATTAAAGCCCATATTAATAATTGTAAGTGGTTAACCCTCATTTAATGAAGGGATGACAGTTAGTTGCAAACGGGCCATGGTATTAGATAGATGGTATCAATAAGAACCATGGTATTACCCCATGGTATTGCATGTATGAATCCTATATAAAGTATAGAGACTCACGTTGAGGAGCATCATGTCTTATTTTGTAATTGATCTCAACTCTATTGGAGGTTGCCCCCTCGAAGAGGCAAGTGAACATTGCTTTCTGAATAATAAAATACATGCTGTTATTTCTCATTGTTCTATTTTTTGGGTATATTTCTTTGCATATTTGGTATTCTGGTATCGTCTTGCAAGTTAAGAGCAGAACAACATGCTAGAAAATCACTTGATTACCGACCAATGATGTGAATCGTTAACAAGCCCGAGAGAAACCACCCATAATGTCAATGGCTCTCAAGGTACTATCAGTACAATTCATGAAGTGTGAATAAGGAACTGAATTCGAACACTCCTAAAATCATTCAATCGAAGGCTAATGATGAGAACCTGTCATTGAGTGCGAAGAACATGCCATTGAGGCATGCATGCTCTAAGGTACTGGAAGGGATTTTCTAGATCAACATCCTAGATAATGAGTTGATGTCAACAGGAAGTGATTTGTCAAAGGAAGGTCATAATGAATGCTTCATCATTGACACGAAATGGGAAACATAATGAATGAGAGTAATCCAATATGGTGACATATGATTAGACAATGTACAGGTAGGAAGACTTCTCTTGAACATGTGGATGACACGACTCCATATTTTGGTAGCATTTGACATCATAGGATAAGAGGTCATGGTGACGTGGCAGAGATCAGATGAGAGGTTTAAAATGGATAACCCAAAACCTAGAGAGGCAAGTGACAGAGTGAGGATGTCCCAAAACCTGACACGAACATAAGATGAGTGTCAATGTCCAAGAGCGACATGCTCCCTCAAGTTAATAATACAACTAATGAATACTTCCAATTCCCCCCCACCATTTCTAGCGAGTACCCCAGATATTTTTACACGAGCTTGATGGGGATAGCATATGCTTGTAATATAATTCCATCCTTTGGATGGATCTATCCTAGTAAGTTTTACGAGCCTTAGGAAGGAATAGCTCAGGCTCGTCATAATGACAAATCCTATGTCGTTTAATATTTTAATGAGTCCGACAAAGGTGAAATTCGGTATCTTTTTAATTTTTTAGAGAGTTTGAAAAAGAAGAGGAAAATAAAACTCGAAAGGTATGTTCTCGTAAAGTTTCCCCTCGAACCCAAAAAGGTAGAAATCAATATCTGAGAGAACCTCTTGACCATGTCAACCAAGGAGTACCTTTTTCATAAATAGTTTATCCCAGCCTAGAAAAGGGGTAAACGTATACTAGGTAAATGATGTTTTAGAACCATTTATGAGGTCAAAACCACAATATCTTGGAATTTTTTTTTGTGTTTGGAGAGTCAGACAAGAGCTTAAAGCAGACTCCTCATTTTTATTTCTTTTAACGAGTCAAAAAAGAAAAATACTCAACAATCTTTTCATTTCCATTTTTTTACAAGTCGGGAAAAGAGCTTAAATACGACTCCCTGCTTTTATTTACTTTAACAATTCTAAAAGAGAAAAAATACTCGACAATCTTTTCAATTTTTTACGAGTCAGAAAAGAGCTTAAAGGTGACTCGTCCTAGAGGAACAAGTGGTATAAAGGGTAGCAACAAGTTCCGGTTAAGGGGAAATTGCTCGAAACTCTAAAAGGTTAAGAGGCTAGCTAGTAAAACCACTCATTGCTGCAGTTCCTCGGGAAAGTAAAAACAACCAAGTGAAAGCATATAATTGGCTAAAGCGATGGTGGCGATGGAATGAAACAACCAAGGCTCATCTAGCATAAATTAGTTGATAAAAATGGAAATCACAAGCATAAATTGGGCATGGGTTCATTTTTACACAAGCTTGAACCATGGGGAACTCTACTTGAATTCAGTTTCATGTTTACACAAGCTTCAAATGAAAAACTATGCTTGGGTTTGGTTTGATTTTTACACAAGCTTGAAACAAAGACAAACTATGCTTGAATTAAGTTTGCATGCCCCCAATGTAATGACTCAATCTGAGGTACAGGCTCCCCAAGCTTCATTTCATTTATCTAGGTGGATGGAATGAAGGTTCACTTTCAACATCAAGGAAAGACTCAACTGGAATTTGACGAGATCTTAATCAAATACTCGATTTGGAAAAGGGAGTTATTTCGTTTTTAATGAGGTTGACACAGTAAAAGAACTATCCTCAAGACTCCTTGTTTCAGTTTTTAAGGAGCTTGACACAAGACCATGAACCATGCTCCGACACTTTGTTTCATTTTTTAGCAAGGTTGACACAAGACTAGGAACTATCCTCATGACTCCTCATTTCATTTTTTAATGAGCTTAACACAAGACCAAGAACCATGCTCTGACCACTTGTTTCATTTTTTAACGAGCTTGACATAAGACAAGGAACTATGCTTCGGCCCCTTGTTTCATTTTTTAATGAGCTTGACACAAGACTAGGAACCATGCTCTGTATCCTGTTCATGGGCTATATGAGAACATGGCTCCCAAGAGGTCCTCACTATACAGGAGAACTATGCTCTGGGAGGAGTACATGCCAACTGGTACCAATGACATATCGGGTTCCAATGCCCCCAGTACATAATGCACTATACCATATATGTGATCATTAGCAGATGTGGAGATGGAATGGGTAGCCACATAATTGACCTGTGGCGGGGAGGGTACTGCTTGCAAACAAGAACCAATAGGGGACGATGGTTTCATAGGAGGCACCTGGTGACCAATGAATGACAATTGATCAATGGTCACTATTCTCCCTTCGTGTGGAAAACAAACCACACAGAAAAGCGAAGAAACAAGAGCTCCCATGATATAAACATAGTAATGTTCAAGGAGAAGATTGAAATCTAAGGGACCTTGGACTACCATCACGTCTATATAGATGGTCTTTCCTCCCAAAGTAATAGGGAACTTTGGAAGGATCCCTAAGGGTTGACTGGTTCCTCCGTTGAAAGCAAACAGATTCTGGGTGACAGGCACAAGCTGTGGAGAACCCAAATCTTGCCAAGTAGTAGAAGACATGATGCTAACAGACGCGCCTTCATCTAATATAGTGTCATGTACTGCCATATTATAGGCTTGTACTGTGATATGGAAAGGCACATAAGATGGGAGGTAGAAAGCATTCAATTGACTCCAATCAAAAGAAACAAGAGAACTACTTGGTGTGGGTAACATATGATTACCCCTATTCCCTGTAGGAGAAGGAGAAGGACTCCCTTGAACAACTGGGATAGGAGGGTCACTCTTAGATTCGTGAGAATATGAGGAGACAAGAAGAACATGAGTAGTATGATCATCACTACTCTCTTCGCGAATAGAGTGAACAACTAAAGGCGGAGCCAAGTCAACACTCTCTTCAACCAATGGTTGGTCGGGAAAATACACAAGAGAGCCATGCTCAGGAAGAGCAAGATAGGCAAGAGATGAATCCAAGTCAATCTCTTTACCAACTAGGATAGGGTTAGGAGAAATCCTTTGATAACCAATAGGAAGTTGGGTTGAGGAGCTGTAAGGTTTTCCAAAACTTTGGAAGCTTTATCCATAAGAGGACAAAGGTGAAGAAGATGCCCCCCTTCACATAACCTATAGGGGAGTTTAAGTTTTCCCTTATTTTTACCATCGCTAGCGGTGGGTGTAGCATCGACATGATCTCTAGAGGTTGATGGGGATGGTCGATCCAGATCTTGAGACCATACATCTAAGACTCTGGGAATGCCAGGACAGTCTCGAAGGAGATGGTCACCCTTACACAACTTGCAAGGGAATATGAACTTCCGTGTAGGATCAGAAGGTTTGTCTATAGGAGGTGCATTTGGAGTAACAACCACACGGTTGGCATTTCGCTTATCTAACTTCTTCTTCTTCTTCTTAGCCTCCTGGTTACTAGATTTCAAACTTTCACCAGGCAAAGTAGAAGAGGTGGGTGAAGAAATAGGGGAAGAAGGTGAGAGGTCAACCTTAGAATCAACGTGGTGTGGTTCAAATGAAGGAGATGGTTGGGCAGGAGTTGGGACACTCGGGACTACCGAGGTTGAAAATAACCAGATAGGTAAACCAATGGTTAACCCAGGGAGGGACAACGTTGCCATATAAGGAGCACCAGTGTTTCCAAAAGAAGGAAAAGGACCAGGATTCTCATCCGAGGGGAATCCTTGACTGGTAGACTCTAGAAATGTTTCCATTGGAAATGACCCTAAAGAATCACTAAGTAAGATAACTTTAACCAGGAATATTTTGTGGGTAGTTAATTTTAAGACACTTAAACAAAACTTTTCCTTTTCATATTTTAAGAGTCGAGAAAAGGGCGATAGGTTAATCTAGTCGCTTTCGGAGTTAACAAGCTCAAAAGGAAAAGTGCTCGATGATATTTTAATTTTAAAGAGTAAAAAAGACCAAAATGACTACTCAAGATAATCTAGGCAAAAGGGATTACCAGGTAATCGTGAACTACAAAATACCTCCTAGCGAACTGAAAAGTACAAGCAGACAATCTCCCTGAATTTTGTGTTCATTGTATCACGTTTACAAGGAGGCAGACTTTGCTTCCTATAGATAAAGGATTGCAAACCTAGTGTTGTCTCCCTTTATATACGCGACGATACAGGGAGCACAAGTCTGTACTAGCACTAGCTAATTCCGAAGCGAACAACAACTGCTAGGTTTAAAGACGCCGAAACACGTCTCTAGCCTAGACCAGTAAATTTGAGCGTTAAGTTTCAATTCTTCCTTAGGTTAATTCAATAAATTTTAATGGTTGATCTTGAACTAATTTTCAATTCCAAGGCTCTACCATTGTCATCTGAAACTCCTACATGCAGCTGTATGAGAAAATAAATCTTTGTCTTCGATGAAAGTTTACATTCATTGAGGGATAGAGAACACACAATCAACACAAAAACCAAAGAATGAAATCTTTTACTAATACATGTCCTAAATGCACTTAATCTTCCTTTAACAACAAAAAGTTTATTTAATTTCTCATGCCTATGATGACGCAATTATAGCTTCTCAATAATGCTACTAATGCAATATTTTTATGTAAGTAAACTAGAATGGTGTTCGTCTTTTCATAAAATGCAAAATGAATCTTTCACATAAAGCACTTTAATGAAAATTTTCACAATTCCGAACAAACAAGCATTGATCAAATACAAAGCATAATAAATGAAACTAAAAGAAACTTCTTCTTGAATCGAACAAACCAAACACACAAATGCTTCAATCGACAAACGAAGCAAATGTAATCTATGCTCCAAAAGACAAAGGGGGTGCTCGAAACAAGAGAGAAAACGAGACTCTTTCACTCATTTGATCGAAACTGAAGCAATGAAGAGGTTAGGACCGAAAGACGAGCTAAATGAAGCATTAAATCAGAAACTTGAAACAATGAGTGAATTAAAAAATGAACGGAAATTGACCTACGTGTCCTAGGGTCATAGAAACCATCCAAAAAACTAAGAAATGAAACTTCAAGCCAATCAATCAATCAAACCCAACAAACAAAGCATCCTAGTAACTTCTGGGCTGAAGAAGAGATTCTGAGGGTCAAGACACACTAGCACTGGAATGGGAAAAAACTCTGATTTTTCTTTAACTCAGAGACCAACACGAATTTTGGGCTGAAACTAGTGCTGATCGGCACAACCTGCACGACTGTCAGGCTAAAACTAGCGCTAATAAGCCTGATATTCATGATTGTTTGGCCAAAAATAGCACTGATCGAGGGATTCAAAGAAGAAATAAAAAATAGCTTCACACTGTTAGGATATTCCAACACATAGGAAATAGTTAAGTATAAATTGGTCTAGTATAGAGTTAGGTAAAGTGTGTTTCTTTACTATGTATATTTTGTAACTTACAATCCGACGGTCACGATATGTAGTGATCCGACGAGGCACTTGATCCGTGGCTTAACACCCGATTGGTCCATGATCTCTATTTAAACAACATGGAGGGTCATTTGTAGGTTAACTGGTCATGAGAGAAACTTATGTAAAATTTCATTCTTTTATTAATAAATTGCCTGAAGTGGCCGTGTTGGCTCAGGCCGTGGACTGTTTCCCTCTTTGAGGGTTTTAACCATGTCAAGATACTGGTGCATTGATCTGTGATCTGTGTGTGAGCGGTTTCCTTTGGTGTTCTGTCTGAGGAACTTACCCTATAAATTCCTACATGGTATCAGAGCTATTTGAGGGCCGCGTCTGTTGGTGATCCAAATCTGAAGCCGGTAGAACTGCATCCGACTGTCGTTTCCTAGATCTACTGTTTTTGACTACTTTGAGGCCAAGAGGACTGCTCTATTGTGTTGGTATCATCTGTTCCAGTGAGGAACCCCTTTCGTTTCACGCGAAAAGGTTTCTGGTAGCCCTAGCTACGTCATTTTTAAGATCTGGAGGTATACAGTGTTTATTTGCAGTTTACAGTTATTTTCTCTCTGTTTATTTCGGTTTCAGTTCATTTAGCTTTTTGTTTTTTTATTACCGGATCTGTACCTTTCATTTCTACGTATGCTCTTTGCCCCACGACTCTGTGCGATTTGGGCAAATTAGAAACAGAAAGGAAGGATTTTTCTCATGTGTATGCTCTTTTCCACTGCGCCTTAGTGTGATCTCGGAAAATCAGAAACATTGAGGAAAATATTTAGTTTTCGGCTGAAGCTAACTTTGAGCTGTAAGGTTCGTTTTTTTTGTATGTCCGTGTTGGGTTTTGTGTTTTTTTTTTGTTTTTTAGGGAAAAAGAGCTTTCTCCAGCAAGCACGCAACCCAAAGCTTCAATGGCTAAAAGAGATCACCTCCCCCCCCCCCTCTCTCTCTCTCTCTCCCTCTCTCTCCCTCCCTCTCTCTCCCTCTCTCTCCCTCTCTCTCTCTCCCTCACCCTCTCCCCCTCCCCCTCTCCCTCTCCCTCTCCCTCTCCCTCTCTCTCTCTCTCTCTCAAACTTTTAGTTTAGCTCACTTGGTCCAAAGCTAATTTATGAGAGTAGAGGTCTTGAGTTCAAGTCTCCTTTTTGTGGGGACTTATTTTTCATTTCCACACATTCCCGCACTTCATCGGCATCTTCATCAAATTTTCTTCAAAAAGCCATAACTTCTTCATCCGGAAGCCGTTTTCAGAGCCGTTTTTTTTGAACCAGCCTATTTTTTCGAGATATTTCCATTGGAACACTTAGTTTCAGCATCTATAGTTTCAATTTCTGTTAAAATGGAAATTCCATGCCAAGTTATTCTTGACAGCACCATCTACTTCCAATGGTGGTCCTACATTGTGGATTTACTTAGAAGTAAAGGTCTCTACAGAATAGCGTCAGGCCAAGAAACCAAACTGAAAGATGAAGATAAGGCAGCTAAATGGGAAAATAGGCAAGATCAAGCATGAGGGTTGATAGCAATGTCTATTTCTCCAGATCTTAGATTCCCTATTGGAGAACTTGATACTCCTAAAGAAGCAATGAAACAGATCACTAAAGTTTTTGGAATTAAAAATGAACTTAAAGCCCATCAACTTGAAAATGAGTTGCTTACATTGGACCCCAATAATTTTTCTTGCATTGAATATTTTTTGTCCAAGTTCAAGACCCTTAGACTTCTCTTGGAAGGTGTTAAGGTTAAGAAAGAAGATAGTAGCCTTATCTACTCCATTTTTACTAAGTTGGGACCAACCTATTCTGTGTTTTTTTCCACCTTCCATTCTACAATAGAAGCCTTCATTTCTCAAGGACAAGCCTACAAGTCCCCTTCCTTTGATTCCTTTTGTGATTCTTCAATAAGAGAACAAGAAAAACTCTTACACCTTGTTCTTTTTCATCTTGGAAACTCTTCTAAGAAAGCATTAGCCGCCCAGCAGCAACCAAATTCAAAGAATCCTAAGAAGTTGTATCTTAAAAGGAATGCTCCTAAACCAAACAAGGGTCCTAAGCAATTTCAGCCTCAAAATGAAAAATCATTTCAACAAAATGATAAGACAAATAAAAACAAAGGGAAGAAGACTGATAGACATTGCAACTTTTGTAATCGAGATGGCCACTTAGAATCCAAATGCTTTAAGAAGATGGAAGCCTTGGAAGCAGCAATGAAGAAGCATAATATCCATTTGGAGCACTCTTCAACTTCAAGTTCATCTTCAGGAATGGCACTTTCTGCATGTGGTTGTCAAGCATCTCGGTCTGGCTATGCACTAAATGTATCTTCTTCTTCTCATTCTCATGAGTGGCTCATTGATTCTGGAGCTTCTTATCACATGGCCAAAAACAAAGCCATGTTTTCTTCTTTAAATGATTGTAACACCAAAAATATAAATGTTGGTGATGATAGATCTCTTAGTGTTGTAGGGACTGGAACTGTTCATATAGAAAATGGTCAATTTAATGATGTATTATGTGTTCCAACTTTATCCTGCAACCTTCTATCTGTATATCAGATAACTCATTCAGGTGAAGGTAAAATCGTTGAATTTTCACCTCACGATGTTGTAATTAAGGACCTAAAAGATCCTAGATAGATTTTAGCTATTGGCATTGCTGATGATTCTACAAGGTTGTATAAGTTTCACAACTTTGGGTCATCAAATCTTCCCTCAGTATTTGTTGCTCATAACGATGAAGTGAGCAAACTTTGGCATGAGCGATTTGGTCACTTAAACTATTTCTCCCTTCAGAATCTATGTAAAGAAAATATGGTGACAGGTCTTCCAATGGTATCTTGCAGAGATGGTGTTTGTTCCAGATGTGTACTCGGAAAACATCATCGGGGTAGTTTTGAAAAACATGCCTCTTGGCATGCCTCAGCCCCTTTACAGCTCATGCATAGTGATTTATGTGGTCCACTTGCAGTTGTTTCATTCTCTAGCTACAAGTAGCTCTTAATTTTCATTGATGATTTCTCCAGATGCACTTGGGTATACTTCTTAAAAATCAAGAGTGAAGTATTTAACATGTTCTTGGCCTTTAAGGCCTTTGTTGAAAAACAATCTGGACATCAAATTCTTAAGCTAAGATCTGATAATGGCGGAGAATATGTTAACAAAAAATTCATCAACTTTTGCACTGAGAATGGAATTCAAATGCAACATACTATTCCATATACTCCACAATAAAATGGTGTAGCTGAAAGGAAGAATCGCACCTTAAAGGAAATGGATAATTGTATGCTTCAATCTAAAGGGCTTAGTCTTAATTATTGGGCAGAAGCAATTAACTGTGAAAATTACATAATAAATCGCACTCCTACTAAGGTTTTAAAGAATATCACTCCAGAAGAAGCATGGAGCTCAATTAAACTAGATGTAAGTCACTTTCGTGTTTTTGGAAGTGAAGCATGGGCCCATATTCCAGATGAGAAACATAAAGCTTTAGAACCTAAGAGTGAAAAATGTATTTTTGTTGGATATTCTGAAGATTTCAAAGGATATAGACTTAATCCACTTAAGTCCAAGAATGTTATCATTAGAAGAGATGTAAAGTTTGCTTAAAATATATCAGCCTACGAGCCTAGTTCGGCAGATGTGCCACCTCTCCCTATCTCTTCTACTTTTGAAAATATTTCTTCTTCAGATGATGAAAGCGAGAATGAAAATCCTCCCCCACCTTCTCAGGATCCTTCTTCAGCTCCTCAGCTTCAAAAATGGGTCTGTGCTACTCGGGATGCAGCAGGTGATCCTACAGGTCAGCGACATACACGTTCTCAGTTTGATAGAACCTCTTCTTTACTGGCTCAAGCTTTAGTGAATTATGATCCTGACACCTTTGCAGAAGCTTCAGGCCATCCAGATTGGGAAGCAGCTATGAATGAAGAATATCATTCATTATTGGCAAATGATACATGGGATCTTTTTCCTCTACCAAAGGGACGAAAACTTGTTAGATGCAAATGGGTTTACAAAACCAAGTATGGACCAGATGGGAAAGTTGATAAACATAACTCTCGTCTTGTTTCCAAGGGTTTTTCACAAGTTGAAGGCATTGAATACACTGAAACCTTCTCTCCTGTTGCCAAAATGAACTCTATCCGCCTTGTTCTTTCCCTTGCTGCCTCTTTCAAATGGGAAGTCCATCAGATGGATGTTAAATCTGCCTTCTTGCATGGGGACTTGCATGAAGAAATCTATATGGAACAACCTATTGGATTTATACAAAGAGACTCCACCCTTGTATGTCAGCTTAAGAAATCCCTTTATGGTCTCAAGCAAGCTCCTCAAGCTTGGTATGCCAAAATGTATAACTTTCTTTTAGAAAATGGCTTTTCTAGGTGTCATTCTGACAATACTGTCTACACCAAGAAAGTGGGCAAGTATCTTATCATTCTTGTTCTTTATGTTGATGATCTTATCTTGATGGGTAGTGATCCCAACCTTATAAACCATGTGAAGTCTAGCCTTAAAAGGAAGTTTGAAATGACAGACTTAGGACACTTACATTATTTTCTTGGTCTTCAAGTCTTGCAATCTAAGGAAGGTATTTCCCTTTCCCAGTCCAAGTATGCCTGTGATATTCTACACCATTTTCACATGGAAGACTGTAAGCCAACCCCTTCTCCCTTTCAGTCTGGAGTCAAACTTTCAGTCACTTGTACTTCTCCTGAAGTTGATGCTACCTTATACCGTCAACTTGTAGGAAAACTTTTGTATCTAACCCATACTCGTCCTTACCTTTCCTTTGTTGTTGGCCTTGTTACTCGGTTTATGCAAAACCCACATGAAAGTCATTGGAAAGAAGCTAAAATAATACTTCGTTATGTTTGAGGTACAGTTCAGTTTGGGATTCATTACAGTGCCGAAGCAGCTCCTCTATTGGTTGGTTTCACTGATTCCAATTGGGCTGGTGACCCTGATGATCGGAAGTCTACTGCAGGTTATGTGTTCACTCTTGGTTCAGGACCTATTACATGGGCTTGCAAGAAACAAGGTGCCATTTCTCTTTCTTCAGTAGAAGCAGAGTATCGTGGTGTCGTAGAGGCTAGTAAGGAAGCCTTGTGGCTTTGTCAAATCCTGTCAGAGTTTGGCTTTCAGCAGCAACATCCGACTACACTTTGGTGTGATAATCAAAGTGCCATTCAACTATGCAAAGATCCAGTCCAACATTAGCGCAACAAACACATTGAATTGCACATGCACTTCATTAGAAAGCTCATCCACGACCATGTTCTTGAAGTGCAATATTGTTCAACAGATGATCAAGTTGCAGACATCTTTACAAAGGCTCTCACAGAGGCGAAGTTCACTAAAATTCAATTTATGGTTGGAGTTTAGGAAGTTGTCACTAAGGGGGGATAGGCTCTAGTGCCTCCTTCCTCCTCCTATTGTGTCATATTTGTAAATCCTTCAATCCTATCCCAAGTTGTTCTTAAGGGGGGATGTTAGGATATTCCGACACATAGGAAATAGTTAAGTATAACTTGGTCTAGTATAGAGTTAGGTAAAGTGTGTTTCTCTACTATGTACATTTTGTAACTTACAATCCGACGGTCACGATA
The DNA here is from genome assembly GCA_031772625.1 of Pinus tabuliformis. Taxonomy (NCBI): domain Eukaryota; kingdom Viridiplantae; phylum Streptophyta; class Pinopsida; order Pinales; family Pinaceae; genus Pinus; species Pinus tabuliformis. Next base: position 6,767,528 of record CM062816.1, read on the forward strand.
TATAGTGATCCGATGGGTCATTCTCTCCTCGATATTACCAACACTTGATCCGTGGCTTAACACCTGATTGGTCCATGATCTCTATTTAAAGAGAATGGATGGTCATTTGTAGGTTAACTGTTCATGAGAGAAGCTTATGTAAAATTTCATTCTTTTATTAATAAATTGCCTGAAGTGGCCGCGTTGGCTCAGGCCATGGACTGTTTCCCTCTTTGAGGGTTTTAACCACGTCAAAATATTGGTGTATTGATCTGTGATCTGTGTGTGAGCAGTGTCCTTTGGTGTTCTGTCTAAGGAGCTTACCCTGTAAATTCCTACACACACAGGGCCAGACTTAACACATCAGAGGGTGGGCTAGTCTCTGTATGCCTTCAAACAGGTCAATACAGATTCAGAAGACCATAAATAAACAAACTAGGCACACAAGTAGAAAAACCAGAGTGATAAAAAGGAGATGTATGTTCCCCAATGGAGTCGCCAATTTGTGGTGTAGGAATATCCTCTCTGCAGACAGAGACGATCCCTCTAGCCCAAGAGAGTGGATCTAACCACAAACAAGACAATCTAATGTAAACTTCCTTAGATTAGAATCGAATAATAGGGCCTACCTCTTATAATGCTAATCCACTTGATGGTGATCTTGCTTCTTTGCTCCATCTTCCTTTCATTCCTTTTGTTCAAGTACCTGAAACAAACATGCAAGAAATAACACCAAGCGTGATAGCATAAAATTGAATCCAATCTACTTAAAAGGTCAAGGAGTCCTAAGTTATCAAATGTAATATTACACTCGATATAGGAAATAAACCGTTAGTTGTATTAAAATAAACTTCAAAGAGAAATACAACCGAAACCTTGACATTGGAGATATCCTTTGCGGTATCCAACTCCCACTGCACGCCTTTTCAGCACTCTTTTCCTTTTCTAGCTTGACATGAAATGGCTTCCAAGCTCTAACTCTCTGTCCTCATGCTTTAACTACCAAACACTAGTCTTTTTTCATCTAAGACTAATCTTCTTCTATCAAAAGCTAAAGATTTCAAAAATTTTCAATTGGTTCTATCTCTCCACCAATTTCACTATGTGTGGTATTTTCTCACCAAAAAGGGTAAGAGGAAGTGGTTTATATAGGGAGAGGTGGATAAGAACGAGATCGACTCAGGGGGGAAGAAAGTCTTATCTCCTTGGGAAGGTCCACTTTTAAGGGGGAAGGAACCTTATATGGAGTTCTTAGCCCTTATCCAACCAAAATAACATTCAACACATCGCCACTAGAAGTTTCTAGATTTGAAACTACGTTTCCTTTTATAAAAAATTTCTAGAAGTAGACGAGTGTGAGTATTGGGCTAATAGTAGCGCTGATTGGTGTGGGTCATAGTGTAAAACTCTGCCATTGGCATGGGTGAGACATTAGGAAAGAGCATCGATCTTAAAAACTGGGTTTTAAGAAAGATTCTCCTAGGTTTTAAGAAAGATTCTCTGGAAATGTTCTGAAGGGAGTGTGGACTACTTTACACAAATTTCAAGGGACGCAAGAGCATAGGTTCAATGGTGAAATTATAACACAGTAGTCACTACTAGGGTTCTCCGGGATCAGAAAAGATGGTGACAGGAGAGTGAAAAATCACTGTGTGACAAATGAATTGGAGGAATGCAAAGAGGAAAGTCTATTCACTTCATATTCTCATGTGTGGAATACTAACAACCATCTAACTTTGTTTATAAAATATTTCATTTTGGAATGCTCAAATGTTATAGAGCATGTCGAAGAGTTGATTTTTGTTTGTGAGTTACTTGGCACAAACAAACAGAGTTAGAAGAGAAGATGTGAAGCAGATTTGAGGAGGAGAAGAAGTTGAAATAGATATGGAGGTATTCAAAATTATTGTCCAGGTAAAACAAAAAAAATATTGTTTACGTATCAGGGGATTACAGTCTCCTTTCAAGTTGTAGCTTGAAAAAAAATAGTTTGGGGAATTTTGAGATAGGAGCCTCTTGTGGGTTTTAGCTTAAATAAAATTTATGTAGGTGGGAGTATGAGCTTCTTAGAAATTTGTAGCTTGCAGAATAACAGGGAGGTTGGAGACTCCGAAAAGATAGAGGAAGTAGAAACTTTCCTTTACATCACAACAATAACAAATTTTTGGTTTTCTCCCTTTATGGGTTTTCACTTATATCTGGTGTCCATATGCGTGGCTTTTATGTGTTAATTTTATGTTGTCATTTACATATTACACGCTATTTATACCATAAATATGTTGTTTATAAGGTGTTTTGTTGCACATTGAATAATTTGGAAAAATATTAGAAATTAAAGAAAAAGCTACCCATGAATGCACTAAAGTGATTCACCCCCATCTCAATTTAGTCAAATTTCTAACCAAAAACCTATTTTTACATGTCTTTTTAAATGTATATATGTTTGACTTATATAGTAATTATTCTTATAATTAATAATGATAATAATAATTTAAAATAAAGTTGTCCACGGGGTCTTGGATAGACGGTGATCGTGTGTATTGTTAAGGCACTCCTTGATGTGAAGTCATCGGTTCAATTTCCTGCCTCGATCAGGGTGATATATTGGACATGATGAAGTTGTAGTCTCACTAAGCTTACAAAAAGTATATTTAAAATAAAGTTACAATTTAGTTAATTTTTATGATTTTTTTAATTTTAGCAACGTGATGTATCATGAAGTAAATGTTTTGATGATTATTGTGGATTGATGCCACACAATGTTTTCCATTTAATTTATATAATTCAACTAGTTAAATAAAATTTATGAAAATCCCATTCCATAAAAAGCATACCTATCGATGTAAAAATAAATAATTGAATTGTTTTTGTAATATTTTAAATTTTTTTACTACATTTTTGTAAAATGAATATCAACAACTTAGTTTTTTAAGTATAACTAAATAATTAATAGAATCTATTAGAAAAATGTTAATAACATTCTTAAATTCTTATGTATCCCATATTTATCATTCATCTCCAAAATACTCCTTATACATCATAATATCCACATGATTATCTCATATTCCTTCACTTTTTTAGTATATACACAATAACTTTTTTTATATTACGAAAAAAACATTTGTATAGCCCAAGTAATTATCTATATATATATATATCTATATATATATATATATAGATATAGATATGTATATCTATATATATATATATATATATATATATATATATATATATATATATATCTATAGATATAGATATGTATGTATATATATACATACATATCTATATCTATATATCTATATATATATATATATATATATATATATATATATATATATATATATATAGATATAGATATGTATGTATATATATACATACATATCTATATCTATATATCTATATATATATATATATATATATAGATATATATATATATATATATACATCTTTGTATATGAATAATATCACTCATTACCCATATAAGCTTAATATTGGGTTAACCTATTATTTACCTATGTATCTCCATAGGTTATTCAAAACAGATTCCTATATAGATGAATGAAGATGAATGGTTTGTAAAGCTAAATACCCAAGGGTAACCGGACAATTAACGAGTGTTAAAATAATAAAATAAAATGGAAGAAATAAATGAAATTAGATAAGCATTAGGTGTGCCGAACGAGGGAGCGATGGAAAGGAGCAAAGACAAATTTCTAGGGTTTCAGCGAGTTACAGACAGTGTTCCTCGTGGAGGGTCGCAGAGGAGGGAGAGCCACTCCCTCCTACAAGGAGGTTGTTGCTAGTAGATGTAAGAAACCTCTAGAAAATGCCAGAGGTACTTCGGGGGAAGGGAAAAGAAATATGGAAGAGGAGACAATAGGAGACAATACAAAGGAAATCAATGGCACAAAGGACAAGGAGGTAGAAGACAATAAACAGGGAGATAAAGATAAGAAACAAAAGGGACCCTACAAACCCAAAGCTGAGATCACACCCAGAGTTATTTTAAATGACCCTGCTTTGTAGGCGCACAAGGATCACATGTGGACATATGCTATTATCTGTAAGATCATGGGACTATGGCCCACTGAAAAGACATTACAAACATGGATCAAATATCACTAGAAACCTAAAGGAAGCATTGACCTACATCTTGGGTCAAAGGGATTCTTCACTATAGTGTTCACGAATATTGAAGACAAGAACAAAGTATTTGAAGGAGGACCCTACTTCTATGCAGTGGCTTGACTCTACATGAGGCCATGGATGATGAATGTTTTCCCAAAATGGGAGACTTTTACTTCAGTACCGGTCTGGGTAAGACTCTATTCTTTACCCCTTGATTACTAGCAAAATGAATTGTTAACAACAATAAGCAATAAATTAGGTCGTTTTGTCAAAGCTTCTGAAGCCACAAGAAGAGGGAAATACACTTCCTTTGCCAGAATATGTGTGGAAATGGATCTATCAGGAGCTCTTCCAGATGAAGTGATCCTAGAAGTTTTTTATGAAGAATGGGTACAAATAGTAGAATATGAGCATATTCCATTCAGATGTCGTAGATGTCGTGAACATGGGCATCTATTTAGAGACTGTCCACTTGGTAAAGTGGTAAATAACAGCAAGGCTAACACAGCAAACGAAACAGATAGCTTCCAGAAAGTGGTAAATCGAGGAAAAGGTGGCAATAGAGGACCAAAGCAACATCAAGATGAAGGGCTAAAGGTAAGTCAAAATAAGTTCCAAGTTCTTGAGGAAGACGAAGAGAACTTAAAGGAAGAACAAGAAATGGAAGGAAATCTTGGGGAAAGGAAAAAAGAAGAAGAATGTAACCAAACTCAGGAAACTGATTATCAAAAAGAAACCACTATGAGTGAAACAAATCTTGAGATGGATCAGGAAATGTCTCAGAGTGAAATGGACCTGGAGGACAAAGGGCTATAGGAGATTCTTGATAAGGAAAACCTATATCTGGAAGGGTTCTTGATTTAGGGAACTACGGGAGGAGTGGATTCGGTACCTTAAGAAGAGATCAATAGAATACAATAGTTGTTTTAATGGAAGACACAGGTTAATGTGTTGGAGAAAGGAAAAAGTATTGATAAGCAAGATAAATGAGGGGTTAAGATGATGAAAACAACTCCGGGACTAGCAACAAGAAACCCAGGTAAGAAAAGAGGCAGGAAAAAACAGAATGAACTCTTGATGGAGTGTGGCAAGCTAATGATAGATTCAGGTAAGATGAAAGATATAGCCAGCTATTCCTTCACAAACCTTTAATTATGAAGTTCACATATTGGAATATCAGAGGTCTAGGAAGTAAGAGAAAGCAGAGAATTCTTAGTAATAGGATGAAACAAGAAATGCCAGACATAATCTTTATCCAAGAAACGAAATGTTCCATTCAAAAATTAAGACAAATCCATAGTAAATGGCTCAGTAGATTTGAGTTTCTAGAAGTTAAAGCAAAGGATACAACGGGGGGGAATTCTCACTCTTTGGAACCCTCAAAGAAATAGCATAATAGATGTTGAGGCTACTAGGAACTATTTAGCAGTCGTTATTCAACCTATAGGAGATAGGTACACCTATCTGGTCACTAATGTTTATGGCCCTCAAAGAATAGATGACAAACATAAGTTTCTAGACTCACTGATGGATCTTAGGAACAGACATGCAGAAATACCTTGGATCATAGGAAGGGATTTCAACATGATCAAATCTCTTTCGGAGAAAAAGGGAGGATCAAAATTCTAAGCAAAGACTCTTTAGAATTTCAAACCTTTATAGACAATATGAACCTTGTAGATAATGAAACGAATACTGGCCTCTTTAATTGGAATAATAAAAGAGGAGGAGAGTCTTAGGTAGCCTCAAAGTTAGATAGATTCATGATATCAAAGGATCTGATGCTAACAAATAAGGAAGTAATAACGGAATTTCTCCCCTTTGGAGGCTCAGATCACTGGCCGGTTCAACTGGATATCAAAGGTATGGGCATTCTCAGAAACAAACCTTTTAGATTTGAAAATATCTGGCTCTCCCACCCAGATTTCCTCAATAATATTAAAGAATGGTGGTCAGAAGATTTACAGATTCAACAAACAAGAATGTTTATTCTCCATAAAAGATTAAAGCATATCAAACTCAGACTAAAGGATTGGAATAGAAATGATTTTGGCAATATTTTTGTGGAGAAAAAATATGTTGAACACAAAATGAAAGTTCTCAACCAAGCTCTGATCAAGGATGGATTTGATAAAGTCAAAAGTAACCAAGTGGATGAATATAAGAAAGAATGGGATAATCTATGTAAACAAGAGGAAATTTTTTTGAGACAAAAGTCTAGGATTCAATGGCTAAAAGAAGGGGAGCGTAACACAAAATTTTTTCACAAGTCCACCATGGCGAATAGAAAGCACAACAGAATATCTTCAATTAAGAACGAAGCAGGGAATCTTCTCACCTCCCATGAGAATATTGAATATGTGTTAGTTCAGTACTTCCGAAGCATTACTCAGGAAAGTAATTCAGATAGAAAATAGTCCATCAGTGAGGTAACTAGAAACATACCAAAGTTGGTACCCAGAGAGGACAATTTCAATCTAAATATGCCAGTTTCTGAAGAGGAGGTAGAGGATGTCCTCAAAGAAATGCAGAATGGAAAAGAACCAGGTCCGGATGGTTTCAATGTGGATTTTTTTAAAGCATACTGGAATATTGTCAAACAAAATATTTTGAATGTAGTGGAGGACTCCAGGGTGAACAGAACTATTTTGAAAGTGCTCAACACCTCCTTTATCTCCCTTATCCCTAAACATGACATGGCTCAAACACCGGATAAGTTTAGACCCATAGCTCTATGCTATATGGTTTACAAGATAATATCCAAAGTAGTGGCAAATAGACTTAAACCTCTACTTCCTTCCCTAGTTCAAGGGGAACAAGCCGATCATGTGGAAGGCAGAAACATTTTAGACATCATCATTCAAGCCCAAGAGGTGGTTCACACGTTAAGTAGAAAAAGACAAGGTGGAATGATCATGCAATTAGATATTGCTAAAGCTTATGATAAGGTAAACTTGACCTATATGAAGAGGGTACTTATTGCTTTTTGATTTGACCATAATTAGGTCAGGTGGGTGATGGCCTTAGTTACTTCCTCCAGCTTCTCTATTTTTGTGAATGGCTCTCCCTTTAATATTTTCAGTCCTTCCAGAGGCCTCAGACAGGGAGACCCACTCTCTCCATTTCTTTTCATTCTCATGATGGAAGGACATGGTAGGTCCATCAAGAATGCTAAAGAAGCAGACAATATTAATGGCCTTCAACTAACTGAGAATGGTAAGGTTCGAACTCATCAACAATTTGCAGATGACACAACGCTCCAAGGAGTCCCCACATTCAAAGAAGCTATAGCATATAAACAAATTCTGAATGTCTTTGCCATGGCCTCAGGTATGGAAGTTAATCTCTCCAAATCAAAAATCTTTTTCTTTAATACCAATATTGTGATTCAAAGGAATATCTCCAGAATCCTTGGCTTCCAAAGGGATTCCCTTCCCTCAAAATATTTGGGAGTCCCTCTAACTGCTAAACCAATGCTAAAAAGCATTTGGGAACCATTGATTAATAGGTTTCAGGATAAAGTCAATAAATGGACATGTAGATCTTTAAATCTTACAAGCAGGTTGGTTCTTACTAAAGCGGTTCCGCAAGCCATCCCTTTTTTCATGTTATCAACCCTCCTAGCTCCAAAAGGTGTCCTGCAGCAATTCATAAATATCCAAAGAAACTTTCTTTGGGGTAAGGAGGAGATGAAGAATAAATGGGCCCTAGTGTCTTGGGAAAAACTTTGCAAACCCAAAAATCATGGAGGGCTTGGTTTGGACGATCAAGAAATACTCAATAAAGTTTTAGGGGCCAAACTATGGTGGCGCTGGGTTCAAAAACCAAAGGTTCACGGGAAAATATCTGGAAAGAAAAATATGCAGGATCCTGGAAAACTAGTGATCTCATAAGAATGTCAGGTAACATTAAGGGATCATATATCTAGAACAAAGCTTGGGAGAACAGAAGAGTAGTTCAAGAAAATAGTTTCTGGGAAATCAGAGAAGGGAATCTAGCTCTTTTTTGGGAAGATAAGTGGCAACAAGAACCAATATTGTTGAAAGAAGACTTCCTCGACCTTAAACATGAGACAGATTCACAAGGATTAATAAAAGTAAAGGACTTCTGGGATTACACTCAGCAGATGGAGAAATGGAGAATCTAGAATAACATTGATTGCAGAAATAACAACCCCTTGAAAACAAAAGCAGAGGAGCTAAGGAAAAGTGTGGAACAAAGGATGATCTTAGTTTCAGAGGGATAAGACCAACTAAGATGGGGCAATAATAAAGAACGTACCTATAATCTTAAAGAAGCAAAAGGCATTCTCCTTGAGCTGGATCCCCAGGTTCAGGACAAAATCTGGCAGAAACTTTGGAGGCACCAAGGGTGGATGAAAATTAAACTCTTCATGTGATTGGTATACCATAGCAAAATCCTAACTGGGGATAACATCAGGAAGAGGGGTGTTCTGGGGCCTTCTAGATGCCTACTCTATGGGGGGAAAGAAGAAACAATGGAGCATCTTCTCAACAACTGCATTTTCACCTCTTGGTTATGGGACAAATTTGCTAAAATCTTTCAACAATCAGACAGGGACAGAGGGAGCATCATCAACACCCTCAATAGTTCGAAGGGAAATTTTTCAGATTTTGAAATTCTCAGCTCAGCCTGGGCCCTTACACCAAGCTTCATCATATGGAATGTTTGGAAGGAAAGGAACAAAATAACTTTCAAGGAGGAAAAAAATCCCCCTTTTCGCCTATTTGAGACTATCCTGAAACAAATTAAGGAGAAAGTGGCTACCACTGTTCGGAACCACCCTATTAATCCTCCCTCGGATAGGGATGGGATAATTCTCAGACAGCTGGGGTTGCAGGGTCTTACTCCTCAAGGTCTTAATAGGAAGGTTATAGCAAGGGACATGGAGAAGGATTTCTAGCACCCTCCTCGAGAAGGATATCTAAAATATAAAATTGATGGAGCGTCAAAAAGAAACCCGGGAACTGCTGGGTATGAAGTTTTCCTTAGGGATGCCAAGGGAAGTATCATTTTCGTCTTCCATTGTCAGCTAGGAACTGCCACCAATAACATGGCTGAACTAATGGCTTTGGAGCAATGCCTAGATTTTCTTAGTTAGGATAATTGCTGCACTGTGATAGTAGAAGCGAACTCTAAACTAATAATTAACTCAGTGAAAAGAATAAATAGTGGAACTACGCCGGAGAAAGTCTCCAAACACTGGAAATTAATCAGGGTTTTCCAGTGAATTCAGGATCACCTACAAAACCTACACACTGTCAGCTTCCATCATGTCCGCAGGAATTCCAACAAGTTGGTGGACCTTTTTGCCAATCAGGGGGTTAGCAGTATAGAGGTCAAGGTTTCAATTGAGTGGCAGGATGTGCGACAAAGCAGACTGAGAACTTGTTGCTGTGAGCAATAGGAAGAAGAGAGTAGACTGTTTAGACACATAGCCATGGAGGCTAGCTCTTAACGTTTTGGCCTTGGTATGTGTCATCAGTTTCGGGAAATCAGGTCTTTGGGGGGGGGTCGAACATGGATGGTCACTAATTTCCCCAGAGTTAGCGAGATGGTCATCACTATTCTTCAGAGGGAATACAGTGGATACCATAATTCCCTAATTGATGGTGAGCCCCTCTTCTTCTTAGGGAGGAAGGTTCAGGCAAGAAAGATGAGCATAGGTGGAAGGAATCATTGTTTTATCGGCAGCCAAAATCTTAGCATGTTTGAGCCTCGAAAAGGAAAATAGCTTCCTTGGCAGTATTTGGATGATCGCACCACTCTAAAGAGGGAAACGGTTTTAGTGATTTTACAGAAATCCCATCCATCATCCTACATGTGGCAGAGGGATGGTTCAGAAAAACACCCTTCATCGCACACTAATGTCTCAGTGTTAACTTGAGCGGTGTGATATGATTCTCTACCATTGGATCTCTCTGTGTGGATCAATGACCATAATTGTCTGTGCAGCTTAGAGGGGTGGCCCGATAATCTTCGGGCGTCTTTGCCATGCGATTTCTTCCTTAATCGACGGTTTAGGTGTCGGATTGACTGGCTCAGATCAAAAGGACTCCCTCGGGATCTGATTGGACGAAAATCACGTGGACTTCTAGGGGTGGGTTGCTACATTAGGACATTGAATTTTGGGGTCAAGAATCATTGTTATGTTCTAAGCATGTTGAATCTTGAGGTCAGAATCGATGGATTTCGGGCGGCGGACATGTGCTATGTTTATGCCACCATTCCGACCCGAAATCTGTTTAGTATGGTTACTAAGTTTTTATCGGGTCTGGTTTTGGAATCAAAGAATATGCCTTTTTTGGTCCTGATATGTGTCTCATCAGATAGATCTTTCCATACAGATCGGACAGTTTAGGCTTTGGTAGGTTTTTTGGAGATCTCGCAGTCAAGTTGGTGGGCCCTGGGCCTGTTTGTCAAGCTTTGGCTTGGTTCCCAAGCCCTGAGTGGATTGTTGATTTTATGTCCCTCAGGTCTCTTTGGGAAGTTGTATTATATGTAACTTGTGTTTTTTGTTTATAATGAATAGAAGGTACGACTCTTGCTTTAGCAAAAAAAAGAAATTAGATAAGCATTAGAGAATTTTTGAGCTCTAAAATGGGTTTCCTATAGAATATTATGAAATAATAAAATAAAATTAGATTACCTCATCACTGTTTGGAGGGAAAAATGAAAAAACTATTTTTCAACTTGTATTTTCAACTTATCTCCCTATGATTTTACTCAAATTTCGAGCAAAGCACTCATTGGATGTGGAATTTAATTTTGTATCTAAGGAGTATACATCTTTGTATATGAATAATATCACTCATTACCCATATAAGCTTAATATTGGGTTAACCTATTATTTACCTATGTATCTCCATAGGTTATTCAAAACAGATTCCTATATAGATGAATGAAGATGAATGGTTTGTAAAGCTAAATACCCAAGGGTAACCGGACAATTAACTAGTGTTGAAATTAACGAGTGTTAAAATAATAAAAGAAAATGGAAGAAATAAATGAAATTAGATAAGCATTAGGTGTGCTGAACGAGGGAGCGATGGAAAGGAGCAAAGACAAATTTCTAGGGTTTCAGCGAGTTATAGACAGTGTTCCTCGTGGAGGGTCGCAGAGGAGGGAGAGCCACTCCCTCCTACAAGGAGGCTGTTGCTAGTAGAGGTAAGAAACCTCTAGAAAATGCCAGAGGTACTTCGGGGGAAGGGAAAAAAAATATGGAAGAGGAGACAATAGGAGACAATACAAAGGAAATCAATGGCACAAAGGACAAGGAGGTAGAAGACAATAAACAGGGAAATAAAGATAAGAAACAAAAAGGATCCTACAAACCCAAAGCTGAGATCACACCCAGAGATATTTTAAATGACCTTGCTTTGTAGGCACACAAGGATCACATGTGGACATATGCTATTATCTGTAAGATCATGGGACTATGGCCCACTGAAAAAACATTACAAACATGGATCAAATATCACTAGAAACCTAAAGGGAGCATTGACCTACATTTTGGGTCAAAGGCATTCTTCACTATAGTGTTCACGAATATTGAAGACAAGGACAAAGTATTTGAAGGAGGACCCTACTTCTATGCAGTAGCTTGACTCTACATGAGGCCATGGATGATGAATGTTTTCCCAAAATGGGAGACTTTTACTTCAGTACCGGTCTGGGTAAGACTCTATTCTTTACCTCTTGATTACTAGCAAAATGAATCGTTAACAACAATAAGCAATAAATTAGGTCGTTTTTTCAAAGCTTCTGAAGCCACAAGAAGAGGGAAATACACTTCCTTTGCCAGAATATGTGTGGAAATGGATCTATTAGGAGCTCTTCCAGATGAAGTGATCCTAGAAGTTTTTAATGAAGAATTACAAATAGTAGAATAGGAGCATATTCCATTCAGATGTCGTAGATGTCATGAACATGGGCATCTATTTAGAGACTGTCCACTTGGCAAAGTGGTAAATAACAGCAAGGCTAACACAGCAAACGAAACAGATAGCTTCCAAAAAGTGGTAAATCGGGGAAAAGGTGGCAATAGAGGACCAAAGAAACATAAAGATGAAGGGCTAAAGGTAAGTCAAAATAAGTTCCAAGTTCTTGAGGAAGATGAAGAGAACTTAAAGGAAGAACAAGCAATGGAAGGAAATCTTGGGGAAAGGAAAAAAGAAGAAGAACTTAACCAAACTCAGGAAACTGATTATCAAAAAGAAACCACTATGAGTGAAACAAATCTTGAGATGGATCAGGAAATGCCTCAGAGTGAAATGGACCTGGAGGACCAAGAGCTACAGGATATTCTTGATAAGGAAAACCTATATCTGGAAGGGTTCTTGATTCAGGGAACTACGGGAGGAGTGGATTCGGTACCTTAAGAAGAGATCAATAGAATACAATAGTTGTTTTAATGGAAGACACAGGTTAATGTGTTGGAGAAAGGAAAAAGTATTGATAAGCAAGATAACAGAGGGGTTAAGATGATGAAAATAACTCCGGGACTAGCAACAAGAAACCCAGGTAAGAAAAGAGGCAGGAAAAAACAGAATGAACTCTTGATGGAGTGTGGCAAGCTAATGATAGATTCAGGTAAGATGAAAGATCTAGCCAGCTATTCCTTCACAAACCTTTAATTATGAAGTTCACATCTTGGAATATCAGAGGTGTAGGAAGTAAGAGAAAGCAGAGAATTCTTAGTAATAGGATGAAACAAGAAATGCCAGACATAATCTTTATCCAAGAAACGAAATGTTCCATTCAAAAATTAAGACAAATCCATAGTAAATGGCTCAGTAGATTTTAGTTTCTAGAAGTTAAAGCAAAGGATACAATGGGGGGGAATTCTCACTCTTTGGAACCCTCAAAGAAATAGCATAATAGATGTTGAGGCTACTAGGAACTATTTAGCAGTCATTATTCAACCTATAGGAGATAGGTACACCTATCTGGTCACTAATGTTTATGGCCCTCAAAGAATAGATGACAAACTTAAGCTTCTAGACTCACTGATGGATCTTAGGAACAGACATGCAGGAATACCTTGGATCATAGGAGGGGATTTCAACATGATAAAATCTCTTTCGGAGAAAAAAGGAGGATCAGAATTCTAAGCAAAGACTCTTTAGAATTTCAAACCTTTATAGACAATATGAACCTTGTAGATAATTAAACGAATACTGGCCTCTTTACTTGGAATAATAAAAGAGGAGGAGAGTCTTAGGTAGCCTCAAAGTTAGATAGATTCATGATATCAAAGGATCTGATGCTAACAAATAAGGAATTAATAACGGAATTTCTCCCCTTTGGAGGCTCAGATCACTGGCCGGTTCAACTGGATATCAAAGGTATGGGCATTCTCAAAAACAAACCTTTTAGATTTGAAAATATCTGGCTCTCCCACCGAGATTTCCTCAATAATGTTAAAGAATGGTGGTCAGAAGATTTACAGATTCAACAAACAAGAATGTTTATTCTCCATAAAAGATTAAAGCATATCAAACTCAGACTAAAGGATTGGAATAGAAATGATTTTGGCAATATTTTTGTGGAGAAAAAATCTGTTGAACACAAAATGAAAGTTCTCAACCAAGCTCTAATCAAGGATGGATTTGATAAAGTCAAAATTAACCAAGTGGATGAATATAAGCAAGAATGGGATAATCTATGTAAACAAGAGGAAATTTTTTTGAGACAAAAGTCTAGGATTCAATGGCTAAAAGAAGGGGAGCGTAACAATTTTTTTTTTCACAAGTCCACCATGGCGAATAGAAAGCATAACAGAATATCTTCAATTAAGAATGAAACAGGGAATCTTCTCACCTCCCATGAGAATATTGAATATGTGTTAGTTCAGTACTTCCGAAGAATTACTCAGGAAAGTAATTCAGATAGAAAATAGTCCATCAGTGAGGTAACTAGAAACATACCAAAGTTGGTACCCAGAGAGGACAATTTCAATCTAAATATGCCAGTTTCTGAAGAGGAGGTAGAGGATGTCCTCAAAGAAATGCATAATGGAAAAGGACCAGGTCCGGATGGTTTCAATGTGGATTTTTTTAAAGCATGCTGGAATATTGTCAAACAGGATATTTTGAATGTAGTGGAGGACTCCAGGGTGAACAGAACTATTTTGAAAGTGCTCAACACCTCCTTTATCTCCCTTATCCCTAAACATGACATGGCTCAACCACCGGATAAGTTTAGACCCATAGCTCTATGCAATGTGGTTTACAAGATAATATCCAAAGTAGTGGCAAATAGACTTAAACCTCTACTTCCTTCCCTAGTTCAAGGGGAACAAGCCGATTATGTGGAAGGCAGAAAAAATTTAGACAACATCATTCACGCCCAAGAGGTGGTTCACACGTTAAGTAGAAAAAGACAAGGTGGAATGATCATGCAATTAGATATTGCTAAAGCTTATGATAAGGTAAACTTGACCTATATGAAGAGGGTACTTATTGCTTTTGGATTTGACCATAATTAGGTCAGGTGGGTGATGGCCTTAGTTACTTCCTCCAGCTTCTCTATTTTTTTGAATGGCTCTCCCTCTAATATTTTCAGTCCTTCCAGAGGCCTCAGACAGGGAGACCCACTCTCTCCATTTCTTTTCATTCTCATGATGGAAGGACTTGGTAGGTCCATCAAGAATGCTAAAGAAGCAGACAATATTAATGGCCTTCAACTAACTGAGAATGGTCAGGTTCTAACTCATCAACAATTTGCAGATGACACATCGCTCCAAGGAGTCCCCACATTCAAAGAAGATATAGAATATAAAAAAATTCTGAATGTCTTTGCCATGGCCTCAGGTATGGAAGTTAATCTCTCCAAATCAAAAATCTTTTTCTTTAATACCAATATTGTGATTCAAAGGAATATCTCCAGAATCCTTGGCTTTCAAAGGGATTCCCTTCCCTCAAAATATTTGGGAGTCCCTCTAACTGCTAAACCAATGCTAAAAAGCATTTGGGAACCATTGATTAATACGTTTCAGGATAAAGTCAATAAATGGACATGTAGATCTTTAAATCTTACTAGCAGGTTGGTTCTTACTAAAGCGGTTCTGCAAGCCATCCCTATTTTTATGTTATCAGCCCTCCTAGCTCCAAAAGTTTTCCTGCAGCAATTCATAAATATCCAAAGAAACTTTCTTTGGGGTAAGGAGGAGATGAAGAAGAAATGGGCCTTAGTGTCTTGGAAAAAAATTTGCAAACCCAAAAACCATTGAGGGCTTGGTTTGGACGATCAAGAAATACTCAATAAAGTTTTAGGGGCCAAACTATGGTGGCACTGGGTTCAAAAACCAAAGGTTCAACGGGAAAATATCTGGAAAGAAAAATATGCAGGATCCTGGAAAACTAGTGATCTCATAAGAATGTCAGGTAACATTAAGGGATCATATATCTAGAACAAAGCCTGGGAGAACAGAAGATTAGTTCAAGAAAATAGTTTTTGGGAAATCAGAGAAGGGAATCTAGCTCTTTTTTGGGAAGAGAAGAACCAATCTCTCGCTGAAAAAATCTCTCGCAAACTTGTTATGGATCACAGAAGCCTCAACTCTACAAAAGAACCAATATTGTTGAAAGAAGACTTCCTCGACCTTAAACATGAGACAGATTCACAAGGATTAATAAAAGTAAAGGACTTCTGGGATTACACTTAGCACATGGAGAAATGGAGAATCTAGAACAACATTGATTGCAGAAATAACAACCCCTTGAAAACAAAAGCAGAGGAGCTAAGGAAAAGTGTGGAACAAAGGATGATCTTAGTTTCAGAGGGATAAGACCAACTGAGATGGGGCAATAATAAAGAACGTACCTTTAATCTTAAAGAAGCAAAAGGCATTCTCCTTGAGTTTGATCCCCAGGTTCAGGACAAAATCTGGCAGAAACTTTGGAGGCACCAAGGGTGGATGAAAATTAAACTCTTCATGTGATTGGTATACCATAGGAAAATCCTAACTAGGGATAACATCAGGAAGAGGGGTGTTCTTGGGCCTTCTAGATGCCTACTCTAAGGGGAGCAAGAAGAAACAATGGAGCATCTTCTCAACAACTACATTTTCACCTCTTGGTTATGGGACAAATTTGCTAAAATCTTTCAACAATCAGACAGGGACAGAGGGAGCATCATCAACACCCTCAATAGTTGGAAGGGAAATTTTTCGGATTTTGAAATTCTCAGCTCAGCCTGGGCCCTTACACCAAGCTTCATCATATGGAATGTTTGGAAGGAAAGGAACAAAATAACTTTCAAAGAGGAAAAAAATCCCCCTTTTCGCCTATTTGAGACTATCCTGAAACAACTTAAGGAGGCAGTGGCTACCACTGTTTGGAACCACCCTATTAATCCTCCCTCAGATAGGGACGGGATAATTCTCAGACAGCTGGGGTTGCAGCGTCTTACTCCTCAAGGTCTTAATAGGAAGGTTATAGCAAGGGACATGGAGAAGGATTTCTAGCACCCTCCCCCAGAAGTATATCTAAAATATAAAATTGATGGAGCATCAAAAAGAATCCCGGGAACTGCTGGGTATGGAGTTGTCCTTAGGGATGCCAAGGGAAGTATCATTTTCATCTTCCATTGTCACCTAGGAACTGCCACCAATAACATGGCTGAACTAATGGCTTTGGAGCAATGCTTGGATTTTCTTAGTCAGGATAATTGCTGCACTGTGATAGTAGAAGCGAACTCTAAACTAATAATTAACTCAGTGAAAAGAATAAATAGTGGAACAGTGCCGGAGAAAGTCTCCAAACACTGGAAATTAATCAGGGTTTTCCAGTGAATTCAGGATCACCTACAAAACCTACACACTGTCAGCTTCCATCATGTCCGCAGGAATTCCAACAAGCTGGTGGACCTTCTTGCCAATCAGGGGGTTAGCAGTATAGAGGTCAAGGTTTCAATTGAGTGGCAGGATGTGTGACAAAGCAGACTGAGAACTTGTTGCTGTGAGCAAGAGGAAGAAGAGAGTAGACTGTTCAGACACATAGCCATGGAGGCTAGCTCTTAACCTTTTGGCCTTGGTATGTGTCATCAGTTTCTGGCATTCAGGTCTTTGGTGGGGGGTCGAACATGGATGGTCACTAATTTCCCCGGAGTCAGCGAGATGGTCATCACTATTCTTCAGAGGGAATACAGTGGATACCATAATTCCTTAATTGATGGTGAGCCCCTCTTCTTCTTAGGGAGGAAGGTTCAGGCAAGAAAGACGAGCAGAGGTGGAAGGAATCATTGTTTTATCGGCAGCCGAAATCTTAGCATGTTTGAGCCTCAGAAAGGAAAATAGCTTCCTTGGCAGTATTTGGATGATCGCATCACTGTAAAGAGGGAGACGGTTTTAGTGATTTTACAGCGATCCCGTCCATCATCCTACATGTGGTAGAGGGATGGTTCGGAAAACCACCCTTCATCGCACACTAATGTCTCAGTGTAAACTTGAGCGGTGTGATATGATTCTCTACCGTTGGATCTCTCTATGTGGATCAACGACCATAATTGTCCGTTCAGCTTATAGGGGTGGCCCGATAATCTTTGGGTGTCTTTGCCATGCGATTTCTTCCTTAACCGATGGTTTAGGTGTCGGATTGACTGGCTCAGATCAAAAGGACTTCCTCGGGATCCGATTGGCCGAAAATCACGTGGACTTCTGGGGGCGGGTTGCTACATTAGGACATTGAATTTTGGGGTCAAGAATCACTGTTATGTTCTGAGCATGTTGAATCGTGAGGTCGGAATTGGTGGATTTCGGGCAGAGGACATGTGCTATGTTTATGCCACCATTCCGACCCGAAATCTGTTTAGTATGGTTACTAAGTTTTTATCGGGTCTGGTGTTGGAATCAAAGAATATGCCTTTTGCGGTCTTGATATGTGTCTCATCAGATAGATATTTCCTTACAGATCAGACAATTTAGGCTTTGGTAGGTATTTTGGAGATCTCGTAGTCAAGTTGGAGGGCCCTGGGCCTGTTAGCCAAGCTTTGGCTTTATTCCCAAGCCCTGAGTGGATTGTTGATTTTATGTCCCTCAGGTCTCTTTGGGCAGTTGTATTATATGTAACTTGTGTTTTTTTATTATAATGAATAGAAGGTACGACTCTTGCTTTAGCAAAAAAAAAAGAAATTAGATAAGCATTAGAGAAGTTTTGAGCTCTAAAATGGGTTTCCTATAGAATAATATGAAATAATAAAATAAAATTAGATTACCTCATCATTTTTTGGAGGGAAAAATGAAAAAACTATTTTTCAACTTATCTCCCTATGATTTTACTCAAATTTCGAGCAAAGCACTCATTGGATGTGGAATTTAATTTTGTATCTAAGGAGTACCCATGTTGCTTACTTTTGATAGACCCCACTACACGAAAAATGTGAAATACATGAAAAATGTGATTTCAATCATGTTTTTTCATGTATTTCATAGTTTTTGTATCATACGGTTCATCAAAAGTATGCAACATGGGTATTCCTTGGATGCAAAATTAAATTCTACAGCCAACGAGTGTTGTTTCTTGAAATTTGAGTAAAATCTTAGGGAGTTAAGTTGAAAATACAAGTTGAAAAAATAGTTATTTATTTATTTACTAGCCCTTTGGGATACATATTTCCCAATCGATCTTTTTAGTGTTACTGGTTTGTCTCTCCATCGAACTAAACTAGCTAAAGGCGTGCATTCATGGGCTCATTTTTTCATTGGGGATTTCCCAGAATAAATTGTCGTATTTTCCCACGATTTCTTATGAAGGATATTCAGATGATCAAAATGGAAATTTACTTTTGGACATGCTACATTTGCTCTCCTTTTCTTTTCTGGACGCATTTGGTATGGTGCTAGGATATTATTCATAGATGTTTTTGCTGGTATCGACCCAGATCTAGCTAATTTGAATCTGCAAGTTGTCCCCTTCCCTCGATAAATCTAGCAACTTCTTCATTATTCTCGCACCCACCATGAGTGGAAGACCAAACGTTTTACTCCAAAAATGGTGAATCATCCCCTGTGGTTGACATTATCATATTGAATTCTATTTGTTCTCATAAATTTGATTTTCATTGTACATTTTTTATTTAAGGTTCATTTTTTACCTCAAAATTTCTCTAATGATGAATCGTTTATAAAGCTAAATACCCAAAGGTAATTTAACAATCAACTAGTGTTCAAATTAATGAGTGTCAAAATAATAAAAGAAAATGGAAGCAATAAATTAAATTCAATGAAAGTCTATGAACTTTCTCATTACTCTCTTTTTATGTTGATAGACGTTTCTATTTTGGAATAGGGCTTCTACAATTTCCACAAACATGAATAAAGATGAATGGTTTGTAAAGCTAAATATCCAAAGGTAATTTTACAATTAAACTAATAAAATAAAATGGAACAAGGCTTCCTGAATTTTAATATGATTATTGACAATTATTAGGGGTTGGTAGCGATTTAACCTCCATGGAATATTAT
Source organism: Pinus tabuliformis (assembly GCA_031772625.1). Taxonomy (NCBI): domain Eukaryota; kingdom Viridiplantae; phylum Streptophyta; class Pinopsida; order Pinales; family Pinaceae; genus Pinus; species Pinus tabuliformis. The sequence goes on from CM062816.1 coordinate 6,787,122, forward strand.
AGAATATTCATAGTAGCAAACACAAATCAAAGGTCGACATTGATTTATATTATTTTTATTTTAATTATGTTGAATAATTGAAAAAAATATCTTAAGAACAAGCATGATATGAAATGAGTTACAATTTTTGGGCGTGTGGTATCGATAAGTCATGGTGTTGTCCCATCGTATTGTAACACAGTCTATTTACAAATTAGGAATCTCCATGAAAAAGTAGGGATAAATCTTCATGGATAATAAGAGTGTTCCATGTTTAACTTACATATTAATTTTTTTTATAATAATAATAATAATTTAAAATAAAGTCATACTATAGCTAGTTTTATTATCTTTTTAATTTTAACAACTTGAGATGTATTATGAAGTGCTTTGATGTTTATCATGAATGGATGTCTATCTGCATTTACCATCCATTTAATTTATTAGGATGCACTAGTTTCATATTTTTGAAATGAAGACTAAATTGTAACTAATTGGTGTATGTATTGTATGTATTACTGTTTATGCTCTTTAGCAATTCTAGGTGACTTATTTCATTCATTTTTATATTGAATATTGGAATTTTTAATTTTTCATACATCTCTATTAGTGTAGGTAGAATATACTTCATTCTATATAGAAATTAGGCTATAGATTCGAAATTTCTTATGAAATTGACTAAAACACAAGACTTAAATCTACTTTATTACTCCATGGACTTCAATTCACGATATAGAACACATATCATAAACATGCAAGAAGAATCATCACACGTGAATAGAGATTTATATAGGGGAAAACAATTGCTCCAAATCCCTTCCTATCTGTATTACATTAATCAAAGAATAAATATGAATACATATGCTTTGCTCAAGTCTAAGAACAACCAGAAAGTATATAGTATATCTCTTTTCATGACTGAATGACTCTGGCGAACACTTAGCCAATTTTCAAGCCCTCCAAGCTCCTATTTCCTTCCATTGTTCCTTGAGGAATTAGCCACTATTTTTTAGTAAATTCCCTCAATTGAATTGTGTAATTCCTTTAGGTTGATTCTCTAATTGCATGCACCACCTGTACACATTGGAATAATCTACAATGGATATTACACTGTCTTGGAATCTCCATCTCAATTGGGTGACCCGAATTCTTTGCATGAATCATTTATTTTGGGTTGAATGATTAGTTAACTTGTTAATTACCGAGTGTGTTTGAAGTCACACTTCCACAACTTGACCTTCCACTATTTCCTCCAACATTTAGAACTAGTTTAACTGACCATAACACAATTTAACTGAAACAAATTGCTACAAATTAACATTAAATCTTATTGAACTGAACTCAAGCTTTCCCAACTTGAATTAACTTATCTAACTAAATGGAAAGTGCCATGTCACCTCAGTTAGCTACCTCCAATATTTCCACTGATGTGGAAATTAAAATATTCTCTACTTTGACCAAGGAAAGGTCAAATTGTGATTTTCTTGCTGCATTTTCAACACTCGCCCTCAGCAAGGATTATCAACCACCCCTATCCTACACCTATGGAACTCAAACTTCCCTCTTGACAAGGCCTTTGTTAAAATGTTTTCATGTAGTTTCATTTTTGGAATGTACTACAACAACATTATCCACCTCTACACACAATCCCATAAATGGTGATATTGGATATTTATATGCTTGAATCAAATGTGAAAAATAAGATTTTCAGAGAGCTTTTTGCAACTCTAATTATCATAGTAGATCATAGTATGATCCATCATCTGACAAAACAATCCAACAAGTATCTTTATCATCCATATCACCTCACATTATGCTTGACTGACAACCATGTATTCTACTTATGCCAAGCTGAGTGCCACAGATCTTTGCCTCTTGTTGTACCAAGAAACCAATGTGGACCCAACACTCAAAAATCCACCTGATGTAATATTTTGGTTTGAAGGACCCCTCACCCAATATGCATATGTGAAGCCACACATCTGCACTCCCTTTGCATGTATGTACCATATTCCAAATTAGGTAGTGTCTCTGGGGTACCTTAGAACATGCTTAGCTTCTCTCCAAAACAATTTGGTCATATGAACCATGGCGTGGCTTAATTGGTTGACTGTATAGCACATATCTGGCCATGTGTTCACAAGATACATTAGTGAACCCACAAACTATTGGTATACAGTAGCATCCACTTCCTCCCCTAAAGTGGCATCTTATTTCCTCTAGTTTGTCACTAGAGGTGTCTCCATGGGTTTGCAAATCTCCATGTGGAACGTCTGTAGTATCTCATTTTCATACTTTCCTTGATAGACAAATAGTTCCCCATATACTTTTCATTATTCCAATCTGACGAAGTAGTGCATGAGACCCATGTCCTTCATTTCAAACTCTCTTGCAAGGTCCTCCTTGCAATATCGTATCACCTGCTCATCACTAGTTAAAATAAAATCATACACATATAAGAAAATAATAAACAAGTTACCTTCTACCAAAATATGATAGAGGTTTGCATCTACTTAACTTTTGGTGAATCCCAAACCGATTAGATATCTATCGATCTAGTGTACCAAGAACAGGGTTCTTTCTTGATATTGTATAATGATCGCTTCAGTCTGCACACATGATACTTTTGTTCAAAACTCTTGAAACCTATTGGTTGCTCAATAAACACCTCCTCAATAAATCCATTGAGGAATGTTTTTTTCACATCCATCTAGTGAATATTCCACTCCATCTGTGCAACCAGAGAAAGTATTGATATGATGGATGAGTGCCTTGTTATAGGAGAAAATGCCTCCTCATAGTCAATCCCTTCAACCTGAGAGTGCATCTTGGCCAAAAATCTAGCCTTGTAATTTCCTATGCTTTCATCTATTGCGTGCTTTACCTTGAAGATCCTTCTCAAACCCACAAATGATTTATCTGCTAGTCTTGGGACAACTTCCCAAACAATTTTCTTTGCAATGGATTTGTACTCCTCCACCATTGCATCAACCCATATAGGTTTCTTTACTACTTCCTCAGAAGAGGATGGCTCAATCTCTATAAGCTCAGTCATTAGAGCCATGTAGCTAGTGTACTGATCTGGTGACCTTCTCTACCTATGTTGATATAAAGAAGCACCCACATTCTCCCTCGCATCCTACGCAAATCTTTTAGCTTCCCCGGTTCTTTTCCTACCTTCTCTCGATGGTTCTGTTTGAGTGGTTGTCTCCAATTTGCTCCTCAATTTTTGACTTCTCCACAACTTCTTGAGGTTCCTCCTTTAGAGCTAAAAGCTCCTCTTCTAGTGGTATATGAGGCTCCCTCTTAAGAGAGAACTACATCACTTTCCCCTCATTAAATCTAACATCCCTTCAATGGAAAGTGCACAGGGTAATTGTGGGGAGATTTTGTGTAACCCACAAATACCCCCAATTATGTTATCGACTCTAGCTTCTTCCTTGCATATTTGGAGACATGGTAGTAGATAGAGGCTCCAAAAATACTAATGTGTGGCACATCCAACATCCTCCCCAAGAAATCCTCCATAAGTGTAAACATGCCCATAATCCAATGAGGACTCTGGTTTTGCAAATAGACTGTTGTGTTTCATTTTTCATCCCACAAGTGCAGAGGTAGGACTTGTCATGCGACATCACCCTTGCTTCTCCCATAATGGTACAGTTCTCTCTCAGCCATGCCATTCTATTGTGGGTTATGGGTGTTAGTGTCAGTCTTTGCAGCCTTCCTCCAGTGATCAAACATGTTCTTACAAAGTGATTTTAAGGTGTCAAGGTCAAATTTTGTCATTTCAGTGAGTCTTCAAGCAAAATTTGGTCACTATGTATTAGGTCTAGGGTTTGCTTTTACTCCTTCCAAAGTTTTCCAAATGTCAGTCCAAGTCACCATTCAGATGTGTGTGCCATCATTTATAGGGTTTTCATCATCATGTCAAGTTCCACTGGGTCATTTTACACCTTGTTCATGCTTCAGTTGCGCCTAGGTAAAGTTCATTTCCCTCTCCTAGGGTTTTGAAGGTAATTTCTCTTAGATGGTAAAATCATTAGAAAAACTTGTGTCCTGATGTTCATACACCTTATCGTATCCTTAATGTACCTTATTAAACACTTCCCATCACTGAGATCCCCCAAATTCCTCATTTTTGCACAAACCCTAGTTTCTTGCTACAACTTGGCAATTTTCTAGGCTAGACCTGTGTTTTTCCCTTTTGGACCCCTTCCCCTCACTCAATCTTTGAAATTCCACTTTTCCCTACTTCCTAACATCCCTCCCCACCTAGAAAAATTTCCTCAATAATTTAGAAGCCCCCTATCCCCTTCATTTCGCTTCATTTCGACAAATCCGCTGTTCCACACATCGGGGTAGGTTTTACTCAAATGATTTTTTTGAACAAGAAAAGATGAATTTTGGAAAACTGAGAGACTTTTTTTTCCAAAATAGGCCAAGGAAGAAAAAAATCCTTCACTTTTTACAAAGGTGTCATGGTTTAGGAGAAATGTCAAAAATACAGTTGCCTCGGGAGAATTAATGCATCTCTGAAGTGACCTTGGAAAAACCAAATTTTCTCCTAGCTTGGTTGGCCAAATGACTTTCTTGATAAGTCAAATGATAACTCGACACAAATATATTTCCAATGAGCTATCATGAGCTCAATTTAGAGTTGAGGAAGACCTTCAAAAGTTGACTGCAACTGCACTATGCCTTTAGGTAGCCTCATTTGGCACATTTTGACCAGTCTTGGGAGATTTGATTTTTGATAGGGAAAACGAACTCCAAATTGAAAAATTCTAGCTGGTTTGGAAGTTAGACTCAAATAAATTTCTAACGAGCTATCCTGCGCCCAATTTGGACACTAAGAAGGCCTCCAAACATATCCTACAAAAAGCACTACGCATAGGGCAAGTGGCGCGACGCACATAACTGGTGCAGCACATTGGGCTCAAATTTCCAGTGTAAAAATACACTGGCACGATGCATAGAGAAGGCGCGGTGCGTTGGGCTTGAGGCATGGTGCATAGAACTACCAAGGCTGATTTTTTCAGCAAATTTCTCCAAATTTCCAATAACAAGCACAAATTTTCATTTCTGCAATTTTGGCAAAGGAAAGACCAGGGTTTTGCAGCACTTATTGGGATCCATGTGGTTCTATGTTTTGATGGTGTTTTTCTCTATGTATTTTTAAGTTCACTGATGTTTATGTGTATCATTTTCCCTTCTATTTTCTTCTACAGTTAAACAAATGAGTGATTAAGGTAGAATTCATTGGACTGCTATGCTCTGCCTTGAAATTTTGTTTAATTCTACATGTTCTCATCTGTTTGAGGAGGACTCTTGAGACCCTCTTGCCCTCCTTAGCTCCTCACCAATCTGATCCATCCATTCATTCAATCCAAATCATCAAAGTGATTGCCTTCCTTGCCCCAATCAGAACTCTATAAAAACTAGGCCTCATCCCCGGACCCAAATTTTCCTTTCCCTTTTTCCAAAAAAACCCTTAAAAACTCAAATCAAATTCTTGCACTTCATACCTAGCCTAAGATCAGTTGTTAAATTAGTCATCTCAAGCCCCATCGATTATCTTTCGCTGAGATTGACCCAGAGAGAGCCCTCTCCTGTCCTCGTAGGGTTAGCGACGAGGCTGAGCGTGGTTTGATGTTGACCTAGAACCTTGTCTTTTCAGTCTGAGGCAAATCTAGGCTCTAACATAGTGGTGACTCCGCTAGGGATGAAAATGGTTTTCTTGTTGATGTCATTTTCTTTATAAGCTATAGACGGAGCCTGAAGTCACGCCAGGTAGCCTTCGAAATGCTTTTGCTTTGCATTAGCGGAAGTAGATAAACGTTGTTTCAGTCAATCTCCGGTCTAGCTTGTGAACATGACATCTAACTTGTTAATTGCCCCAGTACATGCATCAAGTTCAGATCTGATTATTGATGGTGAACAACGATCAGACACTGTAGGGCTGAAATCATTCACCTAGCGACTCCATTCACTGAAAAATCTAGAAATCAATCATTCACGTGGTGACTCCCTGCAAGAAGATCAGTAGCTTTAAGATTTTCAAGATGGAACGAGTTGCAAGAAGATATGCTCCCATGAGCCGAGATCATATTCCAGGTTTTCCGAACAAAATTCCTAAGGTGGATTGGCAAAGTAATTTACCTATATTTAAAGATGATAATAGGAATGATGTTGCTTTACATCTGGTTAGATTTCACATACATATTCGCAAGTTGAGGGTTGATTTTCCTGAAGATTGCATGATGAAAATATTCATGGCCACTCTGGAAGGTGAAGCTCGATCTTGGTATGAAAGTTTGCCACCTACTTGTATTTACTGTTTGAAGGATTTTCATACCATGTTCTTTGAAAGGTATAAAGAATTTTATCCATCATTAAATTTACTCCAAAACTGTTGTAGCCATGTTCATAGTCTTATTGAAAATCTTGAAAAGGTTTATGAAGATGATGACTTCATGGATGATGAGATCATGGAGGCCCTGTATGAAAATCCATTTCAGCAACGTAAAAAGATCTTAGAAGATACTTATCAAGATGCTCAGGAAACTTTGCGGCCGGATCAAGATCTTAGCACAATGGGAACTGATGAAAGAGAGGGTTCTATTTCAGATCAGTCCATAGAAAAAGACAGCATGCAGGGAAATCAAGTTTCAATTTCAGAATGTGATAAAGTCAAGTCAGCTATTCCGGATCTAGATTCAGATTGTGATGATGCAGACTAATTTGTGTTGAATCCCATGAAGGAGAGATCTACTATTGAGATCATCTGGAATGAAGAAGTCAAAGTTATTGACCAAAGCCTTCATGAGGAGGTAATCCAACGATTGCATGAAAAACAAGATGAGATCTTTGTTCAACTAAGTGAAAAATATTCTTTCGATAACTCAGTGATAAAGGATAATTTGATTGCCATGTCATATGAAGATGATCAACAATGTCTCCAAATTTCAGAAGATCAGGACTGTCATTCAGGTTTGTCATGTTTTGAAATGTTATTTCAAGAAGATAGTAATCACTTGAGCAAAACAAAACAAAAAGTATTATCTCCCCTGTTTGAAGATGAGATATATCAACTCTTGAAAGGTCATGTTACAGCCCAAGATAAAGTAGATTTGCAGTGCACACATGGTTAAGAAAGTGTTGGTGAAACTTCTTCCTCTTTTGACAATGATGATGGTCTTGTAATCAGTTTTATAGATCAGCAAACAGATAATATTTTCTTTCACAAAGATGATAAGGCTATCATGTTTGATAATCTTGAAGATTGTTTTTTGTTTAAGAATGACCTAGACCATGAAGTTGAGGAATATGAGTTTGAGAGAGACAATATGCTAGAATTTCTCACGGTCAAGGAATTTACAACTAACACTCAGATGGCAGAAGCTTATACCTCTCTGTGCCTTCCTATCACTCAGCAACCAATGGTTCTTTCAAATCAGAATGAAGGGAGTACTTGTATTTTTGCTGCTGGATCTCAAGACAAGCTAGTGCTTCAGAATTTTCAAGATCCTTTCGGAATTCTTTTGCAAGCACCTAAGAATATGAATGTTGGCTGGTTCGTTATCATAAGCCTTGGTTTCAGTGGTTATTGTGAGTTGCCTACAGGTTCACCGTTCCGGCTGCTCGAGAAAAGTGAGAACAAAAATTTGGTATGTAGCCATCTGCTGGATTGGTTACATTGGAAAGCTCATTACACATGATTGTACATATTTCATTAGTATGCAGGTGGTTGTCATCATGATTTGAAATCTTGATGGACTACTGCCCTTCAATAAGCTTTGTAAGTTCTTGTTTTACTTAAGTCAGTCATGAGTAATTTTTGAGTCAGTTTTCAGTCTTGTTGTTAAGTTAGTTTGTGTCGGTTTTCAGTCATACATTTTAGCTTGAGTTTTGACTCCATTGCCCAATGGATGAAGGCATTGTCTGCTCTCCCAAAGATCCAACGTTCTTGTCACCTCCAAGGAGATACCATCCCCATTGGAGCCAATGTTAGTGTCAGTCTTTGCAGCCTTCCTCCAGTGACCAAACATGCTCTTACAAAGTGATTTTAAGGTGTCAAGGTCAAATTTTGTCATTTCAGTGAGTCTTCAAGAAAAATTTGGTCACTAGGTATTAGGTCTAGGGTTTTATTTTACTCCTTCCAAAGTTGTCCAAAAGTCGGTCCATGCCACCATTCAGATGAGTGTGCCATCATTTAGAGGTTTTTCATCATCATGTCAAGTTCCACTGGGTCATTTTACACCTTGTTCATGCTTCAATTGCACCTAGGTAAAGTTCATTTCCCTCTCCTAGGGTTTTGAAGGTAATTTCTCTTGGATGGTCAAATCATCAGCAAAACTTGTATCCTGATGTTCATACACCTTCCCCTATCCTTAATGTACCTTATTAAACACTTCCCATCACTGAGATCCCCCAAATTCCTCATTTTTGCACAAACCCTAGTTTCTTGCTACAACTTGGCAATTTTCTAGGCTAGACCTGTGTTTTGCCCTTTTGGACCCCTTCCCCTCACTCAATCTCTGAAATTCCACTTTCCCCTGCTTCCTAACATCCCTCCCCACCTAGAAAAATTTCCTCAAGAATTTAGAAGCCCCCTATCCCCTTCATTTCGCTTCATTTCGACAAATCCCCTGTTCCACACATCGGGGTAGGTTTTACTCAAATGATGTTTCTGAGCAAGAAAAGATGAATTTTGGAAACTTGAGAGAGGTTTTTATGTACAATAGGTCAAGGAAGAAAAAACTCCGTCACTTTTTACACAGGTGTCATGGTTTAGGAGAAATTTCAAAAATACAGTTGCCTCCAGTGAATTGATGCACCTCTGAAGTGACCTTGGAAAAATCAAGTTTTCTCCTAGCTTGGTTGGTCAAATTACTTGCTTGGTAAGTCAAATGATAACTAGACAGAAGGATATTTTTAATGAGCTATCATGAGCTCAATTTGGAGTTGAGGAAGACCTTAAAAAGTTGACTGCAACAGCACTCTGCCTTTAGGCAGCCTCATTTGGCACATTTTGACCAGTCTTGGGAGATTTGATTTCTTATAGGACAAATGAACCCCAAATTGAAAAATTCAAGTTGGGTTGGAAGGTAGACTCGAAGAAATTTCCAACAAGCTATCGTGAGCCCATTTTGGACACCGGGAAGGCCTCCAAACGTCTCCTATAAAAAGCGTTATGCATAGGGCAAGTGGCGCAGCGCACATAACTGGTGCGGCGCATTGGGCTCAAATTTCCAGTGTAAAAATACACTGGCACGGTGCATAGAGAAGGCACGACGTGTTGGGCTTGAGGCGCGGTGCATAGAGCTGCCATGGCTGATTTTTTAAAAAAAATGCTCCAAATTTCCTATAACAAGCACGGATTTTCTAGGTAGAGTCTTCATCTTTGTGTTTCATCCAATTTTGTGCTAGGCTATGGTGGTTGATGGATGGTAATGGTTCAAACAAAATCAAACCCTACCTCCTAAATTACCTCAAGGAAACTTGTTGCTAGGGTTTCAAAATCACTGTTTTGTCACCAAAATTCACTCCCTCATCCCATTGGTCCCTTGTTTTCATCATTTCCTAAGTTTCCCTATCCCCCTAAGCTCATTAATTCTTTCTCCCAAATTCCCTTTCCCAAATTCTCAAATCCAAAACCTCAAACCCTAACCCTATGCAAAAATTCCCAACCCTATACATAAATTCCCAAACTCTCCCATATTTCCCTAACTGAGTTTATCCCAACAGTCCCTAACCCCTCACTGTTTTCCCCTCCCTTTGCAGTCCCTTGTTTCACCATTTTCCCCTTGGTGCCAGAGCTCAAGTACATCACCAAAAGGCAGTCCAACACAGTTTCATACATCAACAACCATTTCTCCAAGGTAATTTGTATACCAGCAGTTATGTCATCTGGTCATTCATCTGATTATGAAGTGGAGACCCAAAGTGACTCACCCATGGAGGAACATGCACCCAGGAGACCTCATAAAGGTGGCAAAACATTCGGGAGAATCACCAAGTTGCCTAAAGGAGGAGGGTGGAGTTCACTTCGATTGAGTAGGAGGTTAATGCCGATCGAGAGTCATGGCTTGAAAGAGACAACATCCACTTAGATAGGCTGCTGGACAAGGCCGATAGGGACAAAGCATTGCTGGGATACCTGGCTTTCCACTACATGGCACAGAACAAGGTTTGCAAGGCACGAATAAGGAATCTAAAGGCAAAATTAAAGAAGGCAATAAGGAAGCAAAAGAGGCAAAAGGAGCATGATCATCTTTGAATATTGGCCGAAGCCTCTTTAGCCCAGCATAGTTCTTGATGAAGAAGGTTCAGCCCAAATTTCAAGAAATTTGGAGCAATTTTTGCATTTTGAAAATTTTTTGCACTAAAAAACAGGGTTTTTCTCCCTATGCGCCGCGCCATGTGGCGCTCCCTTTCGCTAGAGGCTCCAAATCCAAAAAAAATTGCATTTCTAGATTTTTTGTGATAAATTGTGTTTTCCTACCTATGTCCAAGAAATTTTGGCAGGTTTTGAGCCCTCAAGAGGTCAAAAACACTCAAAAAATGACCTCACTGCCCCTATTTTGACACACAGGACGTAGTCTTGGGAGATTGAAGTTTTGGAGGGGAAAATGACATCCAAATTCAGAAATTCCACTTGGGTTGGAAAGTAGACAGGCAGGGCTTTCCAAAAAGCTATCTTGGGATCAATTTGGACTTTATGAAGTGCCTCAAAATCAGCTCCAAAGTGGCACGACACATAGAGAATCAGGAGCGGCGCATAGAGGATTTTTGCCTATTTTTCACTGTACAGCTCAGAAATTCACCCAGTTTTGACTAGTTTTTCTTTTTGATGTTACTCTTGACCTTTCATGATGTAATTTGATAACTATTATGTAATATTGGCACATTTTTACTTGTTCTAGAGGATTCATTAACTTAAAACTGAAAAGTAAATGAATGAATCAGTTTCCTAGCATATAGGGGTAAGTTGTTTGACTACCTAGATTTCAGTTCCTTGTTTAGAATTGGTTCAAACAGCTCCTAGAATGATGAGCTCGACCCCTAGAGGCATGGGAAGGAGTTAGGCTTGTCTATATCATGTAATTTCTCAGTCATTTTCAGGGTTGGATACTTGGGATTGCTTGGCACTCTATTGTACATTTCATTTCTGCAATTTTGGCAAAGGAAAGACCAGGGTTTTGCAGCACTTGTTGGGATCCATGTGGCTCTATGTTTTGATGATGTTTTTCTCTATGTATTTGTAATTTCACTGATGTTTATGTGTATCATTTTCCCTTCTATTTTCTTCTGCAATTAAACAAATGAGTGATTAAGGTAGAATTCATTGGACTGCTATGCTCTGCCTTGAAATTTTGTTTAATTCTACATGTCTTCATCTGTATATTGAGACCCTCTTGCCCTCCTTAGCTCCTCACCGATCTGATCCATCCATTCATTCAATCCAAAGCATCAAAGAAATTTCCTTCCTTGCCCCAATCAGAACTCTGTAAAAACTAGGCCTCATCCCCGGACCCAAATTTGCCTTTCCCTTTTTTCCAACAAAACCCTTAAAAACTCAAATCAAATCCTTGCACTTCATACCTAGCCTAAGATCAGTTGCTAAATCAATCATCTCAAGCCCCATCAATTATCTTTCGCTGAGATTGACCTGGAGAGAGCCCTCTCCTATCCTCGTAGGGCTAGCTACGAGGCTGAGCGTGGTTTGATGTTGACCTAGAACCTTGTCTTTTTAGCCTGAGGCAAATCTAGGCTCTAACAGTGGGGTGTTGTCAACTCCCATCGAACTCCTTCTTTTTCACATAAATTTCTAAACTAATTCGACATGTACTCACCTCGATTATTGCTCCTAAGATACTTCACCTTCTTTCCCATTTCTTTCTCCACTAGTGCCTTGAATTATACAAACTTGGAGAATGTCGCATCTTTCTTCAGCATGAAGAAGATCCAGCACTTCTGTGAGATGTCATCAATCAAGATGGCAAAATATATGTGCCTAGAAGTGGAGGTTGTCGAGAAAGGTTCATAAACATCAGAGTGGATCCTTTCTAGGACTGCATGTTCTTTGTTGTCCCAATCATGGAAAGTGGATTTTGTATACTTCCCCAAATTACATCATTTGCATACATTCTGTTGCTCAAGTTCTCCTTTGGGGAGGTGTGTGGTTATCTAGTGCATGATCTTAAAAGCGCCATGATGAAAATGGCCTATTCTTCTATGCCAAAGTTCACTGACATCACAGATCTGCACCTTCTCTGCCTTTATGCTCCATGCATCACAATACTCTACATCTAGCTTGTACAGGTTCTCCACATGAACCTTGAATATTCTTCACCTATCCCATGGCTATGTGTCTTGTGAATGCCTTTCCTTTGTTTAAGATCACATCATAACCATAATATTCCAAAACTGCATCAAATACAATATTTTACTTTAGGCCCGAAACGAACATGACATCCTTCAGCTTGAGGGGGGAGCCTGACTCCCTTTGAAAGGTGACTATATCAATCTTGGTCACACTGTAACTTCCATCATCACCCATATAAGCATGCATCTGCAAGTCTTTTTCCTCTAGGTCACTGAAAAAATATCTATTCCACGTCATATGGAATGATGCACCTGAGTCCAAGTACCACACACTCCCCGTCACTGTGATATACATGCATGCAATGAGGGTAAAGTCAAGCATGAACTATGAAGCCAAAGCTTCACCTACTTCTTCTCCTAATGTCTTCTTGCTTATTTTATTGTATGGATATTTCATGGTATAGTGCCTGAATTCATGACAATGAAAGCATTTAAGTTTTTACAAATCTTTCTCATTTCCCCCTTGATCAGATTCTAGTTTGGATTTGGATTTCTTCCCTTTTCCCTTCTTTTCCTTTCCCTCCAATGGAAAGTTTTCTTCATCATCGCTCTTGGATGAAGCGTCATCTATGGTATTCCACCTTCTTTCCTCCTGTATCAAATTGGACCATAAATTCTCCCATTTCAGTAGTTTCTCCCTCTTGTTCATTGAATCTTTAGGGACAGTAACACTAACCCATCCTAGTTCATCAAGAAATTGTGTGAACATGCTTAGATACTATATTATAGTGTCATTATTCTACATCTTGATGCTTCGGATTTTATCCTTGAGCGCTAACTTCCTATGGTCATTACTATTCTCGAACAATTTTTTCAGCGCTTTCCATATCGCGAACAAAGTTTCTTTTCTGTGGAGATTCGAGATAATATGATCCCGTACTCCCTCCAATATTATTCTCCTCATCCTAGCTACATATTTCTTCCACTGTCCAAGGTCATTGAAATCAACTGCTGGTAGTCTTGGAATATATGTCTTGACATATTCATTGTCATCCAATACTTACTCCATGCAGTCCTTCCATGCAACAAAATTTGAGGTGCCTTCCAAGGAATACTCTAGCCTTAGTACATCGAAGGCCATCTTCTCAGCTCTGAAAAAATCTTGCTACACTCATCTTCAAATTCAAACCTTTAAGAAACAACTTCAAATTTCATGTTCTAATGTGAATCCTTCTCTAATACCATGTATAAACTAGGATGTAGATTTGAAATTTCTTATGAAATTTATGTTGGATGTGTGGTATATTCTTTCCAAAACTATCCCACACGTCGGGGGGTAGTAGACACCCCTCTATGTTGTGCCAGGCACAACAGGGAGGTCATGGGGGGGCAATAGCCCACCTGCCCCGTGAATTTTTTTTGGACCCTATATTAGGTGGCCGGACCTACCTGTGGTTTTGTGCATGTATTTCACACATGGTTTTGGACATGATGGTTTTATGTCCATGGTATTTTGTAGATCTGGTCAAGGGAACTATGCTCATGTTCTAATCCAGGGTTAATGGATTGGGGTTTATGGATTCTTCGGCATGTATATATATATATATGCATTGTAACATTGAAAGGAATATAACGAAAAAATCAATCTGGTAGTCCTATTTTTGGGATCCAGGGGAAAATATTTGTGTATATCTATTTTATGTTTTATGTTCTCGCTATTGTTTATTTTCTATATTTAGAATTTGTATGTAGGTAATTTCTGTAGGGGGTTAAAATTGACATTTGGTATCAGAGTTTCTTTGGCTTCAATGGAATGCCTTTATGGATGAGGGGTTTTTCTCAGGCCTATGGTAGACCATGTTCAATAGAACATCTGCGAGATCAATTCTTCTAGTGAAAGAAGATGGTGAGTAGTGGAAATATAGAGATCGAGAAATTGAATGTTCAGAGTTTTGAGTTGTGGAAACTCAAGATCAAGGATCTGTTGGTGGATAAAGATTGGTGGATTGCAGTAGATTTGGGTACTAAACCAACAGCAATGTCAGCTGAAGACTAGGTGAAGTTGGATCGGAAGGAAAAGAGAACAATATGATTGTGTGTCTTAGATTCAATATTGCTAAATGTATCAGGGGAAGCTTCGATGAAGGATTTGTGGGACAATTTAGGGACTTTGTACCAATCTAATTCTTTGGTGAATAAAGTGTTCCAATGGAAAAATTTGTATAACCTGAGGATGAAAGATGGAGACTTGGTGACAAAGCATTTGAATGCCTTTAATACTATGGTGAGACATTTATTATCTATTGATATTAAAATTTCAGATGAAGATAAGTGCATCAGCTTGTTGTGTTCTCTACCAGATTCGTGGGATAGTCTAGTTGTTGCAATAGGTAGTAATGTAACTACCTTATAGTTTGATGAAATAGTCTCATCCTTGTTGTCAGACGATATGAGACAAAAACATATGGAGGGCCAGAATGGTGATGCCTTGTCTATACGAGGACAGTCCCATAACAGAAAGAAAAATAAGTCCTCGAGTGGGAGATCTAAATCTAGAGGGAGATATAAATCTCCAGGAAAACCTATAAAGGTGTGTTGGAAATGTGGAAATGAATGGAACTTAAAAAGGGACTGTAAATCTAATGTTCCTGAGTAAGGAAAGTGATCTAATGATGCTCCTTTTGTAGATGTGAAAACAAACTCAAATGAAGGTGGGGATCTGTACTTGACTTCTTCTTCAAGTACACATGTAGATCATGAGGCATGGTTGATTGACTCAAGTGCATCCTTTCACTTCACTCCCCATAAAGAGTGGTTCTGCGAGTATGAGAAATATGATGGTGGTGATGTCTTCTTAGGGGATGATAGAAAATCTAGAACCATTGGTCATGGAAAATTCAAGTTGAAGTTGCAAGGTGGATGGCTTAGAACACTTCCGAGTGTTCTGCATATTCCTGCATTGGAAAGAAATATGGTTTCTGTAAGAAAGATGGATGATGCAGGTGTAAAAATAATGCTATAGAACAATACTTGCAAGATGGCTTAGGGAGCACTGGTATTGATGTGGGGAGTTTAGATTGGAACTCTGTACAAGCTTCAGGGTAGCAATGTTATTGATGGATGCAATAGTTTTGTGCTTCTTGAAAGTGGAGAAGAAAATCTAGTGATCTCTAGAGAAAAGACCATGCTATGGCATCAAAGGCTTGGACATATTGGAGAGAAGGGCCTTCAAATACTTCATGGTAATGGTATGGTAGAAGGTATGTCTAATTTCTCTCTGGATTTTGATTTCTGTGAAAATTGTGTATATGGGAAGCAGAATCAGGTGAGTTTCCCTCTAGTGCTAAGAGGGTGAAACAAATATTAGAGCTTGTGCACAGTGATGTGTTTGGACCTGTTTCGGTTCCATCACTAGGTAAGTTTGTGTACTATGTATCATTTATAGATGACTTCTCAAGGAATACATGGATATATTTCCTTAAAAAGAAATATGAATTCTTTGACAGGGTTAAAGAATTTAAGGCTCTGGTGGAAAATCAGACAGATAAGGAGATAAAGGTGTTGAGGACAGATAATGATGGAGAGTTTTGCAAGATAGAATTTGAAGAGCTCTATAATAGGTATGGTATAGGATGATAGAAGACTACTCTGTACACACATTAAAAAATGGAGTTACAGGAAGATGATGAGTCCCATAAATGGGTAGTTATATGGGCCCATTTGGCCTCCTAACTTAGCCTAATCCACCATTCTCATTATTTTATTACATGTTTTTTATTATATTTATGCTAATAGAGTGAGCTGGGTTAATCATTATACCATGAAGTCTAATGTGTGCTTCATGCATATTTTTGGTAAATTTTGAGACAAAGTCAAAGGTTTAATGAGAATTTAGTAGCCAATATTCGAGGAAGACAAGGGAGAGGATTTATAGGAGGGTGTCCCACTTATTGATGACTCCCTACTTCAAATTCTCCTTCAAAAAGCTCGGAGCACAAGCAGCCACATCAATGAATCAAAGAGGCAGCCGAGCAAGTGAAGGTTAACTATTGTCTATCTCAAGTCCTCGGAGCCAAGCCTCCCTGATTTTAGGAGAGCTGTTGGGAGCTCTAGTTGTATAAATAGAGAGTCCTAGGGCCTTAGCAGGTTGCTGGATGTTAGTCAAATTTTCACATTTTTGCTGTAGCTTTTGCTCAGCTCATTTCGAGCTTACTTTTGTGGATAGTTTCATGTAATGTGACTATTATTTTGATAATGAAGATGAAATCTTTTCTGAGCTAGCACTGAGTTACCTCAGAGGGCTGAAGCTCTTGGGTTAGGTCCCAACCCAAGCTGCCCAACACCTCTTGTTTTGTATTTATATATTTTTTTGCAGTTTATGAATTAGTTGTTGTTAGATAGGTTTCTTCCTTGGTTAGCATAGGTTGCTTTTGGTGATTTACATAGCTGTTTCTATTTCAGTTTGCTGAAGTAGGTTAAGTAGTGATAGGAAAAAGATACAAAAAGGACATCAACAGAGCCTTGACCTCTTTTCCTCTCTCTAGGACCATGAACTGAGGTCAAGACCCTCTTGCTGCCACAAAAACACAAATTTGCCTTCTCCATGTAATTTCTAGTGTTGTAGTTTGATTTAGAGGTTAATGCTTTGCTTCAGATCTATTTTTTCATGCTCATTTATGTTTCTACATTAAATATCCATTCATTATTTCCTTTCCATCTAGCATTTTTCAGCATTTTATTTTCCTAGATCAGAATTTAGGTTAACATGAGATAAAGTTCTATTTTTTTGGTGCAGCTAGTTTCCTTGCTTGCTCAGTTTCATTGTTTGATTCACAACTCTCTTGTAGTACATCTCTACTCATAATAATTCAATAAATCAACCACCACCATCTCTCTTTGTGACATGTTCCACAGGTCATTCACAACCCCTCATAAATATGCCCTAATTTTTTGCACTGTTCTCATAAACGTCCCTCCCTTTCCTTGAACCAATCAAACCAGCTCTCTCTTTTCTAATCCTCCCTAATGAACCTCAAACACCTTAACACATCCTTCTAGCCCTCAGCTACCCTTTCCAACCATTTTCCCACCTTCAAAACCTCTGAAACAGCCCTCGACGTCCTCCTGTAGATCCCCTGCAGCCTCCTTGATCCAAATCGGATCCATAAACGATTGTTATAGAACCATGACTGAATCAGGACAAAACAAATCCTTGAAGAATCCAAAACAGCAATCGAAAACACCTTGAACCAATGGCCATGGCAGCCGACGTGGAACGATGAGGACCTCGGTCAAGGCGCGTTGATTGAGGCCCATAGAGACTGTGCAGGAGGTCGATGTAGCCTGTGGGAGCCCCGGATCGGGAAAAGGAGGTGATTTTCGATGCGCGCTTAGCGCTATCACGCATCACTAGGCAAAAAGGGTGAAAAGGGAAGAGCCTTAAGCACTCGGTCACGTTGGGAGCCAGAGGACCGTGGGTGGAGAAACGAAAAGCACCGTCGTATGAAGGTGGGACCCACAACCCAGAAACCGGTGGTATTGATCGGGGCACCCTTGAATGGTAAGAGGTTTGGATAAAGCAGAGCGATCACACTCAGCGATCGACGCGTGGTAGTAGAGGTGAGAGAAAAACCACCGTGATCGCGCGTTATCGATCGAGCAAGTCAACCGCACTCGACGTGCATATGATGTTGGATCTGGAGGAGCCCAGATCGGATGACTGAGATTGCGCCCGATAGACAGAAGCAGAATCGACAGGGAATTAAGCTGCGATTTAAGGGGATCTAGAATCCGTTGACCGCCACGGTGGAGAAAGAACGTATCCACGACATAACGGAAGAAACGAATCGACGAGTAGGCTGGCATTGTTCCAATGAGGACACGTGGCTACTTCCTAAGCGTTCATGCTGATGCTGAACAGGGAACTCCAAGTGCACAGGCGGAAGGAGGAATGACGTAGGCAGAAGAGGAATCGAACAAGCATGGAGTTCAAATGACAAAGAGCCATGAATGGAGGAAAAATACATAGTGGAACAGGAGAAGCAACCAAGAGAGACAGTGAACAATGAACCCTAAGAGGAGGATTGAACACAAAGAGTAGTAAAGCCAAGCAGAAGAGACAGAGGGCCGAGCTAGCCACAGGCAGCATCGAGCACTAGAGAGCTTGAAGATTCAAGCCTTCCCATAGAGGAATCTGTCTGGATTGAGCACCATAGATGGATCTTTCCACTATAGACCAAGGGTCACAGAGCTGGTAGGAAGAACAAGAGTCTGTGTACTCTAAGTGGCTTGTGGAATCCAAGAACCACCCTGCCAAAAAAAATTTGCTTCAGGAGAACTCATATGAGTCCATGCATTGTAATTTCTCTGTTGAAAGACATAATAAAACAAGGCCACCACTGAAGCTAGACCGGAGATGTAGCCCTGGAGAATAGGGTGAACTCCTTATTAAAAATTGCTTGTGTCTTTGTGTTGCTTACTGTATTTCTCTGCTGCCTTTCCATTTATTTTCTGTGTATTGGCAATATGATCGATCCGTTGCTTAAATAACACAAAACACACACACCATCACATGAGTCTGTAATATCTTTTGTTTAATAAATCTTCAACTGAGATCACTCATAGGGTGATTATCAGATCAAGTGGTATCAGAGCTCTAGGCTGTAAGGTTGGACAAGCTTGTGTTGGTTTAGCTGTGAATGCTCACTAGATCAAAGCTTAAATTAGGAGAAGGAGAGTTGGTGGAAACTAATCCTAAAATTTGGAGAGTCTATTCTCGAAAGACATTGTCAAAAGAAGGTTCTATATGGCCAGACCCTCAATTCATAGCTAATTTCCTAGCTATAAAGTCTATGGTAGAAGAAATGTATAGGGACTTTAGAAAGCATAAGGGTGAAGATTCATCAAGCTCTAAGCAACATAAAGAAGAAGATGAATCTCATTCCCATGACCACTCCAAAAGAAAGGGAAAAGAAGAAAGCTTCCCTACACCTCCTAGTAGCCCTGTGAATAATGAGAATGCATCTTTGATTAAGTTAGATGTTAAATTTTATTTTCCTATATATGATGGAGAGCTAAATGCTGAAAAGTTGGACAATTGGATTAGACAAATTGATGTGTATTGTAGAGTACAAAATATAGACTCATACAAGAGCAAGATTTAGCTGGCAAGCCTTCGCCTAGGGGGAACTGCCTTGGTTTGGTGGGAAGGCAGAACCCAAGCTGATATGAGGAAACATGGTAAGACCATCTCTGTCTGGAGTGAATTTGTTACTACAATCAAAAATAAGTTCTATCCATTGGCCTACATGCAACAAGCCATGATGAGTTGGCAAACTCTTCGGTAGCTGAAAGGGAAAAGTGTACAAGGGTATACTCAAGAGCTTAGAAAGAGAGCATTGATGTTTGGTATTTCATCAGACTCACCAGAAACTCTTTTGAAGTACATTAGTGGTCTACATAGCTACATGAGGCATACCATCCTCATGTTTAATCCCACTAGTATAGATGAGGTATCTGTACAAGCTACTCATTTAGAAGCTAGAGGAAAGAATGGAAATCTAGAAGTTGGGGGACCATCCAAACCCACTGTAAGCAAGAGCAAGGAGAAAAGAAAGTAGAAGTGGAAAGAAAGGAGGGCTAACACTACACAGAAAGGCAAAGCTTCATGCACTCACTGTAAAAAGGAGCGGCATGATGATGAGCACTGTTGGATTCCGCATCCAGAGCTGAGGCCTAAGAAGTCCAAGGGTAAGAAGAAGAAAATTGTTGTAGCTATTCAGAAAGATTTAGGGTCAGACTCGGGAAATGAAACAATAATTGCAGCCATAGGTATAAAAGGTAAGAATTCTGAAGCATCTACTAGTAATTCTACTCAATCTGTTATTGATGAAGAACATGAGAGAAAAAGGCATGAGATTTTCCATATTCGAGTTGCTTCCAAAAATCAGAAGATTGATACTTTGTTTGATAGTGGCTCACAAGTAAATCTGATTTCTGAAGCAATTGTAAAGAAATTGGGATTAGCAACTACACCTCATAAGAAGCCATACCCATTAGGATGGTAGAATGATAAAGCAGAACTACAAGTGACTAGACAGTGCAAACTCAAGTTTTCTTTTGGGTCAACATTTGTAGATGAGGTTGAGTTAGATATAATTCCTTTGGATATATGTGGAATTGCTTTAGGAGGTCCTTACTTGTATGATAGAAAGGCTATTTTCCATAGAGATGAGAACAAGTATCTACTTGTTAAAGATGGAATCAAATACTTTTTAAGAGCTTGTAAGCTCAAGAATAATTATACTCTCATAAACTCAGGACAAATGAAACGAATTATAAATTCATGCAAACAGTTCTTACTGATGGTTGTAAATGAAAAGAAAACTGATAAAACCAATGTATTTGAGGGCTGTAATTCTAATTAGCAAGCTGATATAGAAAAGATTATTTCTGAGTATGATGTCTTGTTTCAAGAACCTCAAGATCTGCCACCCAAAAAGGGAATAGTACATGATATTATTTTGCAGCAAGATGTTCCTTTGCCTAAAATTGGGATGTACAGGTTATCTGCTTTAGAGAATATTGAAATCAAGAAGCAGGTGCAGGAGTTGCTCGAGAAATGGTTCATCAGGCCTAGCACATCACCATGTGGGTCACCAATCATCTGGGTGAGGAAGAAAGATGGCTCGTGGAGAATGTGCATTGATTACCGAGCACTGAATAAGATAATGATAAAAAATCGTTATCCCCTTCCTCGCATAGACGATCTTTTAGATCAATTGAAGGAAGCTGTTTATTTCACCAAGATGGATTTGCATAGTGGATACCATTAGGTCAGAGTTGCAGAGCAAGATGCATGGAAGACTGGTTTCAAAAAAAGCAGGGATTGTATGAATGGCTAGTTATGCCTTTTGGCTTGACCAATGCCCCTGCTCTTTCATGAGATTAATGAATGATGTACTCAGACCTTTTCTTGAAGATTTTGTTATTGTGTATCTGGATGCCATTCTGATTTTTAGTAAAATGTGGGAAGAAAATTTAAAGAATGTTAAGCAGAAATTAGATGTTTTGAAAAGAGAAAAACTTTATGTTAAACTCTCAAAATGTGAATTTGGCAAAACCTCTCTAAATTATTTGGGTCATATAGTAGGGGGAGGTGAATTGAAAATAGATCCCTCTAAAGTGGCAGTCATTGTAAACTGGCCTAACCCCAAGTCTGCTACAGAAGTGAGAAGCTTCTTAGGAGCAGCACAGTATTGGAGGAAGTTCATTTCAAACTTTTCCTCAGTTGTAGCTCCCTTACATGCTTT
Organism: Pinus tabuliformis; assembly: GCA_031772625.1. Taxonomy (NCBI): domain Eukaryota; kingdom Viridiplantae; phylum Streptophyta; class Pinopsida; order Pinales; family Pinaceae; genus Pinus; species Pinus tabuliformis. The sequence continues at coordinate 6,808,742 of CM062816.1, forward strand.
GACAGGATTGAACAAGGTGTTTCAGTGGGGAGGAAAACAGTAAAAAGCCTTTGACACCTTGAAAGAAAAAAATAGTACAACACCTGTACTAGCACTGCCAGATCTACAAAGACCATTTGAGATCCAAACTTATGCCAGTGACTATGCCATGGGAGCAGTGTTGACACAACACGGTAAACCCATATGTTATCATTCTGAAACTTTTAATCCTGCAGTAGTCAACTATCCTACATATGATAAGGAATTTTATACATTAGTTCAGAGTGTGAAAAAGTGGAAACATTACTTAATGGGCAAAGAAACAGTAATACATACTGATCATCAGCCACTTTAATACCTACACTCCCAAACTAAGTTTCAACAATCAAGACATTACAGATGGATGGGTTTTCTACAACAGTTTCATTTAGTCATCAGACATAAAAAGGGCATACATAACAAGGTTGTAGACATGTTATCTAGACCTATTATAAATGCATCTACCATACTTAAGCATAATTCTGTGTTGCATGAAAGCTACATAGAACAATATGCTCAGGATGTGGATTTTAAGGATGTATATGCAACTTTGAGTCAAGGCAAAAGAGTAGAAGAATTGGACTATCATGTGAAGGACTGACTCTTATATCATTGTGGGAAACTCGGCATTCCACAAATTGAGAGAGCAAAGATAATTAGGGAAGCACACACTTCTATGATATTAGGTCACTTTGGGGTAAGTAAAACAGTTGCACAACTGCAAAGGTTCTGCTATTGGCGAAGAATGGGTGAGACAGTTTCTAGATATGTAAAGGGGTGTGCTATGTGTGCTAAAAGCAAGCCCAGCAATAGAAAACTAGGCTTATACACTCCATTTCCAGTTCCTTCTCACCCTTGGGAAAGCATTTCCATGGATTTCGTTAGGAGACTGCCTAAATCTAGGAAAGGTAATGATTATCTATATGTTGTTGTGGATAGGTTCAGCAAAATGTGTATTTTGATACCTCAGAGTAAACAGATTACAGCTGAACAAACTGCAAAATATTCTTTGAACATATACGGGTTCATTTTGGATTACTCACTTCTATTCTATCTGATCGAGACACCCAATTTGTGGGAAAGTTTTGGTCCAGTTTGTGGGAACTAATGAACACCAAATTAAAGAAAGCCACAACTTTTCATCCACAAATAGATGGCCAAACAGAAGTAGTTAACAGTACAGTGATCCAGTTACTGAGAGGATATTGCAGCAAACACCCTAAGCTTTGGGATGAACACTTGTGTTATGTGCAGCATGCTTACAATAGAGCCAAACACTCTTCTACCCAGAGATCTCCTTTTGAGACCTGCTTTCGTTTCATACCAAGGTCTCCCTTAGATTTTGTCTTTGGTAAAGATACCATGGTTGATGGACACTTTGATGTGGACAAGGAAACTAGGTTCATTGAATAGATCCAGGAGATCCACCAGGCAGTACAATAACAGCTGGAAAAGAGCCAGGCCAAGTACAAGGCTAGGCATGATAAGCATCGGATGGAGCATAGTTTTCAAGTTGGAGACCAAGTCTGGATGTATATCAGCAAGGACAGGATGCAAGGTGAAGCAAGAAGCTGAAACCTATCAGGTATGGACCCTTCAAGATACTTGAGAAGATTGGTGAAAATGCTTTTCGCTTTGATCTGCCAGCTTACATGCACATCTACTCAGTCGTGAACGCATATTGCTTGAGGTTGTTTGAACCTTCAATGATTGAGGACCCTGAAGAGCAAAGCCAATTACCTTCTGTTGATGACCTGCTACCTAAATATCTAAATGAGTTGTAGGAAGATGCAGTGCTAGACAGGAAGGTAAGGATGACACACAGTGGATAGGTGGAATACCTTAGGATTGGGCTTAAAGGTTCGAAGCCGAGTAGTGCGAAGTGGATTGAGATTGGACAAGTGAGACAGTAATTTCCTCACTTAGTCGATGCTTGAAGAAAACCAACTTTTGGTGGTCCAAAAGCTTTTCAGTAGGGAGGTCGTGATCCAAATCATATCCATAAACAACTTTCATAGAACCATGACTGAATCAAGACAAAACAAATCCTTGAAGAATCCAAAACAACAATAAAAAGCACCCTGAACTAGTGGCCATGGCAGTCGACGTGGAACGACAAGGACCTCGGTCAAAGCGCACTGACCGAGGCCCATGGAGACTGCGCAGGAGGTCGATGTAGCCCCTGGGAGCCCCGGATCAGGAAAAGGAGGTGATTTCAAATGCACGATAGCGCTTACGAAAAGGGAAGAGCCTTAAGCACTCAATCACGTTGGGAGCCAGAGGACTGTGGGCAGAGAAACGAAAAGTGCCATCTTACGAAGGTGGGACCCACAACCCAGAAACTGGCGGTATTGATCGGGGCACCCTTAAAGGGTAAGAGGTTTTGGAGAAAGTGGAGCGATCACACTCAGCGATCGACGCGTGGCAGTGGAGGTGAGAGAAAAATTGCCGTGATCACACGTTATTGGTTGAGCAAGTCAACCACGCTCGACGTGCGTATGAAGTTGGATCTGGAGGAGCCCAGATCGGGCGGCTGAGATTGCGCCCGATAGACAAAAGCGGAATCGACAGGGAATTAAGCTGCGATTTAATGGGATTTGGAATCCATTGACCGCCACAGTGGAGAAAGAACGTATCCATGACATAACAGAAGAAATGAATCGACGAGCAGGCTGGCGCTGTTCCAATGAGAACACGTGGCTACTTCCTGAGTGTTCATGCTAACACTGAACAAGGAACTACAAGTGCACAGGCAGAAGGAGGAACGACACAGGCGAAAGAGGAACCGAATAGGCATGGAGTTTGAATGATAAAGAGCCATGAATAGAGGTGGAATACATAGTGGAACAGGAGAAGCGACCAAAGAGAGACAGTGAACAGTGAACCCTGAGAGGAGGACTGAACACAGAGAGCAGTAAAGCCAAGCAGAGGAGATAGAGGGCCGAGCTGGCCACGGGTAGCATTGAGCACTAGAGAGCTTGAAGATTCAAGCCTTCTCATAGAGGAATCTATCCGGATTGAGCACCATAGTTGGCTCTTTCCACTGTAGACCAAGGGTCACAGAGCTGGCAGGAAGAACAAGAGTCTGTGTACTTCGAGTGGCTTGGGGAATCCAAGAACCACCCTACCAAGAAAAATCTGCTTCAAGAGAACTCATATGATTCCCTGCATTGTAATTTCTCTGCTCAAAGACACAATAAAATAAGGCCACCACTAAAGCTGGACCGGAGATGTAGCCCTCGAGAATAGGGTGAACTCCTTATTAAAAATTTCTTGTGTCTTTGTGTTGCTTATTGTATTTCTCTACTGCCTTTCCATTTATTTTCTGTGTATTGGAAATCTGATCGATCCGTTGCTTAAATAACACAGAACACACACACCATCACATGAGTCTGTAATACCTTTTGTTTAACAAATCTTCAACTGAGGTCACTCATAGGGTGATTATCAGATCACTCATGTAGAAATTCCTGTAGGTGACTTTTTGAAGTTCGATTGCAGGGAAAGCCTCCAGAAGGTTACCAAAGGCCTCCTAGGACCCATCCACACCTTCCTACACCTCTAAAAACTCCAAAGTCGCCCTCCATTGCCACCTAATCACTGCCACATCCACAAAAAAATAAATTACATGCATGAAAATTTTGCATAAAATACATAAAAACCCAAAAAGATGTTTTTTTCTCATTTCCTTCTAGAAATGGCTTGAATAGATGTTGTTTACTCCCCAAGTAGGTAATGGCATTCATTTTATGGTTTTTCACCTCTCTTTCTGCAAAAGTAGGGTTAGCTGGTTAATTAGGGTTTGCTAGGGTTACTTCACATTTTAGTCTTCTTTCACTTTCTGCAAGTACAATGGCCTATGTAGGTTAAGGTTTCCTTTCTTTCATCAAATATAAAGCTTCTTCTGGAATTCATAGAAGTTGGCTTGAGCTCCTAGTGATCTTGCGCCAGCTGACCAAGTGACAACCTGTAGTAAGAACTAGTACTTATGCATACAACACCGTCGCTTCCAAGTTTGTTACGAACTACGAGGTTGATAAAAAGTAAATTAGGAAGCACAGGAGTTGCAGCATTATTGTTGCAATACTGGTGCTCACCACTTTTTGGCACTGTTGCCAGGGAAGTGTCAGAGTATTTTGTGATTACTATTTTTCTTCTATTTTCTACTGCAACATTCTGCTAAGTAGTTCATTTCAGCATAATTAGAGTAGTTGCTTCTTTCAATCTCTGCAGTTCCTTGCTTTCATTTCAATTCTGAAAATTCCTTTCAGCAAGTTCATTTTAGTATTTACAATTTGTTTGTTCAATCAATTTCATTTTTGCAAGTACAACAGAAAAAAAAATAAAAATAAATAAATAAATAAAAATAAAATAAATAAATAATAATAATAATAATAATAATAATAATAATAATAATAATAATAAATAAATAAATAAAAATAAAAATAAAAATCACCCAGAAAGATATTTCCTTTAATGCCTCGTAGGAACAGAGATAATTTAGGGAAATTCCTACCCAACACCCCCACCACATCACAAATCCACCCTTCTCTCTTCTTCGGTGGCAGTGATCCAGAAGAACCTTTAGGGGAACAACCAGAGATATTTGAAGAACCTATAGGAGAAGAAGAGGAAGAAAACATCCCTCCTGAGACAATGGCTGAAAATAGAAATGCTAGGGGGGATGGAGAAAGTGTAGAGGGTACCTTTCCCATCCGAGAGACCAATGGGGATACTAAAATGAATAACATAAGCCCTTTAGCCCTACCTCACTTCCATGGATTGACTATAGAAAATCCTGACACATTCTTGTTTGAGTTTGTTGTTATCTGTAGAACCTATGATTATGCAGAAGATGAGAAGAATTTGAAGTTGTTTCCTTCTACCCTCAAGGATGCAGCATTGCGCTGGTTCTTGGGGTTACCTAGAAACAACATCACAACTTGGACTTAGATGCAACGAGCCTTTAATAACAAAAATCGAGATTACTGTAGGTCAAAAGATACCAGGGAAGAAATCTTCCGAATGACCATGGGAAATGATGAATCCTTGGAAGATTATGAAGAAAGGTTCCAGCTTAGTTATAAAAGGGCCAGGTGCACACTTGACCCTGAATCTCTGAAGTTGGTCCTGCTCAGAGGAATTCTGGAAGACCTTCTAGACACCCTCCATTTACTGGCTGGGGGAGACATCTACCAACTACCTTATGAAGACATAAAGATTGTTTTTAGAAACCATTCTAGGGTAGCCAGAAAGAGAGGTAGGGGGAGTCAACCCATAGCCAGTACCTCCTCATCCAGTTCATCCCTTAAAGGTGAACTTGGAAACATGCTGGAAGACTTCAAGAGTGAGATGTTGCAGACTCTTGCCATGCAAATGGATACCTTGCATATCAAAAGGAAACAAGAGGAAGCAGAGAGGGCTTTGGCCATTTTTTGTCCTAGGTGCACCAGAAGGCATCCTAGGAATGAATGTCCATTGAACTCTATAGAGGTTTGTTTAGTCTGTGAAGAAGATCATTCTACAAATAAGTGCCATTCCTTGCCCAGTGATGGAGGGAACTGTTCCCCTAGGGCTTTTTGGGTTGAAACCCTAGCAGACTGAAAGTTATCTATTCAAAGAAGCACACATTCACACAGCCATTATGCTATTATAAGAAAATTCTATTGTAAAGGGTACGTACCTTAGGTCCTATGTTCGAGAAGGCCCTTAGGGTCCAAACCCTTCTTGGAGTTCCCTTCTTCTCTTTTTCCCTGCAAAACAACCAATTCCAAAGAACAGAGCAATATATGGACAAAACCTTATAAAGAAACCATCTTCATGTTATAAATAAAGGTAGTTAGTTATGAAATCCAAACAACCATCTACATATGAATTCTAAACATGAATATCATTAACATAAAGAGGATTCATTTCGGGAACCAAGACATGTGTTTCTTTTATTATAGACAAACAAAGTACATAAAAAGGAATGATTTCACCTGAGTCACCTTCAGCAGGCTCCAAGCAAAGCTTCCTTCCGGATCTGTTCCAGCCTCGGACATATTGTTTGAAGAAGGACCGATACATATGCCTCTTGATGCCATCAATTTACCAGTTGGATAGTAAAGTACCCAAGCTACAGAAGCGAGATTCCGAGTGTGCCGACTAGCACCATCGATGAACCCAAAATAGACCAAATCATCCATCAACACCTGCCACAGCAGACCAGAAAGTGCTGATATCAGAAAACTCTCGACGATATATGTACAAATATACATAAAGTACAAAGAAGCCATTGCTTGGCCAAAACTAAGCAAAGTACTTCCTGAGGTAGAGCCCGTCAGGGGGCTCCGCCATCTTACTCCTAGGGATGTTTATAGATACTATTATCGAACCAATCAATATACTTCCTTCGGCGAATAACTGTGTTGGAGCCAAAGGAGCCGTACAAACATCGCTAGTTGGACTGGAGGACCTAGATTCAACTTCATGCATAGGGGAATGAAAACATGGCCAACGATGTAGATCATCCAAAGGTCGATCTACCGCCGTCATTGCTTCGAATATCACTTCATCCAATGGAAAAACGATATCTGAGCAATCCGATGCAGAGATGGAATCAAGGGTCTGAATATGAGCCACATTACCATCTATCTCTTTCCCAGAGGAAGGAGTAGAATGGTTATTTGCAGATTTGTCGATAGATTCACATCTAGGTTCTACTACAGACATAAGATATTCTATTCCACCCGCCTTATCGTCATCTGATGTGGTCACAGATGAAGCTAAGGTTCCAGGATCCGAAGAATAAGGAGTTTGAACAAACTCTCTCTGTAAAGGGTCCCTGGAGGATGAAATTGTATCTATTCTAGCCGTAGGAGGGGGAAGATCAAACGTACCCATCAATGAAGAGTACATCCTGACCCCTAAATTCTCAATAGGCGGACGGGGGTTATCCACTAAGGGAACAGTAGAGTCGGAGCTTGCTTGAGGATCGACTGGACAATAATCCAATTGATCTACCTTAACGATTTTCCCTTCATGAGGAAAGCAAACGACACGAAATAGAGTCGAAACAACGGCATCCATTTCGTATACCCAGTTCCTTCCTAAGATGAGATTGTAGTCTAGGTTAGCATCTATGACCTCTACTTCAATATTAACGACCTTTCCTCCAATACATATAGGAAAGGCTGGGATAATCCTGTATGGCCTATGAGAATGGCCATCAAATGCTGTCAAGAGGGTAGGTGAAGGAACAACCGACGGTGATCTAATTGTAGGAATTTACAGGGTAAGTTCCTCAGAAAGAACACCAAAAGGACACTGCTCACAACCAGATCACAGATCAATACACCAGTATTTTTGACGTGGTTAAAACCCTCAAAGAGGGAAACAGTCCACGGCCTGAGCCAACGCAGCCACTTCAGGCAATTTATTAATCAAAGAATGAAAATTTACATAAGCTTCTCTCATGCACGGATTCCCCTACAAATGACCCTCCATGCGCTTTAAATAGAATTCATGGACCAATCAGGTGTCAAGCCACAGATCAAGTGTCGGTAATACCGAGGATAGAATGAACCGTCGGATCACTACATATCATGACCATCGGATTGTAAGTTACAAAATGTACAATGGTAAAGAAACACACTTTACCTAACTCTATACCTAACTCTACACTAGACCAAGTTGTACTTAACTATTTCCTATGTGTCGGAATATCCTAACATCCCCCCTTAAGAACAACTTGGGATAGGATTGAAGGATTTACAAATATGACACAGTAGGAGAAGGAAGGAGGCACTAGAGCCTATCCCCCCTTAGTGACAACTTCTTGAACTCCAACCATAAATCTAAGTTTAGTGAACTTCGCCTCTGTGAGAGCCTTTGTGAACATGTCTGCAACTTGATCATCTGTTGAACAATATTGCACTTCAAGAACATGGTCGTGAATGAGCTTTCTGATGAAGTGCATGTGTAGTTCAATGTGTTTGCTGCGCTGATGTTGGACTGGATCTTTGCATAGCTGAATGGCACTTTGATTATCACACCAAAGTGTAGTCGGATGCTGCTGCTCAAAGCCAAACTCTGACAGGATCTGACGAAGCCACAAGGCTTCCTTACTAGCTTCTACAGCACCACGATACTTTGCTTCTGCTGATGAAAGAGAAATGGCACCCTGTTTCTTGCAAGCCCATGTAATAGGTCCTGAACCAAGAGTGAACACATAACCGACGTTAGACTTCCGATCATCAGGGTCACCAGCCCAATCGGAATCAGTGAAACCAGCCAATAGAGGAGATGCTTTGGCACTGTAATGAATCCCAAACTGAACTGTACCTTGAACATAACGAAGTATTCTTTTAGCTGCTTTCCAATGACTTTCACCGGGGTTTTGCATGAACCAAGCAACAAGGCCAACAGCAAAGGAAAGGTCAGGACGAGTATGGGTTAGATACAAAAGTTTTCCTACAAGTTGACGGTATAATGTAGCATCAACTTCAGGAGAAGTACAAGTGACTGAAAGTTTGACTCCAGACTGAAAGGGAGAAGGGGCTGGCTTACAGTCTTCCATGTGAAAATGATGTAGAATATCACAAGCATACTTGGACTGGGAAAGGGAAATACCCTCCTTAGATTGCAAGACTTGAAGACCGAGAAAATAGTGTAAGTGTCCTAAGTCTGTCATTTCAAATTTCCTTTTGAGGCTAGACTTCACATGGTTTATAAGGTTGGGATCACTACCAGTAAGGATAAGATCATCAACATAAAGAACAAGGATGATAAGAGAGTTGCCCACTTTCTTGGTGTAGACAGTATTGTCAGAATGACACCTAGAAAAGCCAGATTCTAAAAGAAAGCTATCCATTTTGGCATACCAAGCCCGAGGAGCTTGCTTGAGACCATAAAGGGATTTCTTAAGTCGACAAACAAGGCTGGAGTCTGTTTGTATGAAGCCAATGGGTTGTTCCCTATAGATTTCTTCATGCAAGTCCCCATGCAAGAAGGCAGATTTAACATCCATCTGATGGACTTCCCATTTGAAAGAGGCAGCAAGGGAAAGAACAAGGCAGATAGAGTTCATTTTGGCAACAGGGGAGAAGGTTTCAGTGTAGTCAATGCCTTCAACCTGTGAAAATCCCTTAGCAACAAGACGAGCTTTATGTTTATCAACTTTCCCATCTGGTCCATACTTGGTTCTGTAAACCCATTTGCATCTAACAAGTTTTCGTCCTTTTGGTAAAGGAACAAGATCCCATGTATCATTTGCCAATAATGAATGATATTCTTCATTCATAGCTGCTTCCCAATCTGGATGGCCTGAAGCTTCTGCAAAGGTGTCAGGATCATAATTTACTGGAGCTTGAGCCAGTAAAGAAGATGCTCTCTCGAACTGAGAACGTGTGCGTCGCTGATCTGTAGGATCACCGGCAAGATCACCTACTGCATCTCTAGTAGCACGAACCCATTTTGGAAGCTCAGGAGCTGAAGGAGGATCCTGAGATGGTGGGGGAGGATTGTCATCCTCACTTTCATCATCTAAAGAAGAAATGTTTTCAAAGGTAGAAGAGATAGGGAGAGGTGGCACATCCGCCAGACTAGGCTCGCAGGCTGATATATTTTCATCAAATTTTACATCTCTTCTAATGATAACATTTTTGGACTTAAATGGAATAAGTCTATAGCCTTTGACATCTTCAGAATATCCAACAAAAGTACATTTTTCACTCTTAGGTTCTAAAGCTTTATGCTTTTCATCTGGAATATGGGCCCATGCTTCACTTCCAAAAACACAAAAGTGACTTACATCTGGTTTGATTGAGCTCCATGCTTCTTCTGGAGTGATATTCTTTAAAGCCTTAGTAGGAGTGTGATTTATTATGTAATTTGCACAGTTAATTGCTTCTGCCCAAAAACTAAGACCAAGTCCTTTAGATTGTAGCATACAATTAGCCATTTCCTTTAAGGTGCGATTCTTCCTTTCAGCTACACCATTTTGTTGTGGAGTATATGGAACAGTATGTTGCATTTGAATTCCATTCTCAGTGCAATAGTTGATGAATGTGTTTTTAACATATTCTTCGCCATTATCAGATCTTAACTTAAGAATTTGATGTCCAGATTGTTTTTCAACAAAGGCCTTGAAGGCCAAAAAAGTGTTAAATACTTCACTCTTGAGTTTTAAGAAGTATACCCAAGTGCGTCTGGAGAAATCATCAATGAAAGTTAAGAAACACTTGCAACCAGAGAATGACACAACTGGAAGTGGACCACATAAATCACTATGCACAAGCTGTAAAGGAGCTGAGGCGTGCCAAGAGGCACGTTTTTCAAAACTGTCCCGATGATGTTTTCCGAGTACACATCCGGAACAAACACCATCTCTGCAAGATACCATAGGAAGACCTGTCACCATATTTTCTTTACATAGATGCTGAAGGGAGCGATAGTTTAAGTGACCAAATCGCTCATGCCAAAGTTTGCTCACTTCATCGTTATGAGCAACAAATATTGAGGGAAGATTTGATGACCCAAAGTTGTGAAACTTATACAACCTTGTAGAATCATCAGCAATGCCAGTAGCGAGAATCTGTTTAGGATCTTTTAAGTCCTTGATTACAACATCATGAGGTGAAAATTCAACGATTTTACCTTCACCTGAATGAGTGATCTGATATACAGATAGAAGGTTGCAAGATAAGGTTGGAACACATAATACATCATTAAACTAACCATTGTCTAGATGAACAGTTCCAGTCCCTACAACATTAAGAGATCTATCATCACAAACATATATATTTTCGGTGTTACAATCATTTAAAGAAGAAAACATGGCTTTGTTTTTGGCCATGTGATAAGAAGCTCCAGAATCAATGAGCCACTCATGAGAATGAGAAGAAGAAGATACATTTAATGCATAGCCAGACCGAGATGCTTGACAACCACATGCAGAAAGTGCCATTCCTGAAGATGAAGTTGAAGTTGAAGATTGCCCCAAATGGATGTTATGCTTCTTCATTGCCGCTTCCAAGGCTTCCATCTTCTTAAAGCATTTTGATTCTAAGTACCCATCTCGATTACAAAAATTGCAATGTCTATCAGTCTTCTTCCCTTTGTTTTTATTTGTCTTATCATTTTGTTGAAATGATTTTTCATTTTGGGGCTGAAATTGCTTAGGACCCTTGTTTGGTTTAGGACCATTCTTTTTAGGATATGACTTTTAGGATTCTTTGAATTTGGTTGCTGCTGGGCGGCTAATGCTTTCTTGGAAGAGTTTCCAAGATTAAGAAGACCAAGGTGTAAGAGTTTTTCTTGTTCTCTTATTAAAGAATCACAAAAAGAGTCAAAGGAAGGGGGCTTATAGTCTTTTCCTTGAGAAATGAAGGCTTCTCTTGTAGAATGGAAGGTGGAAACAAATACAGAGTAGGCTAGTCCCAACTTAGTAAGGATGGAATAAATAAGGTTACTATCTTCTTTCTTAACCTTAACACCTTCCAAAAGATATCTAAGGGTCTTGAACTTAGACAAGAAATCTTCAATGCAAGAAAAATTATTAGGGTCCAATGTAAGCAACTCATTTTCAAGTTGATGGGCTCTAATTTCATTTTTAATCCCAAAAACTTTATTGATTTGTTCCATTGCTTCATGAGGAGTTTCAAGTTCTGCAATATGGAATCTAAGATCTGGAGAAATAGACATCCCTATCAAACCACGTGCTTGATCTTGTCTATTTTCCCATTTAGCAGCCTTGTCTTCATCTTTCGGTTTCTTTTCTTGGCCTGTGGCTATTCGGTAGAGACCTTTACTTCTAAGTAAATCCTCCATGTAGGACAACCATTGGAAGTAGTTGGTGCTGTCAAGGGTAACTTGGTATTGACTTTCCATTTCAATAGAAACTGAAGCTGAAGATGCTGAAAATAAGTGTTCCAATGGATAGATCTCGAAAAATTAGGTTGGTTTAAAAAAAACGGCTCTGAAAAAAGCTTCCGGATGAAGAAGTTATGGCTTTTTAAAAAAAAAGGTGTTGAAGTTGCCGACGAAGTGCGGGAATGTGCGGAAATGAAAAAGTCCGCCCCCACAAGATGGAGACTTGAACCCAAGACCTCTACTCTCTTAAAATAGCTTTGAACCAATTGATCTATACAAAAAATTTGAGAGAGAGAGAGAGAGGGGGGGGGGGCCTTGGGTTGCGTGCTTGCTTTGAGAAAACTCTTTTTCCCTACAAAACAAAAAACACAAAACCCAACACGGACATGCAAAGAAAATGAACCTTATGGCTCGAAGTTAGCTTTACCCAAAAAACTAAATATTTTTAAAAATTGAACCTTGCGGCTCAAAGTTAGCTTTATCCGAAAAACTAAATATTTTTCTCAATGTTTCTGATTTTCCGAGATCACACTAAGGTGCAGGGAAAAGAGCATACGCATGAGAAAAATCCTTCCTTTCTGTTTCTGATTTGCCCATATCGCACAAAGTCACAGGGCAAAGAGCATACGCAGAAATGAAAGGTATAGATCCGGTTAAAAAAAAGCTAAATAAACCGAAACTGAAATAAGCAGAGAGAAAATAACAGTAAACTGCAAATAAACATTGTATACCTCCAGATCTTAAAAATGACGCAGCTAGGGCTACCGGAAACCTTTTCGCGTGAAACGAAAGGGGTTCCTCACTGGAACAGATGCTCCGAACACAACAGAGCAGTCCTCTCGGCCCGAAAGCAGTCAGAAACAGCAGATCTAGGAAACGACAGTCGGATGCAGTTCTACCGGCTTCAGATTTGGATCACCAACGAACGCGGCCCTCAAATAGCTCTGATACCATGTAGGAATTTACAGGGTAAGTTCTTCAGAAATAACACCAAAAGGACACCGCTCACAACTAGATCACAGATCAATACACCAGTATTTTTGACGTGGTTAAAACCCTCAAAGAGGGAAACAGTCCACGGCCTAAGCCAACGCGGCCACTTCAGGCAATTTATTAATCAAAGAATGAAAATTTACATAAGCTTCTCTCATGCACAGATTCCCCTACAAATGACCCTCCATGCGCTTTAAATAGAATTCATGGACCAATCGGGTGTCAAGCCACAGATCAAGTGTCGGTAATACCGAGGAGAGAATGAACCGTCGGATCACTACATATCGTGACCGTCGGATTGCAAGTTACAAAATGTACAACGGTAAAGAAACACACTTTACCTAACTCTATACCTAACTCTACACTAGACCAAGTTGTACTTAACTATTTCCTATGTGTCGGAATATCCTAACACTAATGGCCTTCCAGCATGACATAGACATGACACACGTGGAAGCTCCCTCATCTATAACCATCCGAAAAATATTCGTTTTCTGGTAGGTAGACTTTATCTGGAAAGCCATGTGATGAGGAAATCTCCTTTTGACATTATTCATATCAAAAGTGAGATCTAAGGAATTACTTGGATCCACTGCCCCCATTGCTGATAGCAAGGCACTTCTTTGAGCGGGACATGACTGGAGAACCTCTAAAGCGGACATAGCACATGGACTCTGAGCCAGATCCTCCACAATGGAGTAATTCTGGGCGGCCCTGGCATTAGGATTAATAGTCGCGCGTTTAGCGGAACATTTCGGTATTTGTGGTATAGTCTCAACTGGGGGTCGTTCAATATCAAGGTCGGTATTTCCGGGAACAGTCTTGTCCTTGGAAGTTTCACCTTCACCATAGTCGCATGATCCTATGGTCACATTAGCGTGAGAACCCATCATGAAAACATTTGATGACTTGTCCCCTTCCTGGTTGCCCCCTGCGGAGGTACCAAGATTTGAACTCACGCCAGCAAGAAGTTGCTGCCCTTGGGGAAAAGGGTTTGTTAACACAGCCTGAGAACTAGAAGTCCCTTGCTGTCCTAACAAGCGTTGAGTGTCTTGAATCTTGGGGCAGAGATGAGTTAAATGGTCTCCACTACATAACTTGCATGGAAACTTGACTTTCTTTCTAGACTCATTTCTACCACCACTAGCGTTGTTGCCGGACTTATTTGCATCAGGCTTCCCATCTTGGTTCTTTTTCTTACCTCGTTCTTTCTTTTTCCCATTGGAATTTTGATTTCCTTTGGGGTTATCAGATTAGACGACATTAATTGAAGAAGTTTGGGAAGCCGGGTGATTAGATGATGTGACTTGGTTGTTAGAAGCAGTTTGTAAGGAGAACTACTGCAATTGGTTCAACAAGTTCACGGTAGTTGTGTCTAGTGACCCGACGATACCATCCGCGTACGGACCTAGCTTCGACTTAGCTACGTCAACCTTAGACCCAGGAGCATCTGGCAAGTATTTTTGTAGGATCCCAGACTGAGAGTAGATCAATTCTAATTGTTGGGCCCTAAAAATGGCTTGCTCCTCAGAATAGACTCCAGACATGGAGACATCTTTGGAGATCTCGGGTTGTAAAGATTTCAAAAAGCACTCGAGATGGTACTCTGGAGGGATTTCGGCTTTAATGAGCCTCTTTCTCTGTCTCCATTCCTGAATATGGTCAAAAATGTGAGTTGCCTTATCCTGACGAAAAGTGGGCAGAAGTTCAGTTCCAACATCATAGCGGATAGGCAACTACAAATGATTTAAGAAAATATTGGCTAAGTCAGCGAAAGATGTGAAGCTGCCCCCTGGAAACTCTATATACCATTTGGCTGCATTACCATTCAAGGTGCACTGAAAGAGTCTCAACCTAATCGAGTCATCGATAAGGGAGTTAGATGAGCACCACAAATGGAATGTGGTTACATGGTCGCCTAGGTCTTCACCACTCTTCCCTTCGAATTTTGGAATGTCCGAAGGGAGTTTGGTTGGGACCGGAGGCTAGGCCGGATTGTATTTGATTGGGTCATTTGTTAACTTAGTGAGATCTAGCAAGTTCAATGTTGCCAGAAACGAAAGCCTAGGAGGACCTTGGGGATTCCACCCAGACTGGGCAGAACTCCCAAAGTTCTGAAAAGATTGTCCTGGATTTTGGGAGGCACCAGGCTGCCCGAAGTAACCAGTAGAACCAGCTAAACCAAAAGGCAAGCCTTGTGATCCAGCAAAATTCAGAGTTTGACCAACTCTGGCTGTATAGCCTCCATAACCAGCAAAGTTTCCTCCTAAAGGATTATAAGGAGTTGATAACCCCTGATAAGGATTCCAAGCCAAAGCTAGGGGAGGAATACTTTGAAACGAACTAACCATGGAGTACGGCCTATTCTCATGTTAGCCGATAAACGGATTCCCAGTTCCCGCGCCACTAACCCCAGTGTTAGTCCAACCTTGGAAAGGATTACTGCTTTGTCCTACAGAAGAAAAAGGCATGGATCCTATCATCGGGTTGGAATGTGGTATATGACCACTTCCGAAAGGAAAACCCTGGAATGAAGCCGATCCTCCCATCATGGACGTAGCAGTACTAAACGAAACCAATGGAATACCCTGTGAGTGGGTGCCAAATGGAAAGAATCCAGTACCAAAAGCATTGGTTTGGGCATTTCCACTTGTGGACGGAATGGAGGTAGACCCAACTAAAGAGGTGCTGGCAAAAGATCCAAATAAGGAAGCAGAGGAGATGGAAATCGCTCCTTCCCCTTGCACCGATGTTGGAGTTTGCATAGTCGTAGCACTTGTAGAAGCCATGCTTCCAGTAGTGGTCATTGATGGTAAGCACGTAGTGTAACCTGGACTTAACGGTCTATGCATCGGAGTCCCAATGTATTGCAATACGTCTGGATGACTAGATGGTAGTGGAGAATTCGGAGCCGCTAACGACTCTGAGAGTTCTTCTACCTCTATGTTATTCTCCGCTTGAAAGAGAACTCGAGAAAGGACTGGAGTGTCCCTCTCTTGTTCAGAAGTGCCAGGCCTTGCTTGAACACTAATGCCCCCGAGAGGAGGATCAATCCTCGATGCGTCAACTGACGTGGGACAGAACCCACCTGTAGTATTACCTTTGCGCCTTCTAGGAGAAGGCTCTAAACTTGGTGGTGAAAGACCACGAAGTCTTCGAGACCATCTGGGAGATCGGTCAGCCACTTTGAATTTTTTGTTATGATCTAACTAAAGACTCAAAAAATTGAAATCTAGGCCAACTAAGAGCACAGAGCACACTCTATAAAGTCCCTAAAGATACAGCCAGTCAAACAACTTCCAAGTATTTCCACTCCGGGTGATTAGGACCGGACACCAAAATACAAGAAAGTGAAATAAGGGGCCTTCCAAAGATAGTCTGGGATGATGAGGGCCCAGTCCTATCAGCGAAGGTATCAGAGGAAGTTATGCTGACCTCCTAACAACAGCCTGCGCTGGTGCAAGCCCCCAAGATTCGCAAGGGTGCCCTCCAGTAGTACTGTCGAGAGTGATGCAATGTTGACCTCAGGTTCCACGGAATTCCCCTCTGCAGCCACCTATGTAGATCCCTAGGAGTAGCAACTATGGATACCAACTCGTCGCAGAAGCGAGGCGGAACAGTCGTGAGGTAAGTTCGGACAAGTAGGAGAGGGGGTATCTCTCTTCCCTGTCTTCACAGACCCTCGTGCTTAACTCCCAGATACGGAGCTTTCCTGGTCTTCCTAACGCTATTGGATTTTCTCTCGTTATTCAGACTCCTACGTTTGACGTTTATATGGCCTTGGAGAGTTAACTCTCCACTCGCCTAATCCAAGGCCCTAAAATCCTAAACTTGTTGGTGTAACTGACTAAAACAAAAAGTTCTAGTGAATTTTATTTAGCGCTTGATTTTAAAATAGGTTGTTCTTTAAGTCACAAGGTAACGGAAGTGAAACTAGTGGTGTTTTTTGACACAAAAGAAATTAATAAAAACTTAACTACATGCACATGCACTTTTTTGTTTTTCGATGAAGAGCAATTTCTATAGGGTTCAGAGGAACTTCTAATAAATCAATTTTTTCTTTTCTTTTCATTAATTCACGCTTCACGCTCACAAAAGTTAACAACTCTATGTATGCCTAAAAAGGTATGCAAATATATCCTAATGCAACAAATATATGCGGATGCAAGATTTAAAACTACTCTAAAAACAAAAAATGAAAGTTGCTTGCTTATCAATCTTTATCTTGCCACTTAAAATGTCTAGATGGAATATGAGATGCTACAATTCATTTCGTCTAAACACTAGAAACAAGTTCTAAGACAAACATAAAGCACTTTCACTCACCAAAATGAAACCAAATGAAAGCCAAGTTCAAGAAAGAAAAACTAAGTTTTTCAAAAGATTTTCTTCAAAAGCAACAACAAAAGAGTCTTTTCAAAAATGCTCTCAACAACACTGAAACTTGTGATTGAAGAATAGGCAATCAAACACTTTTGCAAGTTGACACCACACAACGGATGAAAACTCAACAAAAATACATGTGTTTAAAAGTGCTCTTAACAATCAAAAGCAGCAATGAAAGCTTTGGCAATGAAAAACAAAAAGATCAAAAAGACAAATTCCAAGAAAGTGTCAATCAACAACTTTCATGAAACAAAGAAGTGGATGGTCACAAAAAGTGGTTTTTGTCAAGCAAACAAAAAGTCACCAAAAGCAAGGTTAACACAAAGATTGAGATCAATATTCCTACCCTGATGAATTAGAGCAGCCAAGATTCCTAGCAAGAAATCTTGCGTGCTTTAGCAAAAAACGATGACGCTTGCAATCAACAAAAAACAATACCAATACCTCTTATAATCAGAGAGAATTCGGAACAAGATGCTCGCTGTAAAACAAATAACTGATACTAGAAAATGACTGTTTCAGACTGACTCAAACTACCAGACAGACCTTCAGCGACAAAAAGATTTACAAATCTTGAAAATTACAAGATGTACGCAACTGTACTTATGTACAGAATGCATGTATACGCTATTGTAACTAAGGAAACCTACGTATACGCAGGTTCACTTAAAGCAACATGCGTACATACACTTCTGTAACTAAGAAAAACAGCATATATAAAAGGTTTCGAGAAAAATAAAAAACAAATTGAAGAAACTGGCAAAACTTAAAGTTCAAAAACAGACCAGACAGCAATAGCAAAAAAACAGGCAGTTGAGCCTTAATTGGCTTGAAAAACACCCAAACTAGGAACAATAAGAATGTTCTCCCCAGTGGAGTCGCCAATTCTGATTGAGGGAAATGTTCCCCTAGGGCTTTTTGGGTTGAAACCCTAGCAGATTGAAAGTTATCTATTCAAAGAAGCACACATTCACACAGCCATTATGCTATTATAAGCAAATTCTATTGTAAAGGGTACGTACCTTAGGTCCTACGTTCGAGAAGGCCCTTAGGGTCCAAACCCTTCTTGGAGTTCCCTTCTTCTCTTTTGCCCTGCAAAACAACCAATTCCAAAGAACACAGCAATATATGGACAAAACCTTATAAAGAAACCATCTTCATGTTATAAATAAAGGTAGTTAGTTATGAAATGCAAACAACCATCTACATATGAATTCTAAACATGAATATCATTAACATAAAGAGGATTCATTTCGGGAACCAAGACATGTGTTTCTTTTATTATAGACAAACAAAGTACATAAAAAGGAATGATTTCACCTGAGTCACCTTCAGCAGGCTCCAAGCAAAGTTTCCTTCCGGATCCATTCCAGCCTCAAGCCTTTAACAAACTCCTTCCATGACTCTCTCCATGATGTCACAAGTAATGGATGAACATCAACACACAAGGAAACAAGAGTTTCCTGTACAAATGGGGGAAGTGCAGAAGGCACAAGGGACTTCAGACCTGGTCAGGGGAAAAATCTCAGCATAATAACCTTTCTCTCTCCTCTCTCCTCCTTTAGGCCTTCCCTTTGAGGTCTTTTTATACCTCTCCCAAAGTAGTTTTTTAGTTGGGAGTTGGTTGGGAACAGTTGGGCCATGGGCACTAACAGGTAATCAACAGGTAAAACCCGCGATCTCCGCCTGAAAATAAGGAGTTTTATATTTTTTTAAGTGTTTTAATACATATACGCAAGTTGGGTATACACAGACCCGCGTATACACGCGTTTAACTCAGGACAATGTCACGTATAAGGGATAAAACACTATTTTTTAAATTTTAGGACCAGGTCTGGAAGGAGGGGTTGCCCTAGGCCATGAGTACAGCATCACAAACCATAAGAGTGAGATTTGGAGCTATAACACTCGGACTTAAAGCTGTATACCAAGGCGCCGAAAGAGCCACTGAACCACTCTATTTCATGAACCAAAGGAGACCGCATGGACCTAGACCATACCAGCAGGGAATGCAAGGGACATCTCAGGCATACTACAACCCCAATCAAGTCACTTCCATACCTTCTTGGGGTCCCCCTGCTCATACTTCCTATTCCACACCTCCTCCTTGGTCATATCCATCTCAATATCATGCCCAACCAGCCGCTCATTCATTCCACTCCTATACTCAGCCACAACCTTGGTGAAATGAATCTCATCAGGGGTGGAGGCCCTAGTACAACTCTCCTCCCACTCTTTTACCTCCACCACCTACTCAACTGCAACCATTACCTCCTACTCCACCAAGGAAACCCCAAATGCCTGCTCAACCGAACCCGAACCGGAACAACAGACAGGCTCAGCAAGTATACAGTGGGGAACCATCATGCCCAACTTATGTTGTGGAGATTCATGAGATTAACCTACAATATGGGAAGGTCATCCCAGATAGCCAACCTCCCCCTCAGGTCGTTAAGGGAGATAAAGAGGAAAGTGAACCAAAAGCAAATCCACCCTTTCCTGAGACATTATTCGGGACAACACATCCCACCCCAGAAGAAATTGAACTTCTGGGAGAATTGAAACAATTATGTCTAGAGATACCACTTCTCCAAGCCATAAAGGATGTGCCTATATACAATAATATGATCAAAGAGAAGTGCTTCAGGCATCCAGGCAGGCGCAAGAGAGATGTTCTAACCATCAATGTCATATGACAACTGTCTGACCAAATGTTGGGACAGGTAATCTGTCCAAAATATCTAGACCCTGGAGGCCTAGTAGTTGATGTCCACATCAATGGCACCATGATCCCACATACCTTGATTGATCTGGGAGCTGCCATTAATGTGATGACAAAGGACACCATGCTCAAACTCAACCTCCGGGGCTCCTTGAGAAAGACCACAACAGTACTGCAACTAGCAGACTGCTCCACCGTGACCCTTGAGGGGATTGTGGAGGATGTGATGGCGTACATTGATTCTTAGGAGTACCCTGTCGTTTTCCTAGTTCTCCAGCCGAAGGCAAAGCTCACTGGGTATCCTCTCATCTTAGGAACACCCTGGTTGGCTACTGCAGATGCCTACATCAATTGTCGAGCTGGGAACATGACAATCAAGAATGGGCATATGTCCAAACAAATAATCCCATACCCTCCTACCCAACCCCTACTAAAACATGATCTATCTCTTTGGTTGGAGGAGGAGGATGAGGATGAAGTCTATGCTGCACCACTGTGTGTAGTAGAAACTACCATGAGGGGGGAATTGCAGGATGAGGATGATATCATTGAAAATTTAATTCAGAATCCACCCCCCAGTATTTTTCCATTAGAAGATCTAGTGAAAGAAACCCAAGATAATTCCTTAACTGATCTCTGTGTGGCCGAACCGACCTCTCTTCGTGTTAAGAATATAGAGTTTAGCCCGGAAAGAACCTTGAAAATAAACTCATCCCTATCCACCTCCCAGGAGAAGGAGCTATGCAACTTATTGAGAAAAAATTTAGATGCCTTCGCCTGGAGCTATAAGGAGATGAAGGGAGTGCACCCCTCAGCTTGTACTCATCACATTTACATTAAGGAATATTAAAAACCAGTCAGGCAGCCTCAAAGGAGGCCGAATCCAACCCTTAAAGACATTGTCAAGGAAGAATTGCAAAAGTTACTGGATGTAGGATTCATCCACCCCATCTCTGATAGTGAATGGGTCTCTCCTTTGGTTCTAGTGCCAAATAAAAATGGTAAGTGGAGGATCTCTGTCGATTATTGGAAACTAAACAAGGCCACTAAAAAGGACCATTTTCATTTGCCTTTCATAGTTCAATTGTTAGATGGTCTGGCGGGGAGAAAGTTTTTCTCCTTCCTAGATGGGTTGAGTGGGTACAATCAGATTCAAATGAGCCTAGAAGACTAAGATAAGACCACCTTCACTTGTCCTTGGGGTACCTTTGCATATCGAGTCCTTCCTTTTGGTTTGTGCAATGCTCCCACAACTTTCAAGAGAGAAATATTGAGTATATTCTCTAAACTGGTTCATGATGCAGTGGAAATATATGTGGATGATTTTACTCCTTATGGTTCTAACTTCCAGGAAGCTTTATCTAACCTATGAAAATTTTTGGACAAGTTTATTGAAATGAACCTGCCCCTCAGTCTGGAAAAAATTGAATTCTTGATGACTAAAGGGATTGTGCTAGGTCATGCAATATCTCAACAAGGATTGCAGGTCGACTCCAACAAAATTGCCATCATCCAAAGGGTCCCACCTCCTTAAAAGGTGAGAGATGTCCGAAGCTTCCTAGGCTTAGTGGGATATTACAGAAGATTCATTAAATATTTTAGTAAGTTAGCCTCTCCGTTGTTTGGTATTTTGGGAAAAGAAGTCGAGTTCATATGGACTGAAACCTGTCAAGAAGCCCTAGATACCTTGAACAACAAACTTATGACTGCCCCAATTTTGAGAGGCCCAAACTGAGTCTTACCTTTCCACATTCACACAGATGCCTTGAACAAAGCAATAGGAGCAACCTTGGGGCAGATTGATGAAAAGTTACCTTATGCCATATACTTTATAAGTAAAAATTTGTCCAAGGCAGAGTTAAACTACATGATCACCAAGAAGGAACTCCTAGGTGTGGTGCATTCCTTAAATGAGTTCAGAAATTACATCACAGGCTATCAAACCTTTGTACACACCGATCATGCTGCAATTAGGTATTTAATGAATTTACCAGATGTAAATGCTCGCATTATAAGATGGTTTCTTTTACTGCAATAGTTTTATTTAACCATTGTTGATAAGCCTGGTAAAGAAAATGTTGTTGCTGAATTTTTTTCTAGAATAGATTTGCTTGAAGGTGAGGAAGGAATGGTGGATGATCAAATGCTAGATGAGCACCTATTTTCTATCTCAGAACTCTCTCCATGGTTTTCTGATATAGCAAATTACTTGATTTCAGCACAGTTCCCACCACACCTATCCTCAAAAGAGAAGAGCAAGATCATGAGGAAAAGTGCCCCTTTCACTTGGATTGGGGGCAATCTCTTCAAAATTGGCCTAGATCAGATCTTGAGAAGATGTGTTAGGGAGGAGGAAGTTTTTGACATTCTCCTAACCTGTCATAACAGGCCTTGTGGAGGCCATTTTGTAGCAAAAAGGACTACCTTCAAAATCTTGCAAGCAGGTTACTATTGGCCCACTCTTCATCAAGATGTGAATAGATATACCAGCCAATGCGATCGGTGCCAAAGGACAGGTCGACCTATCCCAAAGGATGAGATGCCCATGCAACCTCAAGTGATTCTTGAGCCATTTGAGAAGTGGGGCATGGACTTTGTGGGTCCTATCAACCCTCCTTCAAAACAAAGGCAATACATCATTGTGTGCACTAATTACCTGACAAAATGGGTAGAGACAAAAGAAATCAAGGCAGCAACAGAGGAAAAAGTAGCTGCGTTTTTAAGAGGGAACATCTTCTCTAAGTTCGGGTATCCAAGAGAACTGGTTACGAATCAATGCAGCCAGTTCACTTCCAATTTGATTGAAGACCTGCTCACACATCATAAAATCAAGCACAAGACTTCCACCCCTTACCATCCACAAGCCAATGGGTAGGTGAAAGTTACTAACAGAGCTTTGGAAGGAATTCTAACCAAGGTAGTGAGCAGCACCAGAAAATATTGGGCAGATAGATTGGTTGAGGCCACCTGGGCCTACAACACCATATAGAAGACCACCATTGGGTTCACACCCTATGAATTGGTATATGGAAAGAATGCTTTTCTTTCAATAGAATTTGAATACAATACACTAAGGATGGTAGCTCAGCTAGACCTAGACCTCAGCCATGCACAAAGGGAAAGGTTACTGCAGCTCAGTGGATTAGATGAACAAATATTGCAGGCCCTTCTCCACACAGAGGTAGTCCAGCTTTAAAGGAAGATATGGCATGACAAAAATATCAAGGAGAAGCAATTCCAAGAAGGAGATTGGGTGCTGCTCTATGACTCAAGGTATAAATATTTCAAAGGCAAGCTGAGGACAAGATGGTTGGGACCCTACACTGTAGAAAAATGCAATGACAATGGTTCAGTTCTAATCAGAACCATTGATGAGGAAGCCATCTCCATGCTTATCAATGGACATAGGTTGAAAATTTACAATAAGCCCCTCTCCAAGCGATAGTTCATTAAAGATATGAATAAGACAGTGTTGGTAGTGGAGCAGGTCTCAGCCTGCACTCCACCCACTCACTGATAAAAAAGAAAAAATACAAAGGACTCAAGTGAAAACCTCTATGAGGCGCTTGAGTCCCATCATTGGGTTGAAAACCTCTTTTGAGGCGGCCTAGCGATGACAGAAACAAGAAAGGGAGAGAATAATATCCATGGGTGAAAACCTCCCTTGGAGGTGCCCAAGGCAAGCAAGTAGGGTGAAAACCTCCTGGAGGCACCCTAGTTGTCTTTAAAAAAAAAAACAGAGAAAAAAGGAAGAGAAAATTGACTTTTAAAATGCATTGCAGGTTACAGGTGGACCACAGGAAGCAAGAGGAAATGCCACAAAGCCTATTACTCATCCTCTATACTCTTCTCTATCATTTCTGACCTTTTTTTCCACCTCTCTGTGTTTTTCTCTAAAGACTGTGTATCCTACAGGAGGCCCTGTGTGTTCTACAGGAGGCTCCTGTAGAAATCACAGAGAGCCCGAAATAGCTTTTAAAAATAGTTTGAGGAGCTAGGGATTTTCATAGAGAGCATGTAGGCCATCCAACAGCTATCACCCTCCATCCCACACTTGCACCAACTCATTTCCATCGATTTCTTTCCTTCCTGCAGAGAAAAAATCAGAAACCAGTTAAAAAAATATAAGGAAATAAAAAGAACAACACCTCCATAACTCACCTGTAGCTTACCAAATACCTCTCCATTTCCATCAGTATCTTTAGTAGCATCCTCATAGCTCCTAGCACAAGAATCAGCTAAAAATTTTAGAGGGAGAAGTAGCTACAAGAGCTCCTATAGGATTTCCTGTAGCAGTTGATCCCCTTAAAATCAAGCTCCAACAACGAAATAGGTGTAGCCACAAGAATGCAAAGGATGTCTGAAGCAAGATTCAGCTAAAGGGTACCTGTACAAAACAAACGAGCCACATATCAAGGAGCAAAAAGCATAACAGTAGAAAGGATACAGGCATGCAGCCACTAAAATCCAAGCATGCAACAGTAACAGAACCAAGTAGCACCACAGCACGAACATTCGACCTACAGGTAAGTGTCTAACCCTCTCCTCTATTGCATCTGTATAATTCAAAAATTGCATGAATGAATGAGATGGTTAGGGTTAAACTAGAAAGGTGGCCAGTTAACTGGCCACCCACATCTAGTTCTACTGTGCCCATCCGGAGATCCCACCACACGTGTGCCTAGTCAACTCATAGAAAATCCAAAAGACAGGTAGTAGTGGGTGTATAAACTCCGATGCAAATGATGGGAAGTGATTGCGGGCAAAATTCATGAGGAGTCATGATGACACGGTAGTTGGGACAAACGATTTGAATAATGGCAACATACCCTTTTTTCCAACTAACATCATCGTCGTAAATATCTCAAAATAGACATAAGTACTCTCCCTTGAACTCCTCCACCACCTTTGCTTCCATTTCATCATCGTCCCCGTAGCTGCAGCAAGCTCCATACCACCTCCATAGCCTCAAAACCATCGTTCTCTATCGTTTTCAGTCCTCCTCCTCCTATTGGCGTTCTACAGGAGCATTATCGGGTTCTACAGGAGCAGTAACAGGTTCTACAGGAGAACCTACAACCATTTCTACAGGAGGGGCAGTAAGCAGTTTTACAGGAGAAAACATGGGGTTTTCGCTCAAATTCAAACTTGAAGAGGTAGGCTCTGTACAAACCCACCTTGGATATTCATATGTGCAAGGAGTGATGCAATTTTAAGGAAGAATTAAGCCTGAAAAAGAAGAGGAATTTCATTAAAACAAATTCTACCTGTTTCTTGAAAAAACACAGTTTTTTCTCTATTTTCTTGTTTCTGCAAAAATTCTTGTCTCCTTCTCCACTTGAGGTGTTCCAAAAGGGTGCAAGAAAAATGACAGGGGGATTCATGAGGAAGGAGCCCATAAATTTAGTCAGGCTCCATGAACATCCCGAGGTAGTAGCCATTTTCACCAAAGCCAATTGGATGCCATTTTTCAAAAAATTTAGAGGGTTTGATGAAGAAGTGGCTCAGGAGTTTGCCCTTTCTTTGGTACCCCACTCAAAGACCCATGCCACTGTTACTTTTAGAGGTCTCACCATGGAAATCACCCCAGAATTTATCAGTAGGGTTACCAGTCTTCCACTTGGAATACCCTGGAGCAAAGATGAAAAGCCACTAGGTCAAGTTGCCAAGAAAACCTTCTTCCAACCAGATGAACATCCTGTAGAAGACAAAAATGGCATTAGAAGAACAAGCATACCTTACCCTTGGGATGAGGTCAGTTACCAAATCATCAAGTACATTTCATGTGAAGGGAGGTATAGCATAGTTTATGGCTACCATTTTAGACTTCTTCATGAGCTGAGATATGGCATGGACACTCCCACACCTCAAAAACTCAACATTCCCTATTTTCTCCTACAATCCCTTATAGACTCTAGCATTAAGTTGAAGGCAAGAGGTCCAGATCAATTAGCTCACCATGGACTAATTAAACTATTGGTGGAGGAAGCCCTCCACACCTTCACAATCCCCATAGCCTGGGAAATCTTCAGAAATATGATAGGAGAAGATGATATAAAGGCCCTCACATATGACCTCAGTCCTTCTGAAAGTGAGGGGGAAGAGAAAAAAGGGGAAGATGAAGAGGAAACCAAAATAGAGAAGGAAGAAACTAAAACAAATAAGAAAAAGACTAAAACAAAGAAGAAAAAGACTAAAACAAAGAAGAAAAAGACTAAAACAAAGAAGAGAAAGGCTAAAGCAGAGAAGGAAGAAACTAAACAAGATGAGAAGGAAACCAAACAGAGCTAAAGGGAACAAAGATAGCAGAATTGAAGAAGACAAAAGAAGAGGAAAAAGGGGCAAAGAAGACTAGAGTGTCTCCTAAGACACTAAAAAGGGAGACAGCTGCTCTTCTTGCTGCCCTTAGCACCCTAGTTAAACCCAAACAAAAGAGGAAAAGGCAACCATTAATGTATTTCAGGGCTCGAAAAAGCACAAGAACAAAAACAGGGAAGCCAAAACCATCCTCAAAAGAGTCTATCATAATTGAAGATTCCCATACTATCAAAAGGGAAGAATCTCCCTCCAAAACCCCCATCACTTATGAAAGAGGAAGTCCTAGATCTTCCACTTGGAAGGAAAGAATAAAACTACAGGACTCAAAAACCATCCTACAGGAGGCACAGACTACTCTATAGAAGACCCTAACAAAGCTACAGGAGACCGAAAACCTTGAGAAAAGGGTAGAAGAGCAGACCAAGGGAAAGGATGAAATAGAAAAGACACAAGAACCTGACCCCCAGCCTACTTGGGCTCTTATTACAATCTTCTTGAAGGGGGAAAAATCATTCCACAAAAATTTGCAGTCCCACTTTTCTTTGAGCTGGAGAAAGAAAGAATAAGGAGCCATAGATGGATGCAAATTGCCAAATATAAGGGGGTAGGGGACATTGGCCACATGGAAAACCAGTTTAGAGAGATGGACAAGGAGTTAAGTGATGTAAGACATAGAGAGGCAATCAGAAGATCTCACTTATAAGAAGAAAATGAGTTGCTAAGGAAACAACTGCAAGAAAAGGAGTTAAAATTGTCTTGCATGGCCAGCTGGTCTATGGAGGTGCTACAGTTCAGGACACCAGCAAAATCATATGGAGAATACCTCAAAGACCAATGGCTGCAGTTTCATATTAAGACTTTGGCACAGAGAGGCACCATGCATTTCCAAGACTATAAACAGTTTACAGACCTATGTGACCAAAGTTCAGCAGAAGACAAGGCAAAGATAGTAGAGTTTTATTTGCATAACTTGGCCCTCACTGATATGAACCTATGGGACCCCAATGCTAGGCTAGGGGACTTGCAGCTAATGGCCATGGAATCATGGATGAATCATGAGGAGAAAAGGGCAACAAAAATCAAAAAGTTGATGGTAAAAGAGAAAAATGAACCCTTAATGATATGAGCTGAGCCAGCAGACCCCATGGCTCAAATTAGTGTCCACAAGCTACTTGCAAATAATCCTCAAAGTGCCCCTAAGTATATCAATGAGCAGGCCCAGGCCATTGCACATTTTGAATACATGGAAATATTACTTGGGGAAGACTGTATTCATGCTTGCATGAGGAGGTGGAACACTCTCCCACACAGTCTGCAAATTAGGGAGTATCACTCCCCAATAAGGATGAAAGAATCATTAAGGAGAGTGCCACTGTACAATCGCTCTATGCAGAGCTTGAAGGCTAATTGGATTAGCCTCAAATTGAGTCCTCCACTATTGCTAGGCCTACTGGAAGGTGGAAAAGAATAACAACAACAACATCAGTGGGAAGAGGTGGACAGAAAGGCAGGATTCCATGATAAGGAAGAGGATTTCACATCAGAAGCATGGGATGTCAGGGAGGCCATTAGGGCCATCAAAGATGAGGAGATGGACTAGTTGCTCAAAGGATGAGCAACACATTCAGTAGGGGGGTGATGATGAGCCCCATAAATGGGTAGTTATATGGGCTCATTTGGCATCCTAACTTAGTTTCATCCACCATTCTCATTAGTTTATTGCATGTTTTTTAATATATTTATGCTAATAGAGTGATTTGGGTTAGTCATTATGCCATGAAGTCTAATGTGTGCTTCATGTAGATTTTTGGTCAATTTTGAGACAAAGTCAAAGGTTTAATGAGCATTTGGCAGCCAATATTTGAGGAAGACAAGCGAGAGGATTCATAGGAGGGTGTCCCCCTTATTGATGACTCCCTACTTCAAATTCTCCTTCAGAAAGCTTGGAGCACAAGCAGCCACATCAATGCATCAAAGAGGCAGCCGAGCAAGTGAAGGCTATCCACTGTCTATCTCAAGTCCTGGGAGCCAAGCCTCCCTAATTTTAGGAGAGTTGTTGGGAGCTCCAGTTGTATAAATAGAGAGGCCTAGGGCCTTAGTAAGTTGTTGGATGTTAGTCAAATTTTCGCACTTTTGTTGCAGCTTTTGCTCAGCTCATTTTGAGCTTACTTTTGTGGACAGTTTCATGTAATGTGACTATCATTTTGATAATGAAGATGAAATTTTTTCTGAGCCAACACTGAGTTACCTTAGATGGCTGAAGCTCTTTGGTTAGGGCCCAACCTAAGCTACCCAACACATTTTGTTTTGTATTTATATATTTTGTTGCAGTTTATGAATTAGTTGCTTTTAGATAGGTTTCTTCCTTGGTTAGCATAGGTTGATTTTGGTGATTTACATAGCAGTTTCCATTTCAGTTTACTGAAGTAGGTTAAGTACTGATAGAAAAAATATACAAAAAGGACATCAACAGAGCCTTGACTTTCTTTCCTCCCTCTGGGACCATGAACTGAGGTCAAGACCCTCTTGCTGCCACAAAAACACAGATTTGCCTTCTCCATGCAATTTCTAGTGTTGTAGTTTGATTTAGAGGTTAATGATTTGCTTCAGATCTATTTTTTCATGTTCATTTTTGTTTCTTCAATAAATCTCCATTCATGTTTTCCTGTCCATCTAGCATTTTTCATCATTTTATTTTCCTAGATCAGAATTTAGGTTAACATGAGATACAGTTCTGTTTTTTTGGTGCAGCTAGCTTCCTTGCTTGCTCAGTTTCAGTGTTTGATTCACAGCTCTCTTGTAGTACATATCTACTCATAATAAGTCAATAAATCAACCACCACCATCTCTCTTTTTGACATGTTCCACAGGTCATTCACAGCCCCTCATAAATCTGCCCTAATTTTCTGCACTATTCTCATAAACTTCCCTCCCTATCGTTGAAAAAATCCAACCACCTCTCTCTTTCGTAATCCTCCCTGATGAACCTCAAACACCTTAACACATCCTTCTAGCCCTCAGCTACCTTTTCCAACCATTTTCCCACCTTCAAAACCTCTAAAATAGCCCTCGACATCCTCCTGTAGATACCCTGCAGCGTCCTGTAGAAATTCCTGTAGGTGAATTTTTGAAGTCTGATTACAGGGAAAGCCTCCAGAAGGTTACCAAAGACCTCCTAGGACCCATCCACACCTTCCTATGCCTTTGAAAACTCCAAATTTTCCCTCCATCGCCACCTAATCATTGCCAAATCCACAAACAGATAAATTGCATGCATGACAATTTCGCATAAAATACATAAAAACCCAAAACGATGTTTTTTCTCATTTCCTTCTAGAAATAGCTTGAATAGATGTTTTTTACTCCCCAAGTAGGTAATGGCATTCATTTTATGGTTTTTCACCTCTCTTTTTGCAAAAGTATGGTTAGTTGGTTAATTAGGGTTTGCTAGGGTTACTTCACATTTCAGTCTTCTTTCACTTTCTGCAAGTAGAGTAGCCTCTGCAGGTTAATATTTCCTTTCTTTCATCACATATAAAGCTTCTTATGGAATTCATAGAAGTTGGCTTGAGCTCCTAGTGATCTTGCACCAACTGACCAAGTGACAGCCTGTAGTAAGAACTAGTACTTGTGCATACATCACCGTCGCTTCTAAGTTTATTACGAACTACCAGGTTGATAAAAAGTAAAGTAGGAAGCCCAGGAGTTGCAACATTATTGCTGCAATATTGGTGCTCCCCAGAAGAATGAACAAGACATTAATGGAAAAGGAAAGAAGCATGCTCAGTGGTGTCCGGTTAGGACAAGAATTCTGGGCAGAGTCGGTGGAGACTGCATGTTACTTGGTAAAAAGATCACCTTCATTAACGTTGGAGAATAAGACTCCACTAGAGTTATGGAATGGTAAGAAACATTCTCTTTCAAATCTAAGGGAATTTGGATGTGATGCGTATGTACATGTTCCAAAGGTGAAAAGAACAAAGTTGGATAGTAAATCTGAAAGGTGCATCTTTATTTGGTATAAGGATGGCTTAAAAGGTTATAAGCTTTAGAACCTAGAAACAAGGAAGGTTGTGTGCAACCTGTTAGAGTCGGTCTTGTCAGTCCTCCATCTGAGATCAAAACTCTTTCTGCATTTCATTTTTAGGAGTCTCGCTCCATTCACTCATCTTCATTCTGCTAGGGGCATGCCATAAATTGGATGGAAGAGTCTTGTCAGTTATTACCCCTCATGCTTTGTACCTGCTAGCTCAGGTCTATTCATCAAAGTTCATGAAATGATAGTCAATATTTGGTCTTTCGATGGACAAAAAATCATATCATTCATAGGTCTAGGGTTTCATAAGTTGTGTTTTCAGAGTACCTAAACATGCCAGCAGGCCAGAGGGAGGTTCAACAAGTTTCATCTCCAGATTTTCATCATCCATAATGCTCAAGGGTGATTCCTCTTCAAAACTCTGTTTTGAAGAGGAAATCGTCAAATTACTGTTTACGATAAATATGTAAATTTCTCCAACATGAATCACTTGAAAAGCTGGTTCTAGTCTTCCTTTGCCAAATGCCATGACAGCTGCTCCTGCAAAAAAAAAAAAAAATTGCCGAAAATTTCATCATTTTAGTCAAAAATCCAAAAAGAGAAGGTGAAATACAAAGTTGTATTAAGTTGTGGAAAAAGTGCCAAAATGAAACATTGCAAAGTGGGTTTTAAAGAAACAAAATTCAAACCCATGACTCCATGCCTTTATATAGATTTTCTCATAAGAATCAAAGTCATTTTCACATGCCAAGGTCAAAGAGAAGCATTTCAATGGTGATTGGGTGAGCCAGCGCACGTTTTGGGTGAAGTTGGAGGTGTCTTGACAGGCGCGGCGCACAGGCGGAGTGGCACGGCGCACTGAGGGAGCGCAGTGCACTGGGCATGACCACACAGTGTTAAATAACACGAGCGTGATGCACTTAAACGGCGCGACACACTGGGTATGCTGCGCGACGCATACACATAAAAGCCCAATTTTGCTCAGAATTGCAACAAATTGCCTTTTAATCCTATGAATTTGCCAGGTGGGGTCGATCTCTCAGTGTTTCATCTATTTTTATGTTAGTATGATGATGGTTTATGGCTGCTTATGGTTGCAACAAAAACTCTTAAACCCTACCACTTAAAGTCATCAAAACAATTGTTGTTAGGGTTGCAAATTCATTGTGTTGGTGCCAAGGTTCCTCCTCCATTTCATTTTTCCCTTCTTTCCATCATTCCCTTCTTCCCTATTCCATTTTTCCCATTTTTCCCTATCCTAAAACGTTACTAAACTCCTATTCCCTATCCCCTCCACTCATTTGTCAAATGTAAAACCCCAAACCCTACCCTATATAAAATTTCCTAAACCCCCCTACATGTCCCTAAATAAAATTCCTCCTCATAGTCCCTAATCCCTTCATATTATTCCCCTTCCTAACAGTCCCTTGTTGCATTTTTCCCCTTGGTGGCAGATTTCAACACATCACAAAGGCAGTCCAAACAAAGTTTTATCACTAGCATCTTTTTCTCTAAGGTAGTGGAAAAACAACAATCATGGCATCTTAGCATGCATCAGACTATGAAATGGAAACCCAAAGCGACTCATCCTTGGAAGAACAGGCTCCCCGAAGGCCTCACAAAAGTGGCAGACATGTTAGAGAAGAACCGACCACCCTTACAGAATTGCACGCCTGCCCTCTTGCTATGTCGTGCTTCCAGCGTCAGTCATGCTTTGAGTTTTGTCAAAAGGTGGCTAGTGTTCAATTTCATCATGAGATGGCTCGTCTATTCGTGCTACACTTACATGGAGATCAGGCTACTTTAGTTGGGGTCACCTTCACACTTACACTAGAATCTGTCTCATTAGCAACCGGCATACCGAACATTGGAGAACCATGGAACAAGAAGCAGAAGATTGATCGGCATCATTATGAGCCATATATTAAAACCACCTTCTTGAGGTAGCTCAAAAGAGTCTTTCCATTCCGATATCTGAAATATGAATATGCTCCACTAATGAGATTGATCATGAAATATTTCAGCTGTGAGGGACGATTCTCTTCTCTTTATGCTTATCACATCAGGTTGCTCATGCATTTCACCAGGGTACGGATGATGAACATTCCGTACTTCATTTTCTGGAACATAGAGAGGATGACCACCTTTATACAGCATAAAACCCCTCAGCAGCAACTTAACAGTGTTTATCATTTTGCTCTCATTAAGATTTTGGTGGTTCATCATCTTGGATTACAGGGCATCACTTGGGAGGATTTCATCTCTCATGACTTCTTCAGAGCTTCACGGGGAGTATCAGTGGTTAAGCATGAAGGTGAACCTTCTCATCAATATGAGCGCCATGAGACTGCTAGTGTGCTAGTTTTCATCACATATGAGAGAGGCACCAAACATTTTTTTGCAGCGGCAAAGCTAGTGTTATCTCCACCCGGAGTGGAAGGGGCCTCGCTTCCTCCATCAGCATCACAGGTACAGGACAAAGGCAAAAATTCAATGCAGGATGAGGGGCCTTCAGGTGAGCCATCAGGTGAACGAGAGATAGACTTCATTCTCCTTCATGATGATGATACAGATATGGGTCCGCAAAGTGCATAGCTTAAAGTGATCATCCAGGAGCAGCAAACTGAGATCGAAGCCTTATCCCTTGACTTGGAGAGGGCTAAGTGGACCATGAAATACTTGGAGCAGAGGAACAAATAGCTTGAAGATCAGCAGGCAATCATGGAGCTATAGAACATCCGCGAGAATCGCCAAGCTGCACAAAGGAGTAGAGTTGAGCTCACGTCATTGGAGCAAGAGACTAATGAGGATCGGGAGGCTCATCTCGAGAGAGTTAACATGCATTTAGAGAGGCTATTGGATAATGTTATAGACATTTTTGGGCACTACAACCCCAAGCATGAAATTTCCATAAACCAAGGGCTCCTAAGTCCCTAAAAGTTTTGTTCTAACCCCTAAAGGAACAAGGTCAACTGATTACAGCTTCTCCCAGAAGTTCTCCATGAAAAACTGCTCAGAATTGGTCAAAACAGGATCATTTCAGCTGCTCCATAGGCCAAGTGCATTGCATCTCACCTAAATACACTGTGTGGGTGCATTGCATTTCAAAAATCCCTTCTATGAGGTGTGATGGGCAAGAAATGACAAATGGCATTGTCATTCCGCGAGGTGGAGAGGCAATGGAAGCTTCCAGAAACTTCTCCTGTGACACTTGCCTCTCTGAATTCAACCAAGGATGAGTAAGAGATCATCAATCTCCAAGTGGAAGAAAGAACTATCAGAGAGAAGACACTAATCAAGTCACAAGCTGACTCATCTCCCTTACAGGTATTTATATATGGATCCCTCATCCCAGAGATCCAGAGGCTGGAATTTTGCATATTGTAAGGAATTGCTATTGGTTTCTTGAGACAAACATCAGATTGTTGGGTGATCAAAGCTTTGTATGAGGTGAAGAGGGGCTTCCTTTCTAAGAGGTTGATGTTGGGTCAGAACAACTGGTTGTAACTCCTCTTGGCTCTTTCTTGTTTATCAATTAAAGCTATTCAAGTTTTCCTCCATACTTTTGTGTTATTCATGTTTGTTGCATTTGTATGGTCAATTTACATCCGATCCTAGATTTTTTATGATTATAGATCCATGTCTTTGTATATTGCTATGCTACTATGATCTTACAGGTACTCTGTGAAGCTGGGCGTGCAAGGGAACAAGTAGCGAAAGACTATCAAGGAAGAGAGGAATCAAACCAGGAGATTAGCGCAAGACAGAGGTTGGTATTTTTGTTCCTCTCTATCTATAATTCATAAAGGAAAAACGAAAGTAGCTTTACTCTGTTTGTTTCTAAGGTAGCTGTCACACCTTAGTGGGATAAGCAGTTCTGAGTAGAAACTTTTCCCTGTAACAAAATGGCGACTCCGCTGGGGACGAATTAGTTTGTTTGTTTATCTTCCTTATTGTCTATTTCATAAACTTACAGGTAGCATTCGAACTGCATTTTCCATAGCAAATGCAAAGTAGATAAATGCTACTTCAGTCCATCTATGGGATCTATTTATGATTTAAACAACTGATTCAAAAACTCTCTGATTGCCCTTGTGATAGCTCTTAGATCCTTCTTAGATCTACCCCTGATTGTTGAGTTACTGATTACCTTTTGCTCGGCAAAAACCCATGAACTGAACTGCAAACTATGACTCGGAACCCAAACAGAGTCTCGTTTCTGGCCCAGCGTAGGTACTGTTCTGAGAATCTAAAATTCAGCACACTTCCCGGGTGTAGAAGGTGTGCTGCATTTCAAATTCCATGTGTTGCAGGTGTGCTGATCAGGCTAGGCTTTGTGCAGTTTTGGTTTCTGTGTTTCATTCTTTCCAGTTCTATTCCTGAATTTTGCTGTCTATGATCAATATATGTCTGTTTGAAACCCCTTTTCCTTGCTGTTATTCCGCCTCCTTTGTACAAAAGAACTGTAAATGTTTTTGTGTGTTTGTTGAGTCATTTTCAGTTCTCCTTTGCAAAAGTAGTGTAATCGTACTGTCGTCCTTTGATTTGAAACTGTCGCAAGTGTCGATTTCAATCATAGCAAAGAGTTTGATTGTTGTTGATAGTCGATTATCCTGTTACTATTGTTTTTGGTCTGAATTTGTAATTTTTCTAGTGTCAAAACAAGTATCCATTTCAAAATCGTAAGGTGTTGTGATCGTCTCCATTTTTTATTTCGAAAAGAAACTTGTTGATATTTGTCGCTTGTAAAGAAATTCAGATTTGTGCATCAACTTTCTTCTTATCATTCATATACTAAGAAAGTTGAAAACAAATACATGCATGTGCATTTGCATCTAGACAGTCTGATTGGTTTAATTTAGGAAAGTGCATTTAGAGTGTGCTCTTTGCTCTTTGTGAAAGGATTCTGTCTTTCTTTCCTTAGTGGTTAGGATTTTCATTGCGCAAAGAAGATAAAAAGATTATTTATCATCTTAGATTGCATTTTAGGAATTACATCTACATCTCGCGGTGAACCTGAAAGGAAAACTTCATAAACAAGATCAACTATAAAATAAATTCAATGAATCTAACAATGCTTTGGAACCTAACGCACAACATTTAGAAGTCTAGGCTAGAGACGTATTCCGGCGTCGTAAAGCCTGGTAACTGTTGTTCTCATTGATGGTTGGGTGATTCCACCACTTTGAGACGATAAGTGCCAGTACAGACTTGTGCTCCCACGTATCGTCAAGTATATTTTGGGAGACCACAATAGGCCTAATCCTTTATCCATAGGAAGCCGTGTCTGCTGCCCTATCAATCGCAATGCACTGAACACAACATTCGAGAATATTCACTGCCATACCGTAAAAATTATTCTGCAGTTTTGCGATTGGTTGGGTAATCCCTCTACCTAGATTTCCAGAGCCGTCCCTTTCGTTCCTTTTTAGACTCTTTAACAGAAAAGGTCCATTTGAGCACTTGTCACTTCAGGCTCATTAAAAATCGAAGGAGACTAGAGTCATCTTTTGTTTTTTCTCGACTCTTAAAAATTGAAAAAACAAGTTGTGTCAAAGTGTCTAAAATTCATTTAATTCGGAAACATACTTCCCCTTTATTTTTAGTTGATTGAGTAATCCGCAATCGTGGAAGAAAGTCAATTGAAACCCCGTCGTTCACGGAGGCTTACGAGTCAACCGTCTTTGTCTCTGGAATCGAAGCTAGTACGGACAAAGCGAACTCGTTTAACCGGTTCCAAATCTCCTGTTAAAGTTCGAACAAGTGTTCCAACAACATCAGAGACTCTGGTTACTCCAAACATTTCTAGAATCCTTGCCTCTACAGAAGAAGTTCGGCAGGCACAGAAGGATAGTAGTACTGATCCTAATCTGAGGGTAAACACTTGTGTTACCAAACCAGTTCCATTTACAACTGGTTTGGAGAGTCTTGCTTCTCAAACATCTGTCGCTGCCGATTCCATACCTTCTTCGGCACCAGAAATATTCTACGGACCTGACGGTCTACCCCTTCCACCTGGTCTGATTACCATAGAAGAGATTGTGGAAGATCCTCCAACTAGTACTCCATCGCAATTTGGAGTCGGGATCACTCTGTATCCTTCTTCGTCAGAAGTTAGTCTACCGCCAGCGGAAGCTCCTGTAGAATCGCTAGGCAATCTTTTGGATAGACTAGAAATGTCTGAACAACCGTCAACATCTAGGACTATGTCGTCTGACACAGCGACGACAGAAACCCCTGCTATCACTCCAACAATGTTCACCGGTATACCATCTATCCCAACTAGCTCTCAATCGCTAGAAGGAGCCCACTCAGGGGCCATTTCGACAGTATGGTCTGTTCCTGTTTATTCATCCGGATTAATATCCAGAAACTCTTATGTTGAGTCTCAACAAATTGACCCATTTGGAGGTCATTTTGGGCAGTCCGGCCCTCAAGGGAAAACTATTCCCTTGGGTTCTGGATTACCACCGTATGGGGGGCAGTATACCCTTTCATTATCCCCTCCCGGGGGACAACCATACGGGAGTTCACAACAATATTCGAGTTATGCTGGAATTACTTCAAGCGGTTGGGTACTGATACTACCTCAACAACCAAGAGTTGTATATTCGATGCAACAATGCTTACCTCTGT
Source organism: Pinus tabuliformis (assembly GCA_031772625.1). NCBI lineage: Eukaryota > Viridiplantae > Streptophyta > Pinopsida > Pinales > Pinaceae > Pinus > Pinus tabuliformis. The sequence goes on from CM062816.1 coordinate 6,845,704, forward strand.
CAAACATACCAACTACGCCAGCTATTGTGACGGTGTCGCAATTTCAAGTGCTACCTATTGTATGCCAACCTCAGGTTTCTCAGGTTGTAATGCAACAACCACTTGACCCTGCGACTCAACCACAATCGCCAACTGGTGGAATGACACAGGTTCAGACGCGTACAATTACCCCTCATCTTGGTCAAACAGTTAGTATTGGGCAACAACACATGGCTTCACAACCATGGCTAGTACAATACCAGCAACCGCAATTCCAACAAGTATACCAAGGAGCTGAGCAACAAATCTCTGCAAATAGTGGGTAGCCGTTTATTCAAAACGGTCAAAATCAACCATTTTACAATGGTCATGCCCACCAACCTTACCAAAGTTACCAACATCAAATGCATTATGCCGGTATGCAAAGACCAACTACTCAGGAAATCCCATCTTATCCTGGGTATGCTTCACCTAACTTGAATCAACAGTTATCCTTCGTGGCAACTTTAGAGTTACCTGATTTAAATCGGTTAACAAACGATCCAATTGCTTACACCCCTTGGTGGCCAGCGATTCCGCATAAACTTCCATCAGATATTCCTAAATTTAATGGAAATCCGGGTGAAGATCCATCGAATCATGTGATGACATTTCATCTGTGGTGTTCATCAAACACCCTAAACGATGATTCGATTAGGCTTCACCTTTTTCAGAGGATGTTGACTGGTCCAACAACAAAATGGTACATCGAATTGCCTAGAGCTTCATTCGACAACTTCAGTACCTTAGCGCCAACCTTTTTAACCCATTTTCAATTACCAATAAGGTACGAAATGGGAACGGAACTCCTTACCAACTTCAAATAGACGACGGCCACTCACATATCTGATCATATACATGAGTGGCGACGTCATCGTAGAATGGTAAAAACATATGTTCCCGATTAGCTCTTAGTTGAATGGTTTATCAAGTCATTACTACCTTCCATCACAGAAGATGTGGCAAAGGGGGTGTCGTAACAGAAGAGAAAGTTATCGCTCGTGCCAATATTTGGACTTGATTTACACTCAGTCCGGCACACTCTACGATAAAATACTTGACACCCCTAGACCGGAATTCTAAGTTCCTCCTCCTCCTAAATCAAACAATGACTCTCATGTCGGCGATGGCGTGATTGGCGCAACAGACACGAAATCGACAAAGGTTACATCCAAAAAGGTCCGTAAGATTTCAGGTCAAAATGCAAAAGATGAACTTCTTGCCTCAGAAGTGAATGCCGTATCGACAGATAAAGGCAAAGAAACCAAGCAACCAGGGGGCAAGAAGAAAGGCAAAGGGAAGAAGAAGAAACAGGAAGAATCATCTCCTGGAAAATCTTCTGCAAACCCTCCTGGAAATAGGAAACAAACATTTCCATGCATGATATGCGATGAGGATCATCGGACACTAGATTGTCCACACAGATCTGAGCTTAAAAAATTCTTCAAGAATTCAAAAATCTTCACAGTGTTAACTGATCCGTTTCCAAATCCAGGAACAAATCTGGTTGACAGTGGAAATGCTTCCCCGTCTCAAGTGCTAATGTTATCGGTTTCAAAACAACAAAATGATGCTTTGATATCGACAAGGAACAAAGATTATGGGAATCCACGACTGTTGAACAACAAGGATAAAGATCAACCTAGTAGTTTGACAATGACTTCGACAGAAGTTGCGCCGCCCATCATTCCTGATGTGACAATAAAACCGCAAAAGGGAGTAGTACACAAATCGACATTTAATCCTCGTGCTAGAGTAGCACAGCATTATAATATAGTGGAAGATTTGGCCCAATCTCCATACGCTATGTCGACTCTTGAAGCACTACAAAATTGCCCATCCCAAAAGCATGCTTTATTATCGGCCATTGGTGGGATAGACCCAAAGGATTCCAATCTTGTATCCTTTGATCATAAAGGATACGATCCTCAATTACTAGCTCAACTAGCTTTCCTTGTTCAAGTGAAAGCCCTCAACAAAACTATTCATCGAACAATTATTGATGAGGGGGCATCTATATGCATTATGTCGATGAGTTGCTGGAAAACTTTAGGATCTCCAACCTTGTCGCAATCTTCGACGACATTAAAAGCATTCGACGGAAGAACATATACCCCATATGGTATTCTAAGTAACTTGAAGGTTGAACTAGGAGGGAAAACAGTAGAAATAGATGTTGAAGTAATCGATGGAAATCTCGATTACAACATCCTACTAGGAAGACCATGGATATATGCTATGGTTGCCGTTTTGTCGACCTATTTTAGGAAGATTGCATTTCCCTTTCAAGGAGGCATTACAATCGTCGATCAAGAAAACTTCCTCCCCAATGGTTCTCAAGTTACAGGAAGCATTCCTATGATCCATGGAAGCCCCCATTCGCTTCAAAATATCGGAGTAGGCCTACTAAAAGATCCTATATTAATGGGAACTTTCGCCCTTCCACCTCCAATCAATCTGGCGGAAGTAGCATCGGTAGGAACCTGCAATATGATATCTTCTAAAAAGATCTCAGAAAATGATATCGACATGGATCATGCGATGGTTTTGCCTCCGAGCCCAACGGAAATATTGTAGCAATCAATGTTCCTAGCCTGGATGGCAAGCCCAAATCAATGCTCATCGAGTGTTTGGATAGATAGGTCTAAGGAATATGGCACCCCTTCAGATCCTTCGAGAGTGCATGACACCGACGAAGGAATTGTTCAATCAATGGTAATTGAAGGGGCACCATGGGATGATTACCACCATCATTCCCTTCTTCCGGATTGTGGAGAAGATACTCCTGATGACCTTTATCATCCTTCAGTTTTTGATTTTCTATCAAATACTGTCAACACGGTGGATTCTGAGCGAAACTTGTCCAACATTGAAGAGACTATCGTCATAAATATCTCGACCAAAATAGATGTTGTAGAGAATATTTATGTTGGTAAATGTTGTTCTCCTTCAAAACTGGAAATATATGACGCTTTTTTTCGCGAATTCAGAGATGTCTTTGCTTGGTCAGATAGTGAAATGCCAGGCATTGACTCGAGTATCGTTGAACACGAAATTAAGATGTATCTAGATGTAAAACCAGTACGACAACAGCTACGGCAGGTGCACCCCAAGAAAGCCGCTGCCATTAAGGCAAAAGTTGAGAAACTTCTCCATGCTGGTTTCATTTACCTGGTTCCTCTAACCGATTGGGTATCGAATATTGTCCTTGTTATGAAAAAACAAGGAACAATTAGAGTGTGCGTTGATTATAGGGATGTAAATCAATCTTGTCCAAAAGACAACTGCCCTACACCATTCATCGACTAGATAATTGATGAATGCACCAGATGCGAAATCTTTTCCTTCATGGATGGATTCTCCGGGTATAATCAAATAAATATCTGCCCACAGGACTAGTCAAAGACTGCATTTATTTGTCCATGGGGCACATTCGCATATCAAAAATTACCCTTTGGTTTAAAGAACGCAGGGGCGACGTTTCAGAGGGTAATGAATTATGCCTTCCATGACAAGAAAAACATCATTCAACCATACCTCGACGACCTTCCGGCTCATTAGCGAAAGTGGACTGATCACCCGCAGCATTTAAGAGCGATATTTCTACGTTGCCAACACTACAAGATACGACTCAATCCACACAAATGTGTATTTTGCGTCAGTTCTGGTTGTTTACTTGGCTTTGTAGTCTCAAAGGACGGGATTCGTCTCGACCCATGTAAGGTTCAGGCAATCATAAATTTGCCTCCACCTTCGAATTTGCTTTAGATTCAGAAACTCCAAGGGAAGGAAAACTTTCTAAGGAGGCTCATTCCAAATTATGCCGAACTTGCTAAAGGTTATACACATCTTTTGAAAAAGGAAGTACCCTTTGTCTGGGATCAGGTTGCGCAAGCTTCCTTTGATGCTCTAAAAGAATCCCTAATGAAAGCATCATTAATGTATGCTCCTAATTATCAAAAAGACTTTAACCTGTATCTGGCTACAGCGAATACGACCATCGCAATGGTTTTAGTTCAAGAAGACGACGGAATCAAACATCCTATATATTATTTAAGTAAAAACTTAAATGATATAGAAAGCAAATATTCTTATGTTGAAAAGCTAGTGCTCGCAGCTGTTCAAGCGATACAGAGATTTCGACGCTATGTCCTCTTTCGAAAAACTACCATTCTGTCATATTGCAACCCCATGACTTATATATTGTCGCGACAGTTGCTGGGGGGAAAATATTCAAAATGGATAGCAATCCTACAAGATTTTGATCTGGAATTTGTAAAATCCAAGTCAAAGAAAGCTCTGGTTTTCACAGAATTATTATATGATCTCCCATCGTCATCCAACGATGAAACATCCAAAGAAATGATCGTGGACGAAAGTTTGTTTCTGATATCTTCAAGCAATGAGTGGTATGGGGATATAATAATTTATCTCCAAACCCAAAAATATAGGCCAAATACCTCTCGCTCCGAACAAAAAACGTATTCGATACCAAGAAAAAGACTACATGATCGTCAGTGATACACTTTAACGTCGCGGTATCAATACAGTTCTGAGAAGGTGCCTCATGCATGAGGAGGCCGAAAAAGTCCTGAATGATTGCCATTCAGGCGCGTGTGGGGGGCATCAATCCGGTTATGCTATAGCGTAAAAAATCTTACGAGCAGGATACTTCTGGCCAACAATGTTTAAAGATTGCATAAACGCAGTCAGAAGTTACCATGCTTGTCAAATTTTTGATAGCAAAACCAGAAGACCACCCGCACCTCTACAGCCAATAGTTGCTGTCGGGCCATTCGCCAAATGGGGCATCGATTTCATGACATGTAACCCCACCTCGACCAGGGGGCATGGGTATATCATAGTCGCAGTTGACTATTTTACCAAATGGGCTGAGGTGATGCCTACATTAGATAATACTGGTGAAACAACTACCCTCTTCTTTTTCAATCATGTAGTTTCTAGATTCGGCGTACCACAAGCTATAGTCACAGATCATGGATCGCATTTTCGCAATCACATGATGGTCGAATTAGCTGCCAAACTAGGGTTGTCTCACTACAGCTCTACTCCATACTATCTGCAAGCCAACGGACAAGTTGAAGCAATCAACAAGGTCCTGAAGCGTATGCTGCAAAGGATGATTGGAGTTCACAAAAGAAGATGGCACCTAATCCTGTACTCAGCTTTGTGGGCTTACCGAACATCGGTAAGGAATGAAACCAGGTTCACACGTTTCCAACTGGTATATGGCCTGGAAGCAGTCTTACCAATCCAGTGCGAAATCTCGTCCCTCAAACTCGCAATTGATCTCCTCCCCGAAACTTCAGAAGAAGAAGCTCGTTTCTTGGAACTAATCCAATTGGACGAAACCCGTCGTGATGCCTCTTTGGCTAACGAAGCCCATAAGAAACGAGTCAAAGCGCAATTCGACAAAAATGTCAAACACCGTGTCTTCTCAGAAGGTGACTTGGTCTTACTTTATGACTAAGAATCCGATAAATTGGGAGCAGGCAAATTTAAGTCTTTATGGATGGGCCCCTATATTGTTAAGCGATTGTTAGCAAAAGGAGCCTACGAGTTAATGGATTATGACGGAATTCCACTCGCGCAACCTCGTAATGGGTTGTACCTCAAGCGTTACTATGCGTAATTCAGTATGGTAACCTGTATGCTTTTGTTATTTTTTTGTTTTCACTAAAGTGTTTATTTTGGTCAAGTAATCCACTTTTTACATTTATTGCATATGTCAAACCTATTAGAGTCATGCATTGGATATGCTGATGGAGCGAGTCTTAGCTCGCAGAACCTATCTTCCGCGGCTTGGGCCATTTTTGATCCAAGCGGCGAGTTAGTAAGTTTTAGAGGAGTATGTATTTGTCAATCAACGAATAACATCGCTGAATATAGCGCGTTGATAGAACTCTTCTCTGATGCCATCACACGTGGTATACACCGATTGATTGTCAGGCTAGACTCACAACTCATCATACTACAACTCACTGGTATCTACTCTGTCCGAAATCTAGCTATTTATCGCATGTTCCTAAGGGTCAAGATTTTGGAAAGGCAATTTGATTTTATTCAATATTAGCGTATTTCCAAAAACTTAAACACATTAACTGACTCATTGGCAAATTATGTGTTAGATAGACATTTGTAACATTTATAAAAAGAAGCATACCATCAATGTTTGCATTTGGATCATGTAACTTAACCAAAATAAAACTCCGAAAATCAAAAATATATATAACTGTTTATGGTTTACACATAATGTTCTGTAACCAAGACAAAATTGGTCAAATGACTAAAAAACTCAAAACGCTAGGGGGCACCCTGGTCTAATGATGCTCGTGATAGCAAGTCACAGCCTGTGCGATCATGCGTAAGAGTCGAGTCCATCGTCTTGGCACACCAGTAGTATGCCGCTGCAACCTCAAGGGCAGATCGTCAGTCCTTAGATCTGGAATACCAAGAGTGAGGCCCTCAACCTACTACTGTAATGCTGTAAGAGTCTCGGCCACATCGAGGTCGCGAAGGATAGCCCTTCCAACAGCCTCTCCTGCTGGGGCGGCGGCTGGTACTCTCAAGTGTACTATTGACTGAATAGGACCAACATCTGCATGAACACATGAGTTTGGTTAAGTCTTGATAGAATAAAGCACAAGGACATTATAAGAGAAAAACGATAAACAGGGATATGGTCAAAGAATTTACCAATGGCGCCCCACTATTCGCCAGCCGGCAGTACTAAATCTGGGTCACCCCGAACGTCCATACCAGTGTATGGGTACTCAGAATAAACCATCTCCTAACGATCAAACCACCCGAAGAAGGTATCAAAAAATGAAATCTGAGACTGACCAGCATGCCTAGACATATGGTCAACCCATCTCTGCATACGTGGTTCAGTAGGTGAAAGTAAATCAAGTGCAATATACTATGGTTGCATCAGTGGTATCTTTTCCAAGGCAAAGGTGGTCAAAATAGAACCATACCCAAAGTTCTTCAACCTCCCACTCTTTACCTTGGTCAACTGTTCTTTCATCACAAGAAGTACTGCGTCGCACCAGTTGAACACCTTCGGTTGGAGGCATTCCAAGGCATACTGCATATAAGATCGGTTGGCTACATGAAGAGCCGCACCACCAGCCATCCTACCAAAAGTAAATAGAATAGTCCTGAGGGACCTGTCAGTGACATCGCGGATGATGATCTTGCCGTCTTTACTTGGCTGAGATCCCTCTCTGCAATACCAGCGAACATAATCTCTCACAAATTCACCTCCTCGGGCCGAACCTGATAAAGAGATGGGGGCACCCCGCCTCGACAAGCCAGTCAAGAAATAGATGTCTACTACATTCAAAGGGATGGATTTACCCCTGATCTGGAACACCTGGTTGGTAGGATCCCAAGCGTTGAGAAAATACTCCATTAATTTGATCTGTTGTCTCATGCTAGAAATGCGGAAAAACTTCAACAAGCCACAGTTCCGCAATGCGTTTACTGTAACCCGATCATGTAGGGCAAGCATGTCCTCTTCTTCATGCTCACATTCTCGCCATGTAATAGTCGTCTTACTCCAAAGATCTCTGAAAAAAAAACAAGAGAAGAGTTAGATCCTGATTTTGGTAAGAAACAGGCAAAATTTCCATCAAAAATTGTGCATAAAATTCCTTCTCTGTGCCCATCGCACCTACAGTAGTGCTCTGGGTGCGTTGCATGTCAGGTGGCCAGTGAACAGGCCAACATCCAACGCACTTTTCGATACATAGAGGGTGCGCTGGAGGCAGAACGAGTTTTTAAAACCCCAGAGGCTCAGAAAAACCAGGAATCAAACTCAGAATGCAAGATGGAAAGCATGAAATAAAAGAGCTCATGTTTAGCTCCTACCTGGTCCAGACGGTGCCGAGAATCGTCCACAGAATCTCTCGAAATCAGCTGATCAAAATCAAAGGAGGAAAGCACCTCCAAAGCTCCAACAAACCAAAGTTCAAATGAAATGGTAAAATGAGAGGTAAAAGCACTTTTTCATTACTTTTCACGTAGTTCGAAGTAAAATATTAAGTGCTCTGACTCATTTTTCAAGCATATATTGTTCATTTCTGACTAGTTTGATGAAGCAATATAAAATAGTAGAATACAGTACAATCTTTGAAAGAACAAAGCTATTTATGGTCAAGTCAAAAAGAGACCATCTAATCGAGCAGTTTTAGCGCGGACTTCATGCTCATTAAAAAATAAACATAAGCAATGAGCACATGTTCCCCCCAGAGTTTAAGCTCATTAAAAAATGAACCAATTTCCGGTAAATAACCATCGTGAATGTAATACTTCAGCCTTTAAAGCCTTGGTTGTGTTTGTATTGTCACCTCCACTATTGCATTGGCCGATCATTCACCTCCATTTGATTGTTTACCCATTTTGAGAAACAGCTGCGAAGAGTGATCATGTTAGCCATCCTTGTAACACTGCCATGATTGGAAAATTCCAAACCTTACCTGGAATCAGTTGCTACCCATTTTATCACTCGTTCCTCAAAAGACGAGTCTCCTTTAAGCTCTTTTCAAATGACTCGTAAAATATGAAAAGATTGCCAAGCCATTCGCCTCTCCAGGTCGTTAAAGGGACCGGAAGTGCTAAGCCTCCTCTAAATTTTAATCTTTTTGGACCTGAGGGATTATTACACAAAAAGATCGAGCGCTTGTTTTGTTCGGCTCGTTAAAAGTATCGAAAATTCATCCCTTCTGTATTGTTTTATACATTTTCGGACTTAAGGGATTAGATGACGAAAAAGGAATTTTGGAGTTTCCTTTACGTTCCTTTTCAGACTCTCTAAAATTGAAAAGGACAGAGTTATCTTTGTCGTTAAACTCGTTAAAATTTTAATAGCGACAAACTTGTCTATAGACGAGAACGAGTTTCACTATCGCTAGGCTCGTTAAAACATAGCGATGGGTTTGCCCGAAGGGAAAATTATAGAACAAGCATATGTTATCCTCCTCAAGCTTGATAAAAATAAAGAGGTACTAGTCAGCAATGGCTGGGGAAAATTGGGAAGAAAACTTGAAAAAACTTTGTTGGTAGCAAGTCACTCTTGAACATGACACTTTCATTCCGCATCCAAGTCGGGTTGGGTTGTTTCATTCACCGGTCACATCACCATGGTCCCATCATACCATCCACAGTTGGGGTTAATGCTACCAATCCATCACGTTAGTGTCGCCGATATGTTCAAGAGAAGTCATTCAGAGAATTCACCTGTGTCTCACCCAGTATAATACATTTATACTCCATTCTTTCATGACCGCCACCCTGAACCTTATATCACTAGATCGTTTTCACCTCCATTAAAATCATTTGCTCCATTCTGTGTCATTGATGTGGGATTCATTAAGGCCCTCCTGTGACGGATCGCTTCTTGTCGACATCAGCTCATTATCCAAGAATTCAATCTAGGAACACCCCATTCAGTACTTTGAAGCTTGCATGCCTCAATGGCAAGTTTCTCACTTCCGGCGACAGGTTTACATCAATGGCCTTCGACCGAAAGATTTTGCGTGGTGTTCGACGCCAAGTCCTTTATTCACACCACGTGAATTGTACTGCAGTACCTTGAGGGTCATTATCATTATCGGTGATTCCTCTCGCACCTGTTAACAGCTTACATCATTGGCTGGTAATCAGGTGATGTCTTTCAATGTTCGACTCCAGAACATCTCTCACATGGATAGACTTGTTCTTCGAGTGAAGATCGAAAGAGATTGAAGACCCTGGATCTAGTTTCATCCATCCGGGCTACGATATATATTTAGGGGAATAAAGGCATCAAATGTACATCATTGATGCACAGATAATCATCCAATCAAAGGGATGATGGCTCTATCAAAATCATCAGTCTACACTCAGACGATTGTTTGTCCTATGTACATGAAAATGAATTTATAAAGCTGAGCATGGGAATGCCCACCTCAGCTAGATCATGAAAATATTATGAAGATAATGTATTGTATTGTATCTTATTATAGGTCTCCTCCCAGCTTGAAAGAACTTTGGATCCTCATAATAAAGCATTTCACCCGACATCAAAGGATTAACGACCTCATGCTTTAGGGGGAAACTGTTATAGACATTTTTTGGCACTACAACCCCAAGCATGAAATTTCCATAAACCAAGGGCTCCTAAGTCCCTAAAAGTTTTGTTCTAACCCCTAAAGGAACAAGGTCAACTGATTACAGCTTCTCCCAGAAGTTCTCCATGAAAAACTGCTCAGAATTGGTCAAAACAGGATCATTTCAGCTACTCCACAGGCCAAGTGCGTTGCATCTCACCTAAATACACTGTGTGGGTGCGTTTCATTTCAAAAATCTCTTCTATGGGGTGCGATGGGTGAGAAATGACAAATGGCAGTGTCATTTCGCGAGGTGGAGAGGCAATGGAAGCTTCCAGAAACTTCTCCTGTGACACTTGCCTCTCTGAATTCGACCAAGGATGAGTAAGAGATCATCAATCTCCAAGTGGAAGAAAGAACTATCAGAGAGAAGACACTAATAAAATCACAAGTTGACTCATCTCCCCTACAGATATCTATATATGGATCCCTCATCCCAGAGATCCAGAGGCTGGAATTTTGCATATTGTAAGGAATTGATGTTGGTTTCTTGAGACAAACATCAGATTGCTGGGTGATCTAAGCTTTGTATGAGGTGAAGAGGGGCTTCCTTGCTGAGAGGTTGATGCTGGGTCAGAACAAATGGTTGTAACTCCTCTTGGCTCTTTCTTGTTTATCAATAAAAGCTATTCAAGTTTTCCTCCATACTTTTGTGTTATTCATGTTTGTTGCATTTGTATGGTCAATTTACATCTGATCCTAGATTGTTTATGATTATAGATCCATGTCTTTATATAGTGCTATGCTACTGTGATCTTACAGGTACTCTATGAAGCTGGGCGTGCAAGGGAACAAGTAGCGAAAGACTATCAAGGAAGAGAGGAATCAAACCAGGAGATTAGCGCAAGACAGAGGTTGATCTTTTTGTTCCTCTCTATCTATAATTCATAAAGGAAAAACGAAAGTAGCTTTACTCTGTTTGTTTCTAAGGCAGCTTTCACACCTTAGTGGGATAAGCAGTTCTGAGTAGACACTTTTCCCTGTAACAAACAAGCCCGACAAGGACCATGCTTTTTTGAGAGACATGGCTTTCCACTACATTGCACGAAACAATGTGTGCAAGGCCCGAATCAAGAATTTGAAGGCGAAATTGAAGAAGGCAATAAAGAAGAAAAAGAGGCAAAGGGAGCTCGATCATCTTTAGATATTAGCCAAGGCCTCTTTAGCCTAGCATAACACTTGATGAGGAAGCTCCAGGCCAAATTTCAAGAAATTTGGGGCATTTTTGGTATTTTTGGAAATTTTTGTGCAAAAAACAGGGTTTTTCTCGTGGCGCACGGTTACAATAGGAGGCTCCAAATTCTAAATGGTTTATAGTTTTGGATTTTTCATGAAAAATCATGACTACTGGTGCATGGCCAAGAAGTTTGTGGAAGTTTTGAGTCCTCAGGAGGTCAAAAACACTCACAAAATGACCTTTTTGCCCCTATTTTGACACACAGGAAGTAGTCCTGGGCGATTGCGGTTTTGGAGGGGCAAACGGGTACCAAATTCAGAAATTCCATGTGGGTTAGAAAGTGGACAGGCAGGGCTTTCCAAAAAGCACACTTGGGCTCAATTTGGACTCCAAGAAGTGCCTCAAAATTACCTCCAAAGTGGCGCGATGCATACATCTTTTGGCGCGGCGCACAGAGACCCAAAGGCCAAAATCACTTCTGCTCCGCGAGAATTCAATTTGCAATTTTCTCCAAGTGGGCCTGTTTATTTAAAAAATATTTTTCCCAACATCAAAGGAAATGTCTAAAAAAACATTTTCATGAAAGGTTGGCTTCTATCCAAGTGGAAAAAGGAAGGCGAGCAGTCACCCAGAAGATCTACGCTCATGTTTACTTTGTTTTAATTGGTTATTATAGAAACTGAATGTAACTCTGATGGTTGGCTTTTCATTTCTTGAGTCGATCGAATCTCTCATAGAAAAGTCTATTTATTGTATGAAAAACCATTTGCAAAGGGTTGGTTGGAGTCTCTGGGAAGCGGTGGGAGAGAAACTCAGTTACTCACTGTTCATTTTGACAGAGAATTAATGAAAGATTGTAGCTCTGGTTCTTGAGATTCTTGTGGCGTGAGTTTAGCAAATGTATTTTCTTTTTGTTTCATATGTATGTCATTATGTTTCACAGTTCATTCATATTCATTTCTAGTTAAAGCTTCTAAGTAAGAAAAGGTAGAATTCAGTTTACTGCTCTGCCTTGGGAAAGTTTTCACGTTCTATGTTTTGTTCTATTGAAAATGATTCATGTATTTATGCCCTTTTCACCCTCTTAAACAGTCTCTCCATTTCATGTTATTTCAAATTTAATTGCTAGACTTTCGGCCTGTCTTGCCTCATGGAATAATCTATGTCTTTGAGTTAAATTCTCTACTCATGTTGTTCCTTGGTCCCATACATCCCAGAAAACTCAGTCATTCATCAAATATACCTCTTTCATATTTATTTACCTAGCCTAAGATCAGTATCCATTTTAGGTCATTCCTAGACCCTATTTGTTTATTCTTCACTGAGCGTGACTCGGAGAGAGCCCTCTCTTGTTCTGGTAGGGCTAGCTACCAGACTGAGCATGGTTTGTGGTTACCCTGAATTTTTCCTTCCTTCAGCCTAAGGAAGATTTAGGTGCTAACATAGTGGCGACTCCGCTGGGGACGAAATTCTTTGTTTGTTTGTCTTCTTCGTTGCATAAACGACAGGCTTAACCTACAAACACCCCATACTTCTGATAATTCTAAACTTCCGGATGATAAGTTTAGGATTTGATAGGTTGAGTAAGTTGTTCATGTCCTTTTTATTTTTTTGAAAATAGCATGCTGGCTTCAAGAAGATATACTAGAGCTAATCCAAATTTAGATCCTCCTCATATCTACGAAAATCCCAATTTGATTCCAAGACTTCTTTGTCAAGAGAGCTCTATAACTCCCGTGTTCAAATCCCATTCATGTCCTGACATTTTTGAGTATCTTGAAGAGCTTTATTTTGATGAGCGGTTTGAAATATCATTGTTCAAGACCAAATCTGAAAGGGTTGTTGACTCTACTGTCCCCAATCCACAGTTTCTTGTAGACCTAGAAACTGAAAGGGCTAACCAGTCAATTGATAATTATATTGCAACACAGCTTCAAACTCCAATTGTTAATTCCCTACAAACTACAGACACTCCTCCAACACCTCCCAGACCAAACCCACCAAGAGTGATGACTTCTCGTTTGGCACCCCTTGTGCTGCCTCAAGTTTTAGATGATATGCCCGCAGATTATCAAAGCAAAATCCCTTTGTTTGATGGCACTCCTCACAACGTTACCGCTCAGCAACATGTGGAAAGAATGGTAGATTTCTATGACCTTCATGAGATCGATGCAGAAAATGTAGCAATGAGACTCTTTGTACAGACATTTGCAGGTGAAGTTAGGAAATGGTTCAGAGCTTTGCCGGCTACACGTATCGCTACCTTGGCCAACCTATAAAGGTAATTTTTAGATTGCTGGGAACTGAAAAAGAATCCTCTTCAAATTCTTGCTGAGTACGACCAGATCAAACGAAACGCTGGTGAGTCGGTCCAAGACTACTGCATTAGATTCAATTTCATTTATAATGAAATCCCTGATCATCTAAGGCCACTTGTGGGACGAGACACAATGAAATTTCCAGATGCTTTCGATGCTGATATGGCTTATCAACTAAGAGAAAGAGAGCCGGCCACAATGGAAGACATGCAGAAAATCACGATTAGTGTTGAAGAAAATCTGCTGACCAAGAGGGCTAGAGAAAAAGTAGAAAAGAAGGTCACAGTAAAGGAAGAGTCTTCCTCGATGGATCAATTACTCAGGAAGGTAGAGTAGATGCTTGAAAAGGTGAAACTTTACAATCCTGAGCCACAAGTTAGAAATCCTAACTTCTGTGGCTAGTAGCAGCCACAATATAGAATAAGGCAGAGAGATCAACGAGCCCAAGATCAAACAGCACAGCAGCCAGTACAGCCACCTCTTCAGCAAAATTTTGTGCATGGACCGGAGTCTGATGAGGAAGGGAAGGTAATAGGGGAAGAGAACCACTTCTTTGCTCCTGATTATTTGCCTATTTACATTACTGAAGAGGAGGAGTATGAAGAAAGTTTAGCTGCACGCAAAGACATAGATTTCATTCTAGCAAGTGACACAATTTTGGAAGAAGAACCGGATGAGTATCAAAGAGGCTATATGAATGCTCTGTCCGCTCAGCAGTGGAAATATTCACTTAGAAACAGAGATGTGCCAGTTAACCCAATTCAGAAGAGGAAGGAAGTTTCGGCATCAAAGAATGATTCATCAATTACACAAAAGAAAGGCAAAGAGGCACTCGATCCTGATAGTAGCAAATCACCATTAGCAGAAAAATCAAATCAACAAATTGTATCGAGAGAAAATGAAAAGAAGAAGTCCTAGTCAAAGAGGTAGAAAAGACTTCCACTTTTATTTTAGAGAATGAAATTTCTAAATTGAAGGTATCCATTCCCTTGACTGAAATAATGAAGAACAGTAGTTATAGAGGGAAAGTTTCTAAAATTTTGAATTGCGATCCAATGTCTGATATGGTGAATGTCGAAAATGATCAACCTGAAATGATTTTTGGGTCAGCATTGAATGGTGAGTCTCCAAATAGTGATGTGCCACCATCAGTTTAGGATTGCATGATTTTGTGTTACATAATGCCATGTTCGATTCCAGAGCTTCTCACAATCTCATGCCCAAGGCTATCATGGATAAGCTGGGTTTGGACGTCACCCAGAAATACCATGATCTCTATTCGTTTGATTCCAGCAGAGTAAGATGTATCAGGCTAATCAAAGACTTGGTTGTGAGTCTGGATCAAATCCCAGTGAAGAATGTTTTGATGGATATTGTTGTAGCAGATATTCCTCCCAGGTTCGACATGCTTCTTTCCAGGTCTTGGGCAGCAAAATTGAAAGGGACACTACAACTAGATTTCTCCTATGCAACGATTCCCGTGTTTGGCCAAATGAGGAAACTGTATCGGGAACGAAAAATGAAATACATGATTACAAGCAAGGAGAAACCCATTAATCATCCAATTAATTATGTACATACAGATCTAGAGTCTTTTTGTTTTGTATTCAGATAGTTTTAATGATATTGATAGTCAGTTAGTAGAAGCAGAAAGTATTCTGGAAATAGTAGAAAATTCCAGAGAAGTTTTGAAGAAAGAAGGACGAGAACAGCAAAACACCGTTGATGAACCAGCTGAAGGTAATGGATAGTAAACAGGAAAAGCAGAGCCAGCAGAATTTCAGCACTTGGAATAAGAGGAAGAAGGTTTGTGGACCATGGATTTCGATGGTGCAGTGGGAAATGATGGTGCTGGAATTGGTATTTGGGTACGCAGTCCTTTCTCTGCCCCGAACAAAGTGCCTAGTAATGTGCGGGTATGCTCTTACAAATTAGATTTTGATTGTTTGAACAATGACGCTGAGTACGAAGCTCTGATTGCTGGCCTAAAAATTCTAAGAAAGTTGAACGCTAAGAGGATTGCAGTATATGGCGACTCCGAATTGGTGATTAAGCAGGTCAGAGTCGAATATCAAGCAAAGCATCCTCGGATGCAGGCTTACCGGAATGCACTCCTAGACATCCTAAAATTGTTTTCAGAATATACCTTGACATGTGTGCCTCGTGTTCAAAACAGCATCGCTGATGCTCTTGCTAAGGCAGCCAGTAGTTTGAAGATTCCAATGAACTCCAGTAATCAATTCGAAATCCATGTCAAGCATCGTCCAACTGTCCCCGACAATCAGAGATATTGGCAAGTTTTCCAAGATGATGAGGAAATCGATTATTTTCTGCAAAACAAAGGAAAGTTCAAAGAGACCTCAATTGATGTAGAAAATGATGATGGCAAAGATGAGGTGCAGATCAATCAAATGGACGTGTTGCAGCTAAAGGATAACATTATTCCTAAAGGCTTGATACCTTTAGAAGAACTCTTTGATCAAGATGACGTAGCCCGCAAACCAACATTGCAGCCAACAGAGAAGGGTGTTGAAGAGGTCAATATCGGAACAGCTGCTAATCCTAAAATGGTAAAACTATCTAAAGCATTTCCACAAAATATGAAAGCCAAATATATCAGTTTGTTGTCTTCATTTGCTGATGTGTTTGCTTGGGACTATTCTGACTTGAAGACATATGATACCAATATAATTCAGCACACTATACCCATTAAGCCTAATCAAAAACCTTTCAGACAGAAGTTGAGAAGGATAAATCCAAAACTAATGCCATCAATTGAAAAGGAGATAAACAGGTTGTAGAAATCAGGAATCATTGTTCCCATTAGATTTTCAGAATGGATCTCTAATTTGGTGCCCGTACAAAAGAAGACAGGTGAGATTCGCTTGTGCATTGATTCTAGGAATCTCAACAAAGTTTCATTAAAAGATAATTATCCGCTGGCCAAAATGGATCATATACTTCAGCGTGTAGTTGGAGCATCTCGTATGTCACTACTTGATGGTTATTCTGGATATAACCAAATTTCTATCCATGAAGATGACCGAGACAAGACAGCGTTCACCACTCCGTGGGGAACTTTTCATTACCCTAAAATTCCTTTTGGTTTGAAGAACGCGGGTGCCACCTTTCAGTGGGCAATGGACTTGGCTTTTGCAAATGAGAAGGATGTCTTTTTGGTTGTATACCTTGATGATCTGACGGTATTTTCCAAATCTTATGAAGAACACATGTATCATTTGAAAACTATCTTTCAAAAGTGCAGAAAATATGGTCTATCGCTGAATCTGAGAAAGAGCTTGTTTGCCATGGAGGAGGGAAAACTAATTGGGCACATTATCTCAAAAGATGGCATTCGTATCGATCCAGCACGTGTACAAGCTATTCAGCAAATCGATCTGCCTCGAAATAAGGAGATTCAATCTTTCAATGGTAAAATGAATTTTTTATGCCACTTTATACCTAATCTTGCTAAACACCTAAGAGAGATTACAAACATGCTTAAGAAGGACAGCCAAGTGAAGTGGACGGAAGAGGCTGTAAAATCGTTCAATTTAGTCAAATTGGCTCTTTCTTCAGCTCCAGTTCTAATCAACCCAGGATACACTCAGGATTTTATATTGTTTTCATTCGCTTTGGAGCATACTATGGTAGCCATGTTGATGTAGAAAAGAGATGATCACGAGAGACCAATTGCTTTCTTCAGCCGAACTATAAGAGATGCAGCCTTAAAGTACAACATCATTGAGAAACAAGCCCTCGCACTTGTGAAAGCATTGAAATATTTTCAGGTATACATTCTGCATTCTCATATTTTGGCTTATGTTCCTAATGCTGCTGTCAAGGATGTTTTAGTGTAGACAGATCCGGAAGGAAGACGAGGCAAGTGGATTGCAACTTTGCTAGAGTATGATGTGGAAATAAATCCCACAAAGCTTGTTAAAGGATAGGGGTTGGAAAAGTTAATGGTCGAATCAAACTTGCACGCATTAGACATAAATCTGATCACTGCTATGTCCGATGAGAATGAGGAAGGTTCATCAATTCAGGTATCTGAAATGTTTGCTCTTTCTCCGTGGTATTCAGATATCATATATGTGCTTTAAAATTTGTCACCACCACCCGGCATGACTAGAAACAAAGCTAGAACTCTCAAATTAAAGGCTGCCAAGTTTTGCATTCTAAATTCTGCACTTTATTGGAAAGATCCCAGTGGCGTTCTTTTGAATTGTTTGGTGGAAGAAGAAGCAAAGCAGGTCATGGAGGATTTCCATGAAGGAGATTGTGGTGGTCACCTTTTTTGGAAAACAACAGCAAATAAAGTTCTGAGAGTGGGATCCTATTGGCCGACATTGTTTTCTGATGTATATAAGGTTGTCAAGAGCTGTCATAAATGCCAGATTTTTGAAGGAAGTCAGAAATTGCAGCCTTTGCCGCTTAAGCCCATTGAGGTGAGTGCCCCTTTTCAGCAATGGGGATTGGATTTCATTGGTGAAATTCATCCCGCTTCTTCCGGTCAGCATCGGTGGATTCCCACGGCAATGGATTATTTCACGAAATGGATCAAAGCAATTCCCACCAAACAAGCTACTGATGCAGTAATTATTTCATTCCTTGAAAATAACATCTTGTCTCGCTTTAGTTGCCCAAATAAGTTAATCACTGATAATGCAGCAGCTTTCAAATCAGAAAGGATGGTAGAGTTTTGTCATAAATATCACATCATTCTGGGTCACTCAACTGCCTATCATTCGCAAGGCAATGGATTGGTGGAGTCTTCTAACAAATCTTTAGTCAACATCATTAAGAATCTGCTGGAAATCAACAAGAAGAGCTGGCATAAGAAGTTGGTCAATGCACTTTGGGCAGATCGGGTCAGTTAGAAGAAATCCATCAGTATGTCCCCCTTTGAGCTTGTGTATGGAGTTGATACATTGTTTCCTACTTCTCTCGCAGCCCCAGTAGTCAAACTTCTTTAGGAAGCCGGCAGTGAAGATGATCCTATGCAGAGAAGATTGAATCAAATGATTCATTTGCAGCAGACCAGAGAAGAAGTTTTCCAAAACACATCCAAGTTGCAAGAGAAGATTAAGAAAATTTATGACAGAAAAGCAAAGGTGGACAAATTTCAGTTGGATGATGTGGTGCTGAAGTGGGATGCAAGGAATGAGGAAAAGGGTAAGCATGGTAAATTCGAGAATCTCTGGAAAGGTCCCTTCAAGATTGCAGCATATCGGGGGCAAAATACCTTTCTTCTGAAGGAAATGAACGGAGAAGATTGCCCAGGAGGGCCGATCAATGGTTGGCTGCTCAAGCGGTACCATTTCTAAAAAGTTTTCTGCTGTTTCCATTATCATTGTAAATACCATTTTATTTCAGTTTTGGTTTGAGTTTGTCTAGTCAGTCTTTGAGTAATTTTGAGTCCAAATTTTAGTCAGTTTCAGTCAAGTTTCAGTCAATAAATGAGTCAAGATTTTTGTGTCGTTTGTCGAAATAATGACTCCATAGCCAATGGACGAAGGCACTATCTGCTCTACCAAAGATCTTCTGTTCTTGGCACCTCCAAGGAGCTACCATTCCCATTGGCGCCAATGCTAGAGTCAGTCTTGTCAGTTCTCCATCTAAGATCAAAACTCTTTCTGCATTTCATTTTTAGGTGTCTCGCTCCATTCACTTAGATGCATTTCGCTAGGGGCATGCCATAAATCGGATGGAAGAGTCTTGTCAGTTATTACCCCTCATGCTTTGTACCTGTTGGCTCAGGTCTATTCATCAAAGTTCATGAAATGACAATCAATATTTGGTCTTTTGATGGAGAAAAAATCATATCAGTCATAGGTCTAGGGTTTCATAAGTCATGTTTTCAGAGTACCCAAACATGGCAGCAGGCCAGAGGGAGGTTCAACAAGTTTCATCTCCAGATTTTCATCATCCATAATGCTCAAGGGTGATTCCTCTTCAAAACTCTGTTTTGAAGAAGAAATCGTCAAATTATTGTTTATGATAAATATGTAAAGTTCTCCAACATGAAGCACTTGAAAATCTGGTTCTAGTCATCCTTTGCCAAATTCCATGACAACTGCTCCTGTAAAAAAAAAAAAATTGCCGAAAATTTCATCATTTTAGTCAAAAATCCAAAAAGAGAAGGTGAAATACAGAGTTGTATTAAGTTGTGGAAAAAGTGCCAAAATGAAACATTTCAAAGTGGGTTTTAAAGAAACAAAAATCAAACCCATGACTCCATGCCTTTATATAGATTTTCTCATAAGAATCAAAGTCATTTTCACATTCCAAGGTCAAAGACAAGCATTTTAATGGTAATTGGGTGAGCCAACGCACATTTTGGGTGAAGTTGGAGGTGTCTTGACAGGCACGGTGCATAGGCAGAGTGGCGCGGTGCATTGAGGGAGCATAGCGCACTGGGCACGACCACACTCTGTTAAATAACACGGGCGCAGTGCACTCAAACGGCGTGGCGCACTGGGTATGCTGCATGGCACATACACATAAAAGCTTGATTTTTCTCAGAATTGCAACAAATTGCCTTTTAATCCCGTGAATTTGCCAGGTGGGGTCGATCTCTCAGTGTTTCATCCATTTTTATGTTAGTATGATGATGGTTTATGGCTACTTATGGTTGCAACAAAAACTCTTAAACCCTACCACTTAAAGTCATCAAAACAATTACTGTTAGGGTTGCAAATTCATTGTGTTGGTGCGAAGGTTCCTCCTCCATTTCATTTTTCCCTTCTTTCCATCATTCCCTTCTTCCCTATTCCATTTTTCCCATTTTTCCCTATCCTAAAATGTTACTAAACTCCTATTCCCTATCCCCTCCACTCATTTGTCAAATGTAAAACCCCAAACCCTACCCTATATAAAATTTCCTAAACCCCCCTACATGTCCCTAAATAAAATTCCTCCTCATAGTCCCTAATCCCTTCATATTATTCCCCTTCCTAACAGTCCCTTGTTGCATTTTTCCCCTTGGTGGCAGATTTCAACACATCACAAAGGCAGTCTAAACACAGTTTTATCACCAGCATCCTTTTCTCTAAGGCAGTGGAAAAACAGCAGTCATGGCATCTGAGCATGCATCGGACTATGAAATGGAAACCCAAAGTGACTCATCCTCGGAAGAACAGGCTCCCCGGAGGCCTCACAAAAGTGGCAGACATGTTAGAGAAGAACCGACCACCCTTACAGAATTGCAGGCCTGCCCTCTTGCTATGTCGTGTTTCCAGCGTCAGTCGTACTTTGAGTTTTGCCAAAAGGTGGCTAGTGTTCAATTTCATCATGAGCTGGCTCGTCTATTCGTGCTGCACTTACATGGATATCAGGCTACTTTAGCTGGGGTCACCTTCACACTTACACCAGAATCTATCTCATTAGCGACCGGCTTACCGAACATTGGAGAACCATGGAACAAGAAGCAGAAGATTGATCGGCATCATTATGAGCCATATATTAAACCACTTTCTTGAGGAAGCTCAAAATATTCTTTCCATTCCGATATCTGAAAGATGAATATGCTCCACTAATGAGATTGATCATGAAATATTTTAGTTGTGAGGGACGATTCTCTCGTCTTTATGCTTATCGCATCAGGTTGCTCATGCATTTCACCAGGGTACAGATGATGAAAATTCCGTATTTCATTTGCCGGAACATAGAGAGGATGACCATCTTTATACAGCATAAAACCCCTCAGCAGCAACTTAACAGTGTTTATCATTTTGCTCTGATTAAGATTTGAGTGGTTCATCAGCTTGGATTACAGGGCATCACTTGGGAGGATTTCATCTCTCGTGACTTCTTCAGAGCTTCACGGGGAGTATCAGGGGTTAAGCATGAAGGTGAACGTTCTCATCAGTATGAGCGCCATGAGACTGCTAGTGTGCCGGTTTTCGTCACATATCAGAGAGGCACCAGACATTTGTTTGCAGCAGCAAAGAAAGTGTTATCTCCACCCGGGGTGGAAGGGGCCTCGCTTCCTCCATCAGTATCACAGGTACAAGACAAAGGCAAAAATCCAATGCACGATGAGGGGCCTCTAGGTGAGCCATCAGGTGAACGATAGACAGACTTCATTCTCCTTCATGATGATGATACAGATACGGGTCCGCAAAGTGCACAGCTTAGAGAGATCATCCAAGAGCAGAAAAATGAGATCGATGCCTTATCCCTTGACTTGGAGAGGGCTAAGTGGACCATGAAATACTTGAAGTAGAGGAAAAAATAGCTTGAAGATTAGCAGGCAATCATGGAGCTACAGAACATCCGCGGGAATCGCCAAGCTGCACAAAGGAGGAGAGTTGAGCTCACGTCATTAGAGCAAGAGATTAATGAGGATCGGGAGGCTCATCTCGAGAGATTTAACATGCATTTAGAGAGGTTGTTGGACAAGGCTGACAAGGACCATGCTTTGCTGAGACACATGGCTTTCCACTACATGGCACGAAACAAGGTGTGCAAGGTCTGAATCAGGAATTTGAAGGCGAAATTGAAGAAGTAAATAAAGAAGCAAAAGAGGCAAAAAGAGCTCGATCGTCTTTAGATATTAGACGAGGCCTCTTTAGCCCAAAATAACACTTGATGAGGAAGCGCCAGCCCAAATTTCAAGAAATTTGGGGCATTTTTGGTATTTTTGGAAATTTTTGTGCAAAAAACAGGGTTTTGCTCGTTGTGCGCCGCGCCACATGGCGCGCGCTTATAATAGGAGGCTCCAAATGCTAAAATGTTTATAGTTTTGGATTTTTCATGAAAAATCATGACTACTGGTGCATGGCCAAGAATTTTGTGCAAGTTTTGAGTCCTCAGGAGGTCAAAAACACTCACAAAATGGCATTTTTGCCCCTATTTTGACACACAGGAAGCAGTCCTGGAAGATTGAGGTTTTGGAGGGGAAAACGGGCACCCAATTTAGAAATTCCACTTGGGTAGGAAAGTAGATAGGTAGGGATTTCCAACAAGCACACTTGGGCTAAATTTGGACTCTAGGAAGTGCCTCAAAACCACCTCCAAAGTGGCGTGACGCATACATCTTTTGGCACGGCGCACAGAGACCCAAAGGCCAAAATCACTTCCGCTCCGCGAGAATTCAATTTGAAATTTTCTCCAAGTGGGCCCCGTTCATTTACAATATATTTTTCCCAGCATCAAAGGAAAAGTTTAAAAAAATATTTTCATGAAAGGTTGGCTTCTATCCAAGTGGCAAAAGGAAGGCGAGCAGTCACCCAGAAGATCTGCACTCATGTTTACTTTGTTTTAATTGGTTATTATAGAAACTGAATGTAACTCTGATGGTTGAATTTTCGTTTCCTGGGTTGATCAACTCTCTCATAGCAAAGTCTATTTATTGTATGAAAAACCATTTGCAAAGGGTTGGTTGGAGTTTCTGGGAAGCGATGGGAGAGAAACTCAGTTACTCATTGTACATTTTGACAGAGAATTAATGAAATATTGTAGCTCTGGTTCTTGAGATTCTTATGGCGTGAGTTTAGCAAATGTATTTTCTTTCTGTTTCATATGTATGTCATTATGTTTCACAGTTCATTCATATTCATTTCCAGTGAAAGCTTCTAAGTAAGAAAAGGTAAAATTCAGTTTACTACTTTGCCTTGGGAAAGTTTTTGTTAGGATATTACGACACATAGGATATAGCTGAAAGGAAAAATCGCACCTTAAAGGAAATGGCTAATTGTATGCTGCAATCTAAAGGACTCAGTCTTAGTTTTTGGGCCGAAGCAATTAATTGTGCAAATTATATAATCAATCACACTCCTACTAAGGTTCTAGAGAATATCACTCCAGAAGAAGCTTGGAGTTCCATTAAACCAGATGTAAGTCACTTTCGTGTGTTTGGAAGTGAAGCATGGGCCCATATTCCAGATGAAAAGCATAAAGCTTTAGAACCTAAGAGTGAGAAATGTACTTTTGTTGGATATTCTGAAGATGTAAAAGGTTATAGACTTATTCCATTTAAGTCCAAAAATGTTATCATTAGAAGAGATGTAAAATTTGATGAAAATAAATCGGCCTGCGAGCCTAGTTCGGCGGATGTGCCACCTCTTCCTATCTCTTCTACTTTTGAAAACATTTCTTCTTCAGATGATGAAAGCGAGGATGATAATCCTCCCCCACCTTCTTAGGATCCTCAACTTCCAAGATGGGTCCGTGCTACTCGGGATGCAGCAGGTGATCTTGCCGGTGATCCTACAGATCAGCGACGTACACGTTCTCAGTTTGAAAGAGCCTCTTCTTTACTGGCTCAAGCTCCAGTAAATCATGATCCTGACACTTTTGCAGAAGCTTCAGGCCATCCACATTGGGAAGCAGCTATGAATGAAGAATATCATTCATTGATGACAAATGATACATGGGATCTTGTTCCTCTACCAAAGGGACGCAAACTTGTTAGATGTAAATGGGTTTACAGAACCAAGTATGGACCAGATCGGAAAGTTGATAAACATAAAGCTCGTCTCGTTGCTAAGGGCTTTTCACAGGTTGAAGGCATTGACTACATTGAAACCTTCTCCCCTGTTGCCAAAATGAACTCTATCCGCCTTGTTCTTTCCCTTGCTACCTCTTTAAAATGGGAAGTCCATCAGATGGATGTTAAATCTGCCTTCTTGCATGGGGACTTGCAGGAAGAAATCTATATGGAACAACCCATTGGCTTCATACAAACAGACTCCAACCTTGTTTGTCGACTTAAGAAATCCCTTTATGGCCTCAAGCAAGCTCCTCGGGCTTGGTATGCCAAAATGGATAGCTTTCTTTTAGAATCTGGCTTTTCTAGGTGTCATTCTGACAATACTGTCTACACCAAGAAAGTGGGCAACTCTCTTATCATCCTTGTTCTTTATGTTGATGATCTTATTCTTACTGGTAGTGATCCCAACCTTATAAACCATGTGAAGTCCAGCCTTAAAAAGAAATTTGAAATGACAGACTTAGGACACTTACACTATTTTCTCGGTCTTCAAGTCTTGCAATCCAAGGAGGGTATTTTCCTTTCCCAGTCCAAGTATGCTTGTGATATTCTTCGTCATTTTCACATGGAAGACTGTAAGCCAGCCCCTTCTCCCTTTCAGTCTGGAGTCAAACTTTCAGTCTCTTGTACTTCTCCTGAAGTTGATGCTACCTTATACCGTCAACTTGTAGGAAAACTCTTGTATTTAACCCATACTCGTCCTGATCTTTCCTTTGCTGTTGGCCTTGTTGCTCGTTTTATGCAAAACCCCCGTGAAAGTCATTGGAAAGCAGCTAAAAGAATACTTCGTTATGTTCGAGGTACAGTACAGTTTGGGATTCATTACAGTGCCAAAGCAGCTCCTCTGTTAGTTGGTTTCACTGATTCTGATTGGGCTGGTGACCCTGATGATCGGAAGTCTACTGCCGGTTATGTCTTCACTCTTGGTTCAGGACCTATTACATGGGCTTGCAAGAAACAGGCTGCCATTTCTCTTTCGTCAGCAGAAGCAGAGTATCGTGGTGCCGTGGAAGCTAGTAAGGAAGCCTTGTGGCTTTGTCAGATCCTATCAGAGTTTGGCTTTGAGCAGCAGCATCCTACCACACTTTGGTGTGATAATCAAAGTGCCATTCAGCTATGCAAAGATCCAGTCCAGCATCAGCGCAGCAAACACATTAAACTACACATGCACTTCATCAGAAAGCTCATTCATGACCATGTTCTTGAAATGCAATATTGTTCAACAGATGATCAGGTTGCAGACATCTTCACAAAGGCTCTCACAGAGGCGAAGTTCACTAAACTTCGATATATGCTTGGAGTTCAGGAAGTTGTCACTAAGGGGGGATAGGCTCTAGTGCCTCCTTCCTTCTCCTATTGTGTCATATTTGTAAATCCTTCAATCCTATCCCAAGTTGTTCTTAAGGGGGAATGTTAGGATATTCCGACACATAGGATATAGTTAAGTTCAACTTGGTCTAGTATAGAGTTAGGTATAGAGTTAGGTAAAGTGTCTTTCTTTACCGTTGTACATTTTATAACTTACAATCCGACGGTCACGATATGTAGTGATCCGACGGTTCACTCTCACCTCGGTATTACCGACACTTGATCCGTGGCTTGACACCCGATTGGTCCATGAGTTCTATTTAAAGTGCATGGAGGGTCATTGTTCGGGTAATCCGTGCATGAGAGAAGCTTATGTAAATTTTCATTCTTTGATTAATAAATTGCCTGTAGTACCCACATTGGGACAGGCCGTGGACTGTTTCCCTCTTTGAGGGTTTTAACCACGTCAAAAATACTGGTGTATTGATCTGTGATCTAGTTGTGAGCAGTGTCCTTTTGGTATTCTTTCTGAGGAACTTACCCTGTAAATTCCTACAGTTTTCACATTCTATGTTTTCTTCTGTTGAAAAGGATTCATGTATTTATGCCCTTTTCACCCTCTTAAACAGTCTCTCCATTTCATGTTATTTCAAATTTAATTTCTAGACTTTCGGCCTGTCTTGCCTCACGAAATAATCTGCGTCTTTGAGTTAAATTCTCTGCTCATGCTGTTCGTTGGTCCCATACGTCCCATAAAACTCAGTCATTCATCAAATATACCTATTTCATATTTATTTACCTAGCCTAAAATCAGTATCCATTTTAAGTCATTCCCAAACCCTATTTGTTTATTCTTTGCTGAGCGTGACCCAGAGAGAGCCCTCTCTTGTTCTGGTAGGGCTAGCTACCAGACTAAGCATGGTTTGTGGTTACCCTGAATTTTGCCTTCCTTCAGCCTAAGGTAGATTTAGGTGCTAACACAACCGAGATGTGGTGTTTAGAAATGTGAAAGGTGTTATTAAACATGAATTCCTACCAGAGGAACCTGAGAAGCTAGAGTTTAAGCTAAAGGAGGAAGAATCAGACTCTACAGCAGAAGAGGAATCAGAAGATGAAGAACCACAAACTCTAGCTATGAGAAGATTAGTTCGAGAAAGAAGGTAGCCAAAGAGGTATATTCCATTTACTTTCTGTTCAAATTTTTCTTTATCTATTACTAATGATGATCCCTAAACTGTGAGGGAAGCAGTAGATTCAGACGATGGAAAACTCTAGAAAGAGGCCATGGTTTATGAATGGCATATTTTCACAAAAATGAGGCTTGGGATTTGGTGGATTTGTTGGCTAGAAGGAAACCCATTGGCAACAAATGGTTTTTTAAGAATAAGATGAATGCATAAGGCAAGGTGAAGAAATACAAATATCAGGTGGTAGCAAAAGATTATTCCCAGGTTCCAGGAATTGATTTTGGTGATAATTCTTTTCCTGTTGTCAAGGTAGCTCCTATTATATTACTTTTATTTGTTGTTGTTCATTTTCATTTTGAGGTAGAATAGATGGACGTGAAGACAACGTTTCTTCATGGGGATCCAGAAGAAGAGATCTACATGAAGCAACCTGAAGGCTTTGCGGTGAAGGGTATGAAAGAATTGTTCTTCAAGTTAAAAACTTCTGTGTATGGGTTAAACTAGTCACCAAGGATGTGGTATCAGAAATTTGATACATTATACAGGGACTTGGCTTCACCAGAAGCAAATCAGATCACTGTGTATATAAAATTAATTGGTGACTGTGTTATATATCTGGTCTTGTATGTGGATGATGTGTTGTTGGTCGGAAATGAAAAATAAATTATCCAAGATTTGAAGACCTAATTGTCATCCAAATTCGACATGAAAGATCTTGGTGCTGCAAACTATATTTTGGGCATGGAAATTAAATGAGATTGGGAAAAGAGGAAGCTCTAGTTAAACTAGAGGAACTATGTTGAGACAATACAACAGAGGTTTAATATGTAGGATAGTAAATCAGTGAAGGTTCCTATTCCTGTAGGTGTAAAGGTATCTGCTAAACAGTGTCCCAAGACACAAGAAGAGGAAGAGGACATGTCCTGTGTTCCATATGGAAGCACAGTCGGTACCCTGATGTATGCAATGGTTTGTACCAGACCAGGCATTGCACATGCAGTGGGAGTATTGGGCATGTTTATGTCAAAAATAAGGGAAGGAACATTGGACAATAGTGAAGCGGGTTTTCAGGTATTTGTGTGGCACTAGTGATTATGGTTTGTGCTACCAAGGAAGACAAGGATTAGACAAATTTTTAGATGTCAATGGCTTTGTTGATGCAGATTGGGCTAGAGATCTGTATCATAGAATATCTACAAGTGGTTATGTGTTTAACCTATTTGGAGGTGCAGTTAGTTGGATGAGTAAGAGATAATAATAGACAGTTTGTAGTGGCACTTTCAACTACAAAGCAAGAATACATGGCAGCCACTCATGCAAGCAAGGATGAATTTTGGTTGCAGAGATTATGTTCAAGTGTGCGCTTAATACAACGAGCTATAGGGATAGACTGTGATAGCCAAAGTCCAATTTTCTTAGCAAAGAACCCTGCTTATCATTCAAACACAAATCACATTGATGTTCAATATCACTTTGTGAGGGATATGGTTGAGGAAAAAAATATGTTTCTGGTAAAGGTGGACACTTTGAAGAATACTGCAGATGCATTGACAAAGTCTGTGAGCATTGAGAAGTTCTCTTGGTGTAGAGAAACAATGGTTGTTGCAGGGTTGGATCAATGACTAAGCTCTCCTATGCCCCCCTATGTAAAGAGAACAACAAGTGTGAAAATGTTTGGTGTGTGTTATATTATTTCCATGACTACCCCACGCGTCGGGGGGTCACAGGGGGGGTTAGTAGACTCCCCTGTACATTGTACTAGGCACAAGAGGAGGGGTAGTTTTCCCCCCTGGCAGGGGGTAAGCAGGGAGGCAATAGCCCCCCTACACAGGGTCCAAGGCAATGCCTTGCAAAAATTTTTTTGGACCCTATATTAGGTGGGCGGACTTACCTATGGTTGTGTCCATGGATTTCACACATGGTTTTGGGCATGGTGGTTTTCTATCCATGGTATTTTGTAGATCCGGTTAAGGGTACTACGATTATGTTCTAATCTAATGTTAATGGAATGGGGTTTATGAACGACTCAACATGTATATATATGTATTATAACATTGAAAGGAATATAATGAAAAAATCAATTTGGTAGTCCTGGTTTTGGGATCCAGGGGAGAATCTCTATGTATATTTATTTTATGTTTTATGCTCTCCCTATTGTTTATTTTTTGTTTTCAAAATTCATATGCAAGTAATTTTTGTATGGGGTTAAAACTAACAATTTATTAAAACACAAGACTCAAGTCTACTCTGCTGCTCTGTGGACTTCAATACACAATCTAGAACACATATCATAAACATGGATGAGAAAACATCACACATCCGCAAAGATTTATCTAGGGGAAATAATCTGCTCAAAACCCCTTCCTATTTGTATTACATTAATCAAAGAATATAGATGAATACATATGCTTTTCTCAAGTTTTAGCACAACCTTCAAGTGTATAGTCTATTTTCAGGCACTGTTCCTTGAGGAATTAGCCCCTGATTTTTTAGGAAATTCCCTTAATTGAATTCGGCAATTCCTTTAGGATGGTTCTCTAACTCCATTCACCACCTGTACACATTGGAATAGTATACAACTAATAATACACTACCTTGGAATCCCCATATCAATTGGGTAACTCGAATTCTCTACATGCATCATTTACTTTGGGTTGATTGATTAGTTAATTGGTTGATCATTGAGTGTAGTTGAAGTCACACTTCCACGACTTGACCTTCAACTAGTTCCTCCAATAGTTTGAAATAGTTTCACTGAGCATAACTCAACTCAGCTAAAATAGACTGCTAGAAATTAGAAATCAATCATACTGAATTGAACTCAAGCTTCCCCAACTTGAATTAATTGAGTTAATTGAGTGACAAGTGCCATGTCACCTCAGTTAACTACATCCATGATTTATACTAATGTGGAAATTCAAATTTTCTCTAGTTTGACCAAGGCAAGGTCAACTTGATATTTTATTTCTTCATTTTCAACAATTTCCAACATTATCACATGGATTAATATCAAGGAATGTAAAACATGTGCCATTAAGGTGCATGAAGGATTCAAATCAACAACTAAATAAGTCCACCCTTGCTCTCAATAATTAGAAAATATACCAATTGTTATGCCCTATACCAATAGGTGTCATATATCATGATTGACTTGATAAGCTATGTAATATGTTCATACCTTTACTTGTTGCAAAGGTTTTCCATATTTGTAAAAAATAAAAAAATAAAAAAAAAATGTAAAGAGGGTATACCCTAAAAGAAAAATCAAAGGGTAAAAAGAATAAAGAGGTGGTCAAAAAATGAAAGAAAATGAACCCCACCAAAAAGAAAAATGAGGAAAGTGTACAAGTCTAAATGCCACTACTTTTTTACTTTTGTATAATAAAAAATTGTGTGCAGCTTGTCAACTTATGCCACAATTCATGAATAGCCAAATAGTTTAAACTTGGCTAGTTCATATTTCAATTTCATGTTATAGAAATAGAGAATAAAGATCTGACCAAACAGTTTAACCTTGGCAGATAAGTAGATAGGTAGAGTGAATAAAAGGAGCTCAACAGTTTAATCTGAGCCCTTGGATGTAATAAGTGTAGACTTAGATATGCATTACCATGTAAAAGAAAGAAAGTTTGATAAGGGTTTGCGAGTCTAAGTGCACCCAAATAAAGGAGTAAAAATGTTAGGTTAAAGTAGGTAGGGTAAGTAGATGATGGTTGCAGAATAACATGTGGTGAATGATGAGTTCAAATGTGTAAATATTTTACTTTCATCACAAGGCAAAGGCATGTATTACATTGAAGGCATCTCAAGGAAAAAAAGTCCAAATAATTAACTTCCCTACTCATTTCCCCTAAAATTTCAGTAATTTCCCCTAAATGCTAAGGTATTTGTTAAATTTGAGGGGCTCAGAGCATTTCTCTGACTTCTGGAGGGATCGGACCCTCAGCCCAATAATTTATAATGCCTAAGTACTTAAGACCATTCATTAATCATCTCACCCCTTCATAAATCATTCATTCCCTTGATAAAGTTTTTCCTAAGTAAAATTCTATTTTACTTAGGAAAATTACAATATTTTCCATAAAAACCCCCTTTTTTCACTTTAGCCTAAGTTTAAATACACACACCAAATGTTTTATACTTAGCACTTTTCATTTCAATTTCATATTAACCACTAACTTATTAATATATAAATCCCCTATGTAAATCTACCCATCCTCGTATTACTTTAAAACTATGTAAAAACCCGAAATATTATATATCTCGCCCCTTTGGTTAGTTATTACCATAATACGGTTTAAATAGGGATTAATTAGTTAATCAGTAACTAATTAACAGTCCTGACCCCTCGCCATATTAAAAAGGGATTAATTAACCCTCACGGTTAATTAATAACCTACCCGACCAATCCCATCACCCCCGATATGATTAAATAATCGCTAATTATATCGGGCCCGCCTTCATTAACCACCATCACTTCACATCCCCGATAGCCATCCAATCACATCGCCCAGATCCAATAGCTGTCGTGCATATCGCATGACCCTTTGCGACCGCACGTTAGTGCGCGATCGCAAAGTGGTTTTGTGTACAGTGCCTCCGCCACGCGTCAATCATTCTATGGAATCGCTGGCTCAAGCCCAAATACCGCCTCCCCTCCATAAGGGGTGCGATATAAACCGCTTAATACCCCCCACTAAACGACAAAACATCATGTTGTCTACTCGCTGACATCACCCATACAAATCCTGAAACCAGCCAATTCTTGACTTTGTATATAAAACAAAATAAATAATTTTCATCATTTATTCTACAAACATGTACATCCATGCAAATTCTACGACAAGGTCAACCTGCCCATGCTCCCAGCTGCCAACTAGCTTCAACCTTTGCAGCCGACGTCGCCCAGAGCCATCCAGTCACACCCAGTACCTGCATTCCATTGCTTGCCCCCAATAACAGGTATTTATCAATTCCTCGACAAGAAAACCCTGCAAATACTTGTTTTCCACTACAAATTGATTAAAAAATCCAAAATTCACCATAATTCTATTAATACTGTTGTAAGTCCAGTCCCCCTGGCCCTTGCTTTCATCAATTTTACAAAGAAAACCTCATTTTCCTTTCTGAATCCACAAGAACCAGAATGGAAACCCCAGTAGCCCTAAACGTTGCTCCCATTACCACCCCTCATCATGATTTAGACTATCTGCCTCTGGCAGACAAGGATTTTCAAATAAAAGACCTAATCACTGATAAAAACCACCTCAAAGTCTTTTGCCAATGCTGAGATAACCATTTGAATGGCTATGATGCCATGGGACTGTGGGAATCCAATCTCCCAATGTATTTTCTCCCCTCTGTGCATGTTTTCCCTGACATAATCCATCAGTGCCATGCAAATTATGACCCCATCCACAGAGCAGTCATGTCTCCCAACCAAACAGTCCTATTCACAATAACTGCAAACTCAATCAATGAAATGCTGCAATTTCATCCTAGTCAGGCCCTCACCCCCATTTCCATTGGAAATTTGCTTGAGAAATCAACTCAATTATCCCAAGCTGAGCTCAATTGCCTCTGTCAGACTTTCATATTACAAAAATATCAAACTAAATATCCCCCTCCTTATATGTCAGTTTTCTTCATAGATACAGGTAAAATCATAGTTGATATGATATCAGCAGTCATGAGATTCAACACTAGTGAATATGTAGATGAATTGACCCTAGTGATGATGTCTATCTTTACCCTAGGATAGCCCCCTGATGTCAAGTATGATTATGCTTCTTTTATTGCTGAAAAAATTCATGACCAGTTCATGAACCTGGAGAATGAAAGGGTTTTCAAGTTTTCCACCTTCATATATCACCTCATCCTCTACTATCAATCATACAAATTCCCATTTTCTGTCAAGAAACTTGATACTAAGGGTAATCCAAGGTCTGTCATCTTTTGGGCTTCCATCTTCCATAGATCTTTTGATTGACCTTATTCCTATAATGAGTTTATTGATCAGTTTGTCCACTTAGTGACCACCTTACTAACAGGGAATTACCCTCCCAGGATTAATGATGACATCAAAAGGATCCTTCAGCTCTCCAAACAATATAGAGTGTGTGATTAGTATTTATACCAAAATCACACAGAAATCAGAGTATATGGGTGTGAGATTTCCCCATTCAAGCTACCTAAATATGTTCCAATGAGACTGTTTGCATTGGAATATTATAGACAGATGATACATTCAGATTTGATACATTTTACTAAGGCAAAGAAGAAAGCACAACTCAGAATCAAGGATCACTTAGGCCCATTTATCTGCAACACTAGGGAAGCATGGAAAGCAGCAGAAAAAATTCTAGAAGACAATCTGAAATTAAACAAAAGTTTTAGTTGGACTCCATATGACCCTCATAGTTTCATCTGTGATAGAAGGATGAAAAATAGACTATCACCATACTTGCATCACAGAATTCCAGAGATTGAGCAATTTTCTAATATGGATGAATGGAGGGAAGGAACCCTAGTAGAAACAGATAGTGAATAGGTCAACATAGAAAATGTAATGAAGGATCTTGAAAAAACACTTGACCTGGATTCTTTTGGACAGGTACATTTTGAGACTTCTCAAAAGTCAACATCAGGGATTAGTGCCTCAACAACTAATACCTCACGAAGGCACTCACAAGAGACCAATTCACCACTTGTAGAGACTTCACAGGGAAGAGAAAAAGAGACTAGCACTCAGGCAATAGAATAGTCAACCATGTTAAAGCAACCTGAAACTTCTCAGAAGCAAGCTCAAACATAGGCCCACCCAACTCAATTCAACATTGGAGAGCCCCCAATTTTACAGACTCCTCTGAATGAGGAAAGGAACAAAAAGAGAGACAGGGAAGTAGCTACCCCTGCCAGTGGCCCATCAAAATAGCCTGGTGCTAAGAGGCACAGGCTAAATCCTCATTCAGAAGAGGAATTTTTTGAAGAAACTACAGAGAGTCAAAGAAAATAAGGTGCAGACAACCAACATACTTTCCTAGTAGGTGGGACACCTTCTAGCTCATAGAGACAAGAACTGGAAAGGAAACAAAGTGCTGAAGTGTCATCCTTCAGGCCTCCAATAAATGAGAACCTAGATATTAAGAAGAAATTCAAAGAAATAAAGGCTAAAAATGAACCATTAAGGCTCAAGTCTACGATCAGTATTTTAAAATGGCCCCGACAAATCAAACTAGGTTGATGTTAGCCTATGACATCAAAGAAGGCAAGATGTAGATGAGCTTCTTCAAGCCCAAAGTACAATAGCCTCAATCAATAGCAGACTACCTCAAAACTGATTTTGAGGTCATGGCCAAGGACATCCACCCCTTAGATCAAATTGAATTACACAAGCAGACAGGGGAGATGGTATATTCAACATTGACTGGTAAAGCTATGATGGCCCAAAGATTAGAAAATTCTTTGAATAATACAACTGCTCAATTACAGCTAGAAAGAGCCTCCTCACAGGCTAAAGATAATAGAATTAAATCTTTGGAAGAATTGGTTATTGGATTGGGTCATAACCCAAAGGATGTAAAGGCAGCAGAGGCCTTAATAAAGAAGAAAGATGAAGACATAGCTGCCTTGAGAAAGCAGTTAAAATTGCCACCATCAAGACATCCTCAAACTACAGAAGTTGTTCAGAAGAAGTCTGAAGAAGAGCTTATGGACTTAGTCCTTAAGCTAAATGAACAGTTAAAGGAAACTGAACAGGAATTGGAAAAATCATTGAAAAGTAGGCAGGGAGAGTCGACCTCTCAGCCTCTAAACGTGATACCAGTGGTATCCACAACAGTCCCTTCAACACTTGGAACAACTCTGGCACCTAATGTCCCCTTGGTCACAGCAGAAACAATTACAGGTACAAGCACAGGAACAACACAGGTAGGAACTTCAGGTCTAAGTACAGAAGAGTTAATCAAATCAATGGAGGAAATGAAACTACAAGTTTCTGAACTCTAGAAGGTAAAGGAAAAATTTGTCACTTTAGAGCAGAAATATGATGTTACAAAAATCAATTTTGTAAGAAATGAGGAAGAATAAAGGCTTAGCACAACAGGTGAAAGCACTAGAGAAGGACCTCACCTTTGAAAAGCCCTTAACAGACATTAGGAAAATTATTTGGACCAACATCACTCAGTCAATAAATGATGCTTGGCCATCCATACAAATAATTTTTGAACAGATTGACTTGGTAAAAGTAGCTCTTGAAGAAATCCAAAGAACTAAAGAAGAATTAGGAAGGAAGCCTGAGGAAGCCATCAAGCTAATAAATTTTTTGAATAGCAAAAATAGGTACCAGCTAGAAGAGTTGAATATTGAAGATATAACAACAACTATCCTAGAAATCAAAAAGGTATTGACTAAAAAAGGTCTAATGCAGAACCTAGAAAGGAAATGCCAGAACATGCAAAACGTAATTAATGATTTTATGGAGAAGTTTGGTATCTTGCAAAGCAAAGGAATTCCCAGTTCTTTAGTAATTAATGATGAATTGCTGAGACATGAAGACTATGTGGACAAATTGGCTCAGTATCCAAACAATCAAGCTAGTTCATCAGCTGGTGCATCTGCACCAAAGGCACTACCTACAAGCAGAGTTGTCTATGACAGTCTAGAGAACTTGTTCTATGTTGAGCATGAAATAAAACTTCTGTTTCCAGTTTAGCCTAATTTTGTCAGATACACTAAGGCTGATGAAATCTTCAGGAAAATTCAAAGGACCAGAATACCAAAGGAAGATTGGTGGATGGATATGACAGAAATTTTGTAATTTGCCTTGGTAAAAATTAAATTTTTCAGTATTTACCATAGTCAATTTTAGAAAAGAAGGTGAATGAGGATAAAGCAAGTAAAATGTATCAGAACATGTTAAAGAGTATCAATTGAAAGTAAAAAGTAGGCAACTAGCATAGAATTACATGCTAGACAGCAAGATGCTCAATCATAGGGCATACCTCCAGCTCATTCACAAAAACAGGGACAACAAGGCAGCAACTCACTTTTGTCTTCTATATTCTAGACCATCTATCTCTACTTTTATGTAACATACAGTTTGGCTTCCTAGATTATATCTCTCTTTGTTAAGAGATATTTTATTGTAAATTTTTGTATAAATACTCCCTCATTCGGAGTATTGAGGGTGGATTCTTAGACATTTCTATAGACTTATTATTTTGGAAAAGAAAAATTGTTGATCAACTCTTGTATGGCTGGCTAGATGAAGAAATAAAGCAAGGGACTTTTTACAGGATTCATGTGTCAAACATTGGACAAATAAGTATTCTATATCTCATGTGTTATTGTTTTCTGGTTTAATATTTCACTTGTGTTCATGTCTGAATATTAAAACGAAAAAGTATATTTCAGAAAGTGCTTAATTGCAATATAACTTTAAAATCATTTTTATTCTAAATATTTTACTCTAAACTATCATAGGCAAGGAATTCTTAACTGCTATTTTCTTCTTAGTTTATCATTTTGATCATTTAGTAAGAAATTCTTAATTACTTTTTATTAGTGATCATTCATTTTCCCTCCTTTTGAAACTTGTTGAAGGATTCTTAACTACCCTTCATCCCTTTCAAAGCCATTCCATTCTTTCAAGTTACCATTTGTTCCTTGTTTAGCTCTCTTGCTCTGTGAAGCCCTCCTTGCTGAATCACCCAAATCCATTTTAGTCGTCTGCAGTTGAATCCATAGCCCAATGGCCTGAGATACTCTGTTCTATCCATCTGCTCCTGAATTGCACCACCCAATCAAAATCAAAACCCCTAAGCTTTCATACCTCGCCTAATACCTTAAAAACAAAGCTAAATCTTAAAGAGAGAGCCCTCTCTGAGTACAGTTTGTCTAGATTTTGTACTTAAAAGTTGGTTGTGGTTACCTCGGACCCCTTTCCCTCTTCTTACAACTTCAGGGAAAATATGAGTGATAACATAGTGGTGACTCCACTGGGGAAACCAATTCCTTAGTCAAATAAATCTTTAAGAAAGTTTAAATCTCAAATCTAAAGCATCTTAAAGAAATCATAGAAGTTGTTTGTTGATATCAATTAAGAAAAAACCAAAAACAAAACCTAAAAACCTGGCTTCAGAAAGGACTCATTACACTAGAGCTAATCTTGATCCCAATCCACCACAAGTGTTTGAGAACCCCAATCTGATCCCTAGAATTCTTAGGAGACAAGAAAGTCAAGAAAGTTCTGCCAGTTCTCGGCCCACCTACAGATCAAGATCTTGTCTTGTTAGGTGGATTTATCTTGAAGACCAACCCTTTGATGAATACTTTGAGACCTCATTGTTTAGGACTTCATCCGATTCTAAATTAATTGACTTAGTCCCAGACCTAGTGTTCATCGAAGACTTACAGCTTGAAGCTATCAATTTGTCAATTGATAGACATTTGCAGAACTCACTACAATCTAATCTTACCACTGAAGGAACACCCAATCCATCTATAATCACTACTGCCTCTACAAGCTCATCACCATTTCCTCATACATCTCAACCTCAAACCACTCCACATCAAACCACCCCTTCTACCCCTCCATCCACAACTCAGACACTCATTATTATCCCAACCCCAGCTGTTGTTTCCTCATTACCTAGAGCAATGGAAAACAGATATGCCCCTCTGGTACTACCAGCAAACTTGGGTGCCATGCCCCAGGATTACCAAAGTAAAATCACTCAATTTGATGGTACTAGTACCTATACAAACCAACAACACACCAAGAAGATGACTGATTATTTTGAAATTTATGAAATAGATGTTGATGATGTGTGAATGAGAATATTTGTTCAAAGTTTAACTGGGGAAGTCAGAACCTGGTTTAGAGCTCTAGCAACAAATAGTATAGACAGCCTAGAAACTCTCTATAGACAATTCCTGAACTGATGGGAGAAAAAGAAAGATCCCCTTCAGATTCTATCTGAGTATGAAAACCTAAAGAGAGGAACACAAGAAATTGTGTAGGATTACTGCACTAGATTCAACAGTATCTATAATGCCATTCCTCAAAACCTTAGACCCCCACCTGATTTAGCCCTAATCAAATTCCCTGATGGATTTGATTCTGACATGGCCTTCCAGCTAAGAGAACGAGCTCCTCACACTTTGGAAGATATGCAAAGCATAGTTGTCAGTGTTGAAGCCAACCTGATGTCTAAAAGAGCCAAGGTTAGGAGTGAAAGGAGAATACCATTGAAAGAAGAATCCTCACCCTTTGAACAGAAACTAGATGCCATAGTTAAAGGAATGGATATGCTAGGAGATAGAGTGGAAATAATTGAAAGGAAAGCTCCCTGGGATGGTTAGCCAACCTACACAAGGAGAAATCCCAATTTCAAAAAAAATCAAAACCAAAACACTGGGAAGAATGGTCCAGACCAAAACATTAGACCCCCTTTCCAGGAAAATTATGTAGAAGGCTCAAACTCTGAAGAACCTGAAGAGGACACTCAAATAAATCTAATGGGACTCAGTAATGAAAAAGAAGTTTTGTTTACCCAAGAGGATCAAGAAGCCCACATCCTTGAACACTTCCAAACTCAATCAGATGAATCATTTGACTTTAGGTAGGGATATGACATAGCCATCTATGAGGTGCATAAGCAATACAACCTAAGGAGTAGGAGAATTGATGTTCCTGAAGCAAACAAGCAGAAGGCTCCAAAACAGCCTATAAAAGGTAAGACAGTCACTACACCTGTACATATTCTTTCTAGATCAGACCCTAATCCTTCTAATCCAATAATTGAAGATGTCTCTGATAATCAACCAAACAATAAATAACCCTCCACTTCTCTTCCTTCCAAGGGAAATGTGGAAGAACCACCAGAAGTTGATTTAGGAGAAATTGCTAATTTTAATTCCACTCCTGAAAAGGAGAAAAACATAGAAAACCCAGAAAACAGAGAGAATCCTACTGTTCGAAACCCAAAAGTCCAAACAGAAAAACCCTTTAATCTAGAAACTAAAGTAGGTAAGCTGAAAATTGTTGTTCCATTATCTGAATTAGCTAAACATGATGCCTACCGAAGTCAAATCAATAGATCACTCAAAATTACTGGAACTGAAGATTCAGTTAATGTTTTTAATGACCAACCAGACTTAATATTTGGCCCTGAAGTGAATGGAAAACCATTAAAAGGACAAATTCGTCCCTTCTATGTGAGCCTAAATATACATGATAAAATCCTTCATAATGCCATGTTTGATTCTAGGGCATCTCATAACCTTATGCCCAAGTCTGTAATGGAAAAACTAGACCTAGACATCACTAGACCATACAAAGATCTCTTTTCTTTTGATTCTAGTCAGGTGAGATGTTTAGGATTGATAAAATACTTGTGTGTCTCATTGGTTCAATACCCTGAAAAAACAATTCTAATGGATATAGTGGTAGCAGATATACCACCAAAATATGGTATGTTATTGTCCAGATCCTAGGGTGCTAAGCTTCAGGATCTCTTCAATTGGACATGTCCTATGCTACTATCTCGGTTTTCGGCCAACCTAAGAAGTTATACAGAGAAACTTTGATGAAATATGTAGTAAGTAGTCAGGAAAAACCACAAAATTTCCCCATCTACTCAGTACACTCTGATATGGACTCATTCATTCTTTACAATGCAGAAACCAATCCTTCCAATGCTGTAGAAGTTTTAGCAGCAGAACCAAAAGAAATTAAAAAAGAAAAATCAAATGTTCAGCTCCAAGAAATATCAGATACCCAAGAAAAACTAGATGAAAATGAAAAACCAGATCCCACTGTTAAACAAATTCCCACTACCCCTGACACCAATTATGAGCATGAAATTCTTTGGCATTTAGAATTTGATGGCTCAGTCAATAAACTAGGGGCAGGAGCAGGAGTTTGGGTGTACAATTTAGAAAATGACCATGCTGAAGGCCATGCCTACAGATTAAATTTTAAGTGCACCAATAATATGGCAGAGTATGAGGCTCTCTTGCTAGGTCTAAAACTTGTTAAAAGATTAGGGGCAATTAGAGTATCTATCATAGGAGATTCTGAATTAATCATTAAACAGATCAAAGGGAAATATTTAACTAGGGATCCTAGATTAGGGTATTATAGAGGAACAATTATAGAGATTCTTAATACTTTTCTAGAAACTCAGCTTGCCACAATCCCTAGAAAACATAACTTGCAAGCCCACAGCCTGGCAATGTTTTCCAGCACCTGCAAATTACCTTTCAAACCTAATCATCAGTTTACTGTTGAGATTAGACACAGACCAACCATACCTGATAATCTAAAGAACTGGTAAGTGTTTGATAGTGATGAGCAGATTAATAACTTTTTGACTTTAGATGAAGAGTTTTCTAACAGTTACATAGATGTCGATACAATAGCTAATTCAAATCAAATAGATGAGGTAGAAACAAATATTTTGGAAGAAAGTTTAATAAATATGCTTCATCCCACAAGATTCACACAAAAGGAAGTTCAAGACCTTAAACAAATGGACCTTGATGAGATAATTGAAGAAGAAACAGAGGTTATTAATTTAAAAGACAATCATCTGCCTAAAGGATTAACCCCTCTAGAAGACCTCTTTGATTCCAATGACATTCCCAAGAAACCTAAAATGGAACCACTAAAAGCAGATATTGAAGAATACAATTTAGGAACAGAGGGCAACCCAAAACTGATAAAACTATCAAAGTCCTTACCTCCTGATCAGAAATTAAAATATGTTGAATTAATGAGAGAATTCCAGGATGTCTTTGCCTAGAGTTATGAAGATTTGAAATCATATGACACCTCTATTATTCAGCATACCATACCTCTGAAAGAAAATCAAAAGCCCTTCAAACAAAAACTCAGAAGAATCAACCCTGTATTATTACCATTGATTGAAAAAGAAATTAAACGTATGTATGAAGCAGGGATTATTGCCCCTATTAGATTTTCAGAGTGGGTGTCTAATTTGGTACCTACTAGGAAGAAAACAGGGGAAATAAGGTTGTGTGTTGATCTGAGAAATGTGAATAAGGTTTCTCTAAAAGATAACTACCCTTTACCCAAGATGGATCATATTTTACAAAGGGTAGTGGGGTCTTCTAGAATTTCACTTTTAGATGGGTTTTCAGGATATAACCAGATCCTGGTTCATCCTGATGACCAAGAGAAAACTGCTTTTACAACACCATGGGGCACATTTATGTACATAAAAATGCCATTTGGACATAAAAACACAGTATATATAGGTTTTAACCCCGTACAGAAATTACCTACATATGAATTCTAAAACACAGAAAATAAACAATGCGAGATCATAACACATAAAACAGATATACACAGAGATTTTCCCCTAGATCCCAAAACTAGGAATACCAACTTGATTTTTCATTATGTCCCTTTCAATGTTATAATACATATTTCTACATGCCGAAGCATCCAATACCATGGACCAAAAACCATCGCGTCCAAAAAACATGTGCAAAAATCATGCACAAAACCATAGGTGGGTCCACCCAACATAAAATAGGGTCCAAAACCAAAATTTTACGGGGCGCTACCCCGAACCCCATAAAGTGGGGTTATGGGTGCCCTTTAAACCCCCTATTAACTACATGGAAAGAATATAACACAACCCAACATTCTCCCACTCGTTGTTCTCTTTCCACAGGGGGCCACAAGAGAGCTTAGTCATTTTCCCAGCCCTAAAATGCGCATTGTCTCTCTACACCAAGAGAACTTCTAAGAGCTCACAGATTTTGTCAATGCATCTGTAGTATTCTTCAAAGTGTCCACCTGTTGGGATATTTCGACACATAGGAAATAGTTAAGTATAACTTGGTCTAGTGTAGAGTTAGGTAAAGTGTGTTTCTTTACTATTTACATTTTGTAACTTACAATCCGACGGTCACGATATGTAGTGATCCGACGGTTCATTCTCTCCTCGGTATTACCGACACTTGATCCGTGGCTTAACACCCAATTGGTCCATGATCTCTATTTAAAGATCATGGAGGGTCATTTGTAGGGTAACTGTCCATGAGAGAAGCTTATGTAAATTTTCATTCTTTTATTAATAAATTGCCTGAAGTGGTCGCGTTGGCTCAGGTCGTGGACTGTTTCTCTCTTTGAGGGTTTTAACCACGTCAAAAATACTGGTGTATTGATCTGTGGTCTGATTTTGAGCAGTGTCCTTTGGTGTTCTGTCTGAGGAACTTACCCTGTAAATTCCTACATGGTATTAGAGCTATTTGAGGGCCGCATCCGTTGGTGATCCAAATCTGAAGCCGGTAGAACTGCATCCGACTACCGTTTCCTAGATCTACTATTTCTGACTGCTTTCAAGCCAAGAGGACTGCTCTGTTGTGTTAGGAGCATCTATTCCAGTGAGGAACCCCTTTCGTTTCACACGAAAAGGTTTCTGGTAGCCCTAGCTATGTCATTTTTAAGATCTAGAGGTATACAATGTTTTTTTTGCAGTTTCTAGTTATTTTCTCTCTGTTTATTATTTCGGTTTATTTAGCTCCCTTTTTATTACCAGATCTATACCTTTCATTTCTGTGTATGCTATTTGCCCCACGACTTTGTATGATCTGGGTAAATAAAAAATAGAAAGGAAGGATTTTTCTCATGCGTATGCTCTTTTTTGCCACGCCTTAGTGTGATCTCGGAAAATCAAAAACATTGAGAAAAATATTTAGTTTCCAGGTGATGAGCCCCAAAAATGGATAATTATTTGGGCTCATTCAACCTCCTAATTTGACTTAATCCACCATTCTCATTAGTTTATTGCATGTTTTTTATTATATTTATGCTAATAGAGTGAATTTGGTTAGTCATTATGCCAACAAGTCTAATGGGTGCTTTGTGTAGCCTTTTTGGTCAACTTGGAGACAAAATTGAAGGTCTTAATGAGCACTTGGCAGCCAAATTCGTGGGAGAACAAGGGAGAGGATTTGTAGGAAGGTGTCCCCTTCATTTATGGGCCCTTACCTCGAATTCTCCACCATCAGCTTGGAGTTCAAAGGCCACCAAATCAATCAGCACAAGGGCAGCCAAGCAAGTCAAGTAGGACTGTTGTTAACTACAAGTCTTGGGCAGCTGAGTCCCTAAAGTTTAGGAGGACTGTTGGGGTTTTCAATTTGTATAAATAAGAGGGCTTAGGGCCTCATTTCAGTTAGTCATTTTGGGTAGCTAGTGGTTAGTCATTTTGTAGCTGGTAGTTAGTCATTTCATAGTCTTGTTGTAGTCATTTTGTAGTTCGATTTTTAGGCAGTAGATTAGCTTTGCTTTCAGCTCATTTTTAAGTTGTCCTTGTGGACAGTTTTGATGTAACTCTTCATTTCTTGATCAATAAAGATGAATCCAGCTTTGCACCAGCTCTAAATCTCTCTTAGGAGGCTGTAGCTCTTGGGGTTGGGCCCATCTCAAGCGCCCAGTACCTCCTTTGTTTACTTTCATGTGTCTTTGCTGCATTCTTAGAGTAAAATTTGCTATTTAGATTTAAAACTTGTTGTGTTATTTAGGTTGCTTTTGATGATTAAAGTAGATTTTCATGTTCAGATTGATTTGGATAGATTAATAACATAAAGGATCCTTGGAAAAAGGGGCTCAAGCACCTCTGATCTTACCTCTCCCTCAGTGGGATCGTGAGTTGGGACAAAGGTGACCTTGCTGCCCACAAAAACGCTGTTTTGCTTCACCATGCAAGTATTAGTGTTGGATTCTTAGTTGTCAAACTTGATATCAGTTTTGACTGCATGCTTAGGGTTATGATTGCTTAGTTGCATAGTTAGTTCATCTGATTTTGTGCAAATAAACTTCTGTTCCATTTCTTTTGCTATTATCTAGGTCAGATTAGGTCAAGGTAATTAGGTTCTTGATTTTCCAAGTCTTCTTTTGTTAAATTCGAAGAATAACTTGTAGAGCACCTGTTATCCTTCTCTATCTACCTATAATCTATCAGATAATCTGCTCCAACCCTTAGTCCATGATTCGTACCCTTCATTTGCCATACTTTCCCCACCTTGCCCTAATTCCTACATTCTTGTGCATCATCACTTCCTCCATCCTTGAACAAATCCAATCGCTCCTTAGCCTCATCCACCAAGTCCTAGACCTCTTCACACCCCTATTTCACCTCCATACTCATTCCTCCATCTTTTTCCCTCCATCCATGCTCCAAAATCCCATTTCGAAACATCCTGTA
This sequence comes from Pinus tabuliformis, assembly GCA_031772625.1. Taxonomy (NCBI): domain Eukaryota; kingdom Viridiplantae; phylum Streptophyta; class Pinopsida; order Pinales; family Pinaceae; genus Pinus; species Pinus tabuliformis. Next base: position 6,889,625 of record CM062816.1, read on the forward strand.
GAAGAATTACAGAACATCCTGTAGAAATCCTGAACATCCTGTAGAACCCCTGCAGACTTCCTGTAGAAGCTCATAAACACTGTTTCTTGGCAGCCAAACTTTGTGAGACTCTCTGGAAGGGTGTTAGGGACCCCGTATACCCTCTCTGAACCTTCCCAACCTTTCCCAAGCATTTCTCCTCCTTGATCCACCTCTACACAGTAAAAAATAGTTAGAAGCACATGCATGATAATTCCAATAACTTATTCAAAAATACAAAAAGATGTTTTCTTCAGATAGAGGTAGTCTAGACACCTGTATTTTACCTTCATAGAAGTAATGGCATCTCTTTCAGTAGTTTGCATGCTCTCCTTTGCGTCAGTAGGACTAGCTGGTAGAATTAGGGTTTGCTAGGGTTTGTGTTTTCTTTTTGGCTTTCAGTTTCTTTTTGCAATTAGATTAGCTTCCTTCGAGTTATCTTTCATCCATCAATTAAAAAGCTTCTTCTAAGAGCTCATAGAAGTTGGCTTAAGCTCCTAGTGGACTTGTGCCAGCTGACCAAGTGACAGCTGCGGCAAGAGCTAGTACTTGTGCATACAGCACTGTCGCTTCCAAGTTTGTTACGAACTACCGGGTTGATAAAATTAAAGAAGGGAGTTCCAGGAGTTGTAGCATTATTGCTACAATATTGGAGCCCACCATCTTTTTGGCGCCGTTGCCGGGGAAGCGTCAGAGTATTGGTGATTGTTGCTTTTCTTCTATTTTCCACTACAACCTTCTGCTGAGTAGTTTATTTCATTTCCATTATGCAATTTCGTTTTTGCAAAAGTAGATTAGAATTTCCCGCTTTCATAGATTAGCATTTCAATTCCGCAATTTCATTTCTGCAAGAGTAGATTAGCATTTCAATTTTGCAAGCGTAGACTAGCATTTCATTCTTGCAATTTCATTTGGGCAAAATAGATTAGTCCTTTCCTTCTTTCATTTCAATTTCGCATTTTCATTTTAGCAAGATAGTTAGTTGCAGTTCAATCTATTTCAGTTTTGCAGGTAGAAGTAGAAAAAAGCAAAAATCAACCAAAAAGATTTCATTTCATGCCTTGTAGGAGTAGAGGTAATTTAGAAAAATATTTGCACAACACCCCCCACTGCTTACACAGCCAACCTTCTCTCTTCTTCGATGGCTGTGATTAAGAAGAAGCCCTAGGTGGACATCAAGGCATCTTTAAAGAACCTCTAGGGGAGAAGAAGAAAAAAACATTCCTCTGGAGCGAATGGCTACAAGCAGAAATGTTGGGAGCAGTACCTTATCCAAAAATGAATTTGCAAATCAGATCGAAGATTTCAAGAGTGATATGAGGCAGTTTCTTGCCATGCAACTGGATACCTTGCGGGTCCAAAAGAAGCAAGAAGAAGCCAAGAGGGCTTTGGCCATTTTTTGTCCTAGGTGCACTAGAAAGCATCCTAGGAACGAATGTCCATTGTACTCCATAGAAGTGTGTTTTGTCTGTGAAGAATACCATCCTACAGATCAGTGCCCTTCCTTACCCAGAATCAAAGCTGCATATCAGAGAGCCAAAGGAGCCACTGAATCACTCTATTATATGAACCAAAGGAGGCCACATGGACCTAGATCTTACCAGCAGGAGCTGCAAGGGACACCTGAGACCTATTATGACCCCTATCAAGCCACTTTCATGCCTTCTTGGGGTCCCCCTGCTCATCCTTCCTGGTTCACACCTCCTCCTTGTTCCTTCATAGATCCATATTATGCCCAACCAGCTGCTCATTCGTTTTACTCTTATGCTCAGCCATAGCCTCAGTGGAATGCACCTCATCAGGGGTGGAGGCCCCAATACAACACTCCTTCCGCTTCTTTTCCTCCACCACCTGCTCAACCGCAACCATCACCTCCTCCTCCACCAAGGCAACCCCAAATGCCTACCCAACCACAACCCCATCCGCATCCATCTCAAATATACACCCCCACTCAGCTACCCGTACCACCATTTCCAAAACCATACCATGGAGCAGCTCAACCCAATTGCAAAGCTGAGGCACAACATGTGCAAATGACTCCTTTTGAGCTCAATGATCTTCACCACAGCTCAGGAAGGGTATTGCAAAAAAGTGAGTATATTGAAAGCATTGAAGGACCAAAGGAAAAAGAAGATTCCAAAGAGAAGGTCAAAGAACCATGGGCTGCACTTGATGAAGAGAAGAGATCAGAATCAGAGATCGAGAGAGTTCCCTCATGGTTACCATCAAATCCTCCATGTACTCAAGAGAAAGATCAGCAAAAAGAGGAAGATGAGAAGGTCATGATAGAAGGTGACATGAAGAATGATCCAGATCAGCAAAAGGACCATGGATATCAAAGCTATATTGAGATATGGTTTCAGACGGTCACTAAGTTGCAGCGGTACTCTCTTCCTTAGCTATGTTTGATCCCTTCAAAGTCAGATCATTTGGTCTCTAAAGTCCAGATAGTTGTCCAAGCATGCATTTCGAGCCTTCACATCATTTTTTCTCTAATCTCAATGTGCACATGGCTCCATTGGAAGTATTCCTATACTTGAAAATGATTTTGTTTTTGAAGTAGGGTAGGGTAGGAAAAAAAAAAAAAAAAAAGAGAAAAAAGAAAAATAAAAAAATGAAAAAAGAGGAAAATAGAAATCTAAGGTGAAAACCTCCTCGGAGGCGCCTTAGATTGGCTCAATGATTGAAAACCTCCATGAGGCGGTCAATGGGTTGGAAAAAAGAGAAAAGAGAATAAGATCTCTGGGTGAAAACCTCCCTTGGAGGCACCCAGGGTAGGCAATTAAGGTGAAAACCTCCATGAGGCGCCCTAGTTGTTTTTCAAAAAAAAAGAGAAAAAGAAAAAGAAAAATAAATCTAATTTCCATTGAATAATTTCAGGTTGCAGCAATGACATTGCAGGTCAGGAGGATCACTCAAAACAAAGACAAAAGAGTTTTTGTGCCTTCTAGAGGAAGTTCTGTATTTCTACAGGAAACATCCTGTAGAACCTTCAAGCGAGCCAGATTCGATTTTGGTAGGGGGTCTAAAGCTTGGAATCCATTGGTTATGCCTACAAGCATCCATGTTACCATTTCTCACCCTTTTCCATCATCTTTTCCACCTCATTGTGCTTCTCATTGTGCTTCTACAGGAAGTTCCTGTAGAAATTGTAGGAAGCTAGAAATGGATTTCAAAAAGGTGGTTTGGCGAACATGGTAGCTTCCTCAAGGGTTCAAAAGTCCTCTTGCAATATTCAAACTCCTCCTCCATCATCTCCATACCTGCATCACAGCCCAAGCTCAGTTTTTCTTTCCATGCAAAAACTTGCAAAATGCTTTGAAGAGAAAATACATAGAACAAAATTTGTTTTTGCCATAACTTGAAAACCATGCATCCATTTGGAAAACAATTTTACAGAGAATTGTATAGGGATGATGGCAACATGCTCGAGCAGTTTCAGCCCATTCCGATGCACGGTTTCCAAGAAATCAGCCTCCATCACCATCAGTCATTTTTGCATTTTCTCCATATCTGTGCATCCGTTTCAAAACCTGTTTCATGGGGATATGCATATGGGTGATAGTAACCTACCCAAGCAGTTTCAGCCGATTCCGATGCACGGTTTCCGAGAAATTGATCTCTGAAATCTTCAGCCATTTTCCATTTTTCTCGAAATCTGTGCATCCATTGATCACGATTTTTCTATGGGAGGTGCATCATGATGATAGGAACATGCTCAGAAATTTTCAGATCGATCCGGTTTACCGTTTTGGAGCAATGGAGAAAACAGGTTCTGGTCCTGTGAAAATTCAGCAGCAGCAGCTTGAAGGTGCAGATCTGAATGTGGAAATGAACTCCTGCAGCATGCATCCGGCCAGAGGACACCTGCACAAGGAAAACAACCAAAAATCATCAGCCAATCCCTCATGCAACCAAAGGATCCAGGCATGCAGCAGCAGAATATGAGCATGCAGCAGCAAAAAGCACCTCACAGCAACCATCTGACTTCAGGTACGTGACTAAACCTTGTTCGTCTATTGCATGAATCTAATCTAAGCATTGCCTGAACGAATGAGATGGTGAGATTCAGTTAGAAAGGTAGCAAGTCTGATTGCACTCATCCAGGGATCATCAGCGCATGTGTGTAGTCAGTCACGGGAAATTAAAAAGAATTTAAAAAATAAAATAAAAAAAAACAGACAGTGGTAGAGAGTTTAACTCCAGTGCAACTGATTAACGGGAAGAGGACATGCAGCTCATCACAGCACTGCCGTCTGCATGTGGCCACGTATGCTTGGCCACTGCACTCCCTCACCATGAATCACGCCAAAATTAAATGATGCTCGGCTGTCTCTCACACCCTCTGTTCAACTGCGGTCACAACTGGAGCACGCATCCACCACTTCCAGATCAGTTAACCAATGGTCCTCTACAAGTTTTCTTCCTGATTTCTTAGATTTCTGTCGTTTTAAAAAAATCTCCCACCTATGCAAGGGCGTTCTACAGGAAACGGGTGGGTCTTCTACAGGAAGTATGACACAGCGTTTTGGAACAAAGAAACCTGAGCTTTCCCTCATCAGATTTGGAGTTCCGAGAAGGGTAGGCTCGAAAACACTCTTCCATGCATGATATATATTTTGAAAGGTGGTGAATTGAACTATCTGGAGCAGGAGAATTAGAGACCAGTTTGCCTGTAAGTCAAAAATAGCAATGTGATTGTGTGTTGCATGGAATTTCTCAGTTTTTCTGCATCTCTCCACGTTTCCGGTCTAAAATTCTCTTATAAGGAAGGCATGTGCAGCTGTGAGAGCCAGCCTGTGGATGAAAATTTTAAAATTTGCATATCTGAATGTGTCCTGAGAAGAAAATTTGGTCTCTATCCTCTATCTATAGAAGCAAAACTCTTCCTCTCATAACCAGATAGCTGAAGAATTTTTAATGTCCTTGAGATCTCTTTCTACCAAAAAAAGAAGAGAACCGAAGAAAAAAATTGGTTAGGGTCTTTTGCATGCATGAACATATTTGTTAAAACAGACTAACGTATCATATCAGAATTTGATGCAGGTGATCCAGGATTGTAAAGGGATGGAAGTCTTAAATTTGGTAAGGGACTTGGAGAATTGAATTAGAGTCTCACATCAAAGGAGAGACATGAATATTATGTCACAGATCCAAGCTAGTTTGGAGCTGTCTAAATTGAGAACAGGGGAACAATACTTTGAGAGTGCTTATAAAAGCGATTAGGCTGGGAATACAAAATTTATTTACTGTGACAGATCGGGCTTGGCAGCTGACAATCGGATACAGCAAAAAGGGTTAATTGAAGGTGCCCAAAATTGTACAAATGAAGGTTTAGCAAACATTGGTGCGACTTAAAATTGACCATAAGACTAATGAGATGAAATAAGTGTAAGGTGGAAATCAGTCATAGGTTGGACCATTCAAGGCATGTAACTAACCAACCAGAAACAGTACGTTTGTGTCTTGTCATAGTACAGTCATATAATGAATAGGTGGGATCTTTTACATGATCAAGAGAAATACAAGGAGCCAAATAAAAGCGAGAGGGGGAGGACAAGGCTGGATACTCAAAGACCTAATGTTGATGAGTTAGTGGAAGTGCTGAAGAAAAATAAAGGATGGCAAGGAAGAAGAACACATTGAAAAATATGAGAAAACCAATGATGAAGAAATGCAAGACATGCAGGCAAGGCAAGAACAGAGAGGAAAAGGGGCAAAGGCCAAATTGTTGAAGCCTAAAACTGTGGGAGGAACAATGGCACAAACACCCAAGAAAAAAGATTTTAGGATAGATCAGAGAGGACTGAGAATGTCCAAACAAATAAGGGCACACCCAAGGCAACCAAAATACAAGTCAAAGAGAAGGCACCCCCAGCTAAGCAAGCCAAATCAAGGAAAACTGTTTCTACAGGAAGCCAACTGACTGCTTCTACAGGAAGCCAGAAAACGACCTCCCAGCACAAGAAAAAAGGGTCCCTACAAGGTTCCCAGGCATCCTCACATCCATCCCCTCCATGAACACTCATTTTTTTGAGGGTTCGAGCACAATTTAGTCATGGTTCAACCTTCTACAGGAAGCTATAGGACTTTCTACAGGAAGTTCTATATTTTTACCAGAAACATCTTGTAGAAGCCTTTGGGCAGGCCAGAATCAAGTATGGAGAGGGATTTGAAGCTTGAAGACTGTTGAGGAGACATGCAACCACTCTTTTCTTCCATCCTCCACTGGTTTCATCTCCTTTCGCCACCCTTGCTGCCATCAGATTGAATATACTTGCACAATCATACCAAAGCTGAGAATTCTTTAGGAAAAGGAGCAAGTAGTGGGAAGAAGCAAAGAAGCATGGTTTCATGACAGAGAAGAGGACATCACTTCAGAAGCTTGGCATGACAAGGAGGCCACCAGGGCCATCAAAGATGAGGAGAGAGATTGGTTGCTCAGAGGATGAGCAACACTTTCAGTAGGGGGGTGATGATGAGCCCCAAAAATGGATAATTATTTGGGCTCATTCAACCTCCTAATTTGACTTAATCCACCATTCTCATTAGTTTATTGCATGTTTTTTATTATATTTATGCTAATAGAGTGAATTTGGTTAGTCATTATGCCAACAAGTCTAATGGGTGCTTTGTGTAGCCTTTTTGGTCAACTTGGAGACAAAATTGAAGGTCTTAATGAGCACTTGGCAGCCAAATTCGTGGGAGAACAAGGGAGAGGATTTGTAGGAAGGTGTCCCCTTCATTTATGGGCCCTTACCTCGAATTCTCCACCATCATCTTGGAGTTCAAAGGCCACCAAATCAATCAGCACAAGGGCAGCCAAGCAAGTCAAGTAGGACTGCTGTTAACTACAAGTCTTGGGCAGCCGAGTCCCTAAAGTTTAGGAGGACTGTTGGGGTCCTCAATTTGTATAAATAAGAGGGCTTAGGGCCTCATTTCAGTTAGTCATTTTGGGTAGCTAGTGGTTAGTCATTTTGTAGCTGGTAGTTAGTCATTTCATAGTCTTGTTGTAGTCATTTTGTAGTTCGATTTTTAGGCAGTAGATTAGCTTTGCTTTCAGCTCATTTTCAAGTTGTCCTTGTGGACAGTTTTGATGTAACTCTTCATTTCTTTATCAATAAAGATGAATCCAGCTTTGCACTAGCTCTAAATCTCTCTTAGGAGGCTGTAGCTCTTGGGGTTGGGCCCATCTCAAGCGCCCAGTACCTCCTTTGTTTACTTTCATGTGTCTTTGCTGCATTCTTAGAGTAAAATCTGCTATTTAGATTTAAAACTTGTTGTGTTATTTAGGTTGCTTTTGATGATTAAAGTAGATTTTCATGTTCAGATTGATTTGGATAGATTAATAACATAAAGGATCCTTGGAAAAAGGGGCTCAAGCACCTCTGATCTTACCTCTCCCTTAGTGGGATCGTGAGTTGGGACAAAGGTGACCTTGCCTCCCACAAAAACATTGTTTTGCTTCACCATGCAAGTATTAGTGTTGGATTCTTAGTTGTCAAACTTGATATCAGTTTTGACTGCATGCTTAGGGTTATGATTGCTTAGTTGCATAGTTAGTTCATCTGATTTTGTGCAAATAAACTTATGTTCCATTTCTTTTGCTATTATCTAGGTCATATTAGGTCAAGGTAATTAGGTTCTTGATTTTCCAAGTCTTCTTTTGTTAAATTCGAAGAATGACTTGCAGAGCACCTGTTATCCTTCTCTATCTACCTATAATCCATCAGATATTCTGCTCCAACCCTTAGTCCATGATTCGTACCCTTCATTTGCCATACTTTCCCCACCTTGCCCTAATTCCTACATTCTTGTGCATCATCGCTTCCTCCATCCTTGAACAAATCCAATCGCTCCTTAGCCTCATCCACCAAGTCCTAGACCTCTTCACACCCCTATTTCACCTCCATACTCATTCCTCCATCTTTTTCCCTCCATCCATGCTCCAAAATCCCATTTCGAAACATCCTGTAGAAGAATTACAGAACATCCTGTAGAAATCCTGAACATCCTGTAGAACCCCTGCAGACTTCCTGTAGAAGCTCATAAACACGGTTTCTTGGCAGCCAAACTTTGTGAGACTCTCTGGAAGGGTGTTAGGGACCCCTTATACCCTCTCTGAACCTTCCCAACATTTCCCAAGCATTTCTCCTCCTTGATCCACCTCTGCACAGTCAAAATAGTTAGAAGCACATGCATGACAATTCCAATAACTTATTCAAAAATACAAAAAGATGTTTTCTTCAGATAGAGGTAGTCTAGACACATGTATTTTACCTTCATAGAAGTAATGGCATCTCTTTCAGTAGTTTGCATGCTCTCCTTTGCGTCAGTAGGACTAGCTGGTAGAATCAGGGTTTGCTAGGGTTTGCGTTTTCTTTTTGGCTTTCAGTTTCTTTTTGCAATTAGATTAGCTTCCTTCGAGTTAGCTTTCATCCATCAATTAAAAAGCTTCTTCTAAGAGCTCATAGAAGTTGGCTTAAGCTCCTAGTGGACTTGTGCCAGCTGACCAAGTGACAGCTGCGGCAAGAGCTAGTACTTGTGCATACAGCACCGTCGCTTCCAAGTTTGTTACTAACTACCGGGTTGATAAAATTAAAGAAGGGAGTTCCAGGAGTTGTAGCATTATTGCTACAATACTGGAGCCCACCACCAGGTAAAGCTAACTTCAAGCCGTGAGGTTTGTTTTTTTTTTGTATGTCTATGTTGGGTTTTGTGTTTTCTGTTTTGTAGGGAAAAATAGTTTTCTCAAGTAAGCACGTAGCCCAAAGCTTCAGCAACTAAAAAAAACAACCCCTTCCTCTTTTCCAAAAATTACTAAACTTTAGTTTAGCTCACTTGGTCCAAAGCTACTTTATGAGAGTAGAGGTCTTGAGTTCAAGTCTTTTTTTGTTGACCTAATTAGATTAAGTTTGGAAAGGGGGCGGTTTTTTTTTTTTTTAATATAACATTATCATTCATTTCCGCACATTCCCGCACTTCGTCGGCATCTTCATCAACTTTTCTTCAAAAAGCCGTAACTTCTTCATCCGGAAGCCGTTTTCAGAGCTGTTTTTTTTTAACCAGCCTAGTTTTTCGAGATATTTCCATTGGAACACTAAGTTTCAGTATATATAGCTTCAATTTCTATTAAAATGGAAAGTCCATGCCAAGTTATTCTTGACAACACCAACTACTTCCAATGGTGGTCCTACATTGTGGATTTACTTAGAAGTAAAGGTCTCTACAGAATAGCCTCAGGCCAAGAAACCAAACTGAAAGATGAAGATAAGGCAGCTAAATAGGAAAATAGGCAAGATCGAGCACGTGGGTTGATAGGGATGTCTATTTCTCCCGATCTTAGATTCCATATTGCAGAACTTGATACTCCTGAGGAAGCAATGAAACAGATTACTAAAGTTTTTGGAATTAAAAATGAACTTAAAGCCCATCAACTCGAAAATGAGTTTCTTACATTGGACGCCAATAATTTTTCTTGCATTGAAGATTTTTTGTCCAAGTTCAAGACCCTTAGACTTCTTTTGGAAGGTGTTAAGGTTAAGAAAGAAGATAGTAACCTTATCTATTCCATTCTTACTAAGTTGGGACCAGCCTATTCTGTGTTTGTTTCCACCTTCCATTCTACAAGTGAAGCCTCCATTTCTCAAGGACAAGCCTACAAGTCCCCTTCCTTTGATTCCTTTTGTGATTCTTTAATAAGAGAACAAGAAAAACTCTTACACCTTGGTCTTCTTAATCTTGGAAACTCTTCTAAGAAAGCGTTAGCCACCCAGCAGCAACCAAATTCAAAGAATCCAAAGAAGTTGTATCCTAAAAAGAATGGTCCTAAACCAAATAAGGGTGCTAAGCAATTTCAGCCTCAAAATGAAAAATCATTTCAACAAAATGATAAGACAAATAAAAACAAAGGGAAGAAGACTGATAGACGTTGCAACTTTTGTAATCGAGATGGCCACTTAGAATCCAAATGCTTTAAGAAGATGGAAGCCTTGGAAGCAGCAATGAAGAAGCATAACATCCATTTGGAGCACTCTTCAACTTCAACTTCATCTTCAGGAATAGCACTTTCTGCATGTGGTTGTCAATCATCTCGGTCTGGCTATGCACTAAATGTATCTTCTTCTTATTCTCATGAGTGGCTCATTGATTCTGGAGCTTCTTATCACATGGCCAAAAACAAAGCCATGTTTTCTTCTTTAAATGATTGTAACACCAAAAATATATATGTTGGTGATGATAGATCTCTTAGTGTTGTAGGGGCTGGAACTGTTCATATAGAAAATGGTCAATTTAATGATGTATTATGTGTTCCAACCTTATCCTGCAACCTTCTATCTGTATATCAGATAACTCATTTAGGTGAAGGTAAAATCGTTGAATTTTCACCTCATGATGTTGTAATTAAGGACCTAAGAGATCCTAGATAGATTTTAGCTACTGGCATTGATGATGATTCTACAAGGTTGTATAAGTTTCACAACTTTGGGTCATCAAATCTTCCCTTGGTATTTGTTGCTCATAACGATGAAGTGAGCAAACTTTGGCATGAGCGATTTGGTCACTTAAACTATCGCTCCCTTCGGAATCTATGTAAAGAAAATATGGTGACAGGTCTTCCAATGGTATCTTACAGAGATGGTGTTTGTTCCGGATGTGTACTCAGAAAACATCATCGGGATAGTTTTGAAAAACGTGCCTCTTGGCACGCCTCGGCCCCTTTACAGCTTGTGCATAGTGATTTATGTGGTCCACTTCCAATTGTTTCATTCTCTGGCTACAAGTATTTCTTAACTTTCATTGATGATTTCTCCAGACGCACTTGGGTATACTTCTTAAAACTCTCGAGTGGTATTTAAAATGTTCTTGGCCTTTAAGGCCTTTGTTGAAAAACAATCTGGACATCAAATTCTTAAGCTAAGATCTGATAATGGTGGAGAATATGTTAACAACAAATTCATCAAATTTTGCACTGAGAATGGAATTCAAATGCAACATACTATTCCATATACTCCAAAACAAAATGGTGTAGCTGAAAGGAAGAATCGCACCTTAAAGGAAATGGCTAATTGTATGCTTCAATCTAAAGGACTTGGTCTTAATTTTTGGGCAGAAGCAATTAATTGTGCAAATTACATAATAAATCACACTCCTACTAAGGTTTTAAAGAATATCACTCCAGAAGAAGCATGGAGCTCAATTAAACCAAATGTAAGTCACTTTCATGTTTTTGGAAGTGAAGAATGGGCCCATATTCTAGATGAGAAGCATAAAGCTTTAGAACCTAAGAGTGAAAAATGTATTTTTGTTGGATATTCTGAAGATGTCAAAGGATATAGACTTATTCCACTTAAGTCCAAAAATGTTATCATTAGAAGAGATGTAAAATTTGCTGAAAATATATTGGCCTACAAGCCTAGTTCGGCGGATGTGCCACCTCTCCCTATCTCTTCTACTTTTGAAAATATTTCTTCTTCAAATGATGAAAGCGAGGATGACAATCCTCCCCCACCTTCTCAGGATCATCCTTCAGCTCCTCAGCTTCCAAAATGGGTTCGCGCTACTCGGGATGCAACAGGTAATCTTGCCGGTGATCCTACAGATCAGCGACGTACACGTTCTCAGTTTGATAAAGCCTCTTCTTTACTGGCTCAAGCTTCAGTGAATTATGATCCTGACACCTTTGCAGAAGCTTCAGGCCATCCAGATTAGGAAGCAGCTATGAATGAAGAATATCATTCATTATTGGCAAATGATACATGGGATCTTGTTCCTCTACCAAAGGGACGAAAACTTGTTAGATGCAAATGGGTTTATAGAACCAAGTATGGACCAGATGGGAAAGTCGATAAACATAAAGCTCATCTTGTTACTAAGGGTTTTTCACAAGTTGAAGGCATTGACTACACTAAAACCTTATCCCCAGTTGCCAAAATGAACTCTATCTGCCTTGTTCTTTCCCTTGCTGCTTCTTTCAAATGGGAAGTCCATCAGATGGATGTTAAATCTGCCTTCTTACATGGGGACTTGCATGAAGAAATCTATATGGAACAACCTATTGGCTTTATACAAATAGACTCCAGCCTTGTATGTCGGCTTAAGAAATCCCTTTATGGTCTCAAGCAATCTCCTCGACCTTGGTATGCCAAAATGGACAACTTTCTTTTAGAAACTGGCTTTTCTAGGTGTCATTCTGACAATACTGTCTACACCAAGAAAGTGGGCAAGTCTCTTATCATTCTTGTTCTTTATGTTGATGATCTTATCCTAACTGGTAGTGATCCCAACCTTATAAACCATGTGAGGTCTAGCCTTAAAAGGAAGTTTGAAATGATAGACTTAGGACACTTACATTATTTTCTTGGTCTTCAAGTCTTGCAATACAAGGAAGGTATTTCCCTTTCCTAGTCCAAGTATGCCTGTGATATTCTACGCCATTTTCACATGGAAGACTATAAGCCATCCCCTTCTCCCTTTTAGTCTGGAGTCAAACTTTCAGTCACTTGTACTTCTCCTGAAGTTGATGCTACCTTATACCATCAACTTTTAGGAAACTTTTGTATCTAACCCATACTCGTCCTAACCTTTCCTTTTCTGTTAGCCTTGTTGCTCGGTTTATGCAAAACCCACATGAAAGTCATTGGAAAGCAGCTAAAATAATACTTCGTTATGTTCGAGGTACAGTTCATTTTGGGATTCATTACAGTGCCAAAGCATCTCCTCTATTGGTTGGTTTCACTGATTCCGATTGGGCTGGTGACCCTGATGGTCGGAAGTCTACTGCAGGTTATGTGTTCACTCTTGGTTCAGGACCTATTACATGGGCTTGCAAGAAACAAGGTGCCATTTCTCTTTCTTCAGCAGAAGCAGAGTATCGTGGTGCCGTAGAAGCCAGTAAGGAAGCCTTGTGGCTTTGTCAGATCCTATCAGAGTTTGGCTTTCAGCAGCAGCATCCGACTGCACTTTGGTGTGATAATAAAAGTGCCATTCAACTATGCAAAGATCCAGTCCAACATTAGTGTAGCAAACACATTGAATAGCACATGCACTTCATCAGAAAGCTCATTCACGACCATGTTCTTGAAGTGCAATATTGTTCAACAGATGATCAAGTTGCAGACATCTTTACAAAGGCTCTCACAGAGGCAAAGTTTACTAAACTTCGATTTATGGCTAGAGTTTAGGAAGTTGTCACTAAGGGGGGATAGGCTCTAGTGCCTCCTTCCTTCTCCTATTGTGTCATATTTGTAAATCCTTCAATCCTATCACAAGTTGTTCTTAAGGGGGGATGTTAGGATATTCTGACACATAGGAAATAGTTAAGTATAACTTGGTCTAGTGTAGAGTTAGGTAAAGTGTGTTTCTTTACTATGTACATTTTGTAACTTACAATCTGACGGTCATGATATGTAGTGATCCGACGGTTCATTCTCTTCTCGGAATTACCAACACTTGATTCGTGGCTTAACACCCGATTGGTCCATGATCTCTATTTAAAGAGCATGGAGGGTCATTTGTAGGGTAACCTTCCATGAGAGAAGCTTATGTAAATTTTCATTCTTTTATTAATAAATTTCCTGAAGTAGCCGCGTTGGCTCAGGCCGTGGACAGTTTCCCTCTTTGAGGGTTTTAACCACGTCAAAAATACTGGTGTATTGATCTATGATCTGTTTGTGAGCAGTGTCCTGTGGTGTTCTGTCTGAGGAACTTACCCTGTAAATTCCTACACCACCTTTACAAGAAATACCTTTTTGTCTTCTATCATATCCCTCACAAAATGATACTGAACATCAATGTGATTTGTCTTTGAATGATATGCAGGGTTCTTGCCAAGAAAATTGCACTTTGGCTGTCACAGTCTATCCTTATAGCTTCTTCTACTAACCCCATACTTGAACACAATCTTTCCAACCAAACTGCTTCCTTGCTTGCATGAGTGGTTTCCATGTATTCCGCCTCTGTAGTTGATAGTGCCACTACAGATTGCTTCTTACTCATCCAACTGACTGCACCTCCAAATAGGTTAAACACATACCCACTTGTAGATCTTCTTTGATCCAGATCTCCAGCCCAGTCTAAGTCAACAAAGCCATGAATATCCAACACTCTGTCCAGTCCTGGTCTTCCTTGGTAGCACAGACCATAATCACTAGTGCCACGCAAATACCTGAGAACCCGCTTCACTGCTGTCCAATGCTCCTTTCCTGGTTTTGACATAAACCTACTCAATACTCCCACTGCATGTGCAATGTCTGGTCTAGTATAGACCATTGCATACATTAGGCTACCGACTGCACTTGCATATGGAACACGGGACATGTCCTCTTCCTCTTCTTGTGTCTTGGGACATTGTTCAGCAGATAACCTCACACCTACAAGAATAGGAACCTTCACCGGTTTACTATCCTGCATATTCAACCTTTGCAGTATTGTCTCGACATACTTCCTCTGGTTTAACTAGAGCTTCCTCTTTGCCTAACCTCTTTTAATTTCCATGCCCAAAATATTGTTTGCAGCACCAAGATCTTTCATGTCAAATTTGGACGACAATTGGGTCTTCAAATCCTGGATAATTTCTTTGTCATTTCCAACCAGCAACATATCATCCACATACAAGACCAGATAAATAACACAGTCGCCAATTAATTTAAAATAAACACAGTGATCTGCTTTGCTTCTGGTGAAGCCAAGTCCCTGTATAAATGTATCAAATTTCTGATACCACATCCTTGGTGACTGTTTTAACCCATACATAAACTTCTTTAACTTGCATACTAGTTCTTTCTTACCCTTTGCTGCAAAGCCTTTAGGTTGCTTCATGTAGATTTCCTCTTCTAGATCCCCGTGAAGAAATGTTGTCTCCACATCCATCTATTCTACCTCAAAATCAAAAGCAACAACAACAGATAAAAGTAATCTAATAGAAGTTACCTTGGCAACAGGAGAAAAAATATCACCAAAATCAATTCCTGGCACCTGAGAATAACCTTTTGCTACCAACTGAGATTTGTATTTCTCCACTTTTCCTTCTACATTTGTCTTCTTTTTGAACACGCATTTGCTGCCAATGGGTTTCCTTCCAGCCAGCAACTCCACCAAATCCCAAGCCTCATTCTTGTGTAAAGATGCCATTTCTTCAACCATGGCCTCTTTCTAGAGTTTTCCATCCTTTGAATCTACTGCTTCCTTCACAGTTCTGGGACCATCGTCAGTAATATATAAAGCAAAATTTGAATAGAAAGCAGATGGACTATACCTTTCAGGTTGCCTTATTTCTCGAACTGATCTTCTCAAAGCCGGAGTTTGTGGCTCTTCATCTTTTGATTCCTCCTCTGCTGTAGAGTCTGATTCTTCCTCCTTTAGCTCAAACTCTATCTTCTCGGGTTCCTTTGGTTGGATTTCATGTTTAATAACATATTTCACCTCTCTGAACATCACATCTTAGTTGTACACAAAACTTTCGTGGGACTGGGTTCCAAAGCTTATAACCCTTTAAACCATCCTTATACCTAATAAAGATGCACTTTTCAGATTTACTATCCAACTTGATTCGTTTCTCCTTTGGAACATGTACATATGCATCACATCCAAATACCCTCAGATGTGAAAGAGTGGGTTTCTTACCAGTCTATACCTCTTGTGGAGTCTTATCCTCCAACTCTGATGAAGGTGACCTATTGACCAGGTAACATGCAGTATCCACCTCCTCTGCCCATAATTCTTGTCCTAACCTGGCACCACTGAGCATGCTTCTTGCCCTTTCCATCAACATCTTATTCATTGTTTCTACAACTCCATTTTTCTGAGGTGTATATGATCAATGTAAACTTTGAAACGAGAATTGATACTGTTACCCGTTTCGTAGAGATAGCAAAAAAGTGACCTAATTTTCAAAAGGGGTGATGCAGAACGAACATGTTTTTTTTAGAGCATAGTTTTTGGCACTTTAATTTTTTAATGTACATTACGTTTTAGAATCGTTTTAGAATGGCAGTGATTTTCATGCTGATTTAAAAAAGTGAGTATTCTGCATCACCCCCTTTTTTTAAAAGACCTGTTTTTTGGCTTTAAATTTTCTAATGTATAAAATGTAAATAATTATTTTGTAAATTTGATCATTTTTGAAGTGGTCGTTTTCTTCACATTTTTTTTGTTTTTTATTTTAATTTTAACTTTTTTTTAGTGAGGTTTTTATTGTTTTGCATTTTTAAATTAGGAGGTCGATATTTAGAATTTTCGATATTCTACATATTTATACATCCTTAATTAATTTTTCAATCCACATGAAATAATTGTTTCTAAAAACAATATTTTTTAACAATGGACATAAAAATAACCATTTTTAACATAAATATAGCTAAAAAACTACACGTTTTGATAATTTTTTGCTAGAATTGACATGTCAAAATCACAATTTTTATACGATAAATTTAACTAAAAATGGTTAAATAATAGTTTTTTTTTATGAATTTCATGTCAAAAAAATAATAATAATCACTTTTTTTTTCAAAAAATAATGATTAACTTAAAAATCAATGCAAAAATCACATATTACAAATATTGAACGTATAACAACCCTAATTGAGTGTTTATTCTTATCATAAAATGTCAAATTCAAAATATTGCAAAGCTTGATTTACAAGCATAAGTTAAATTTAATCAACAATGTCACGTAATCCAAACTCTTCGTCCTCTAGAGTTTCATCATTGTCTTCTTCCACAATATTTCTGTTTCCTTTTGATCATTTTCCTCTTCTAATGGGTCTTTGAAGTCTGCGAATCTCCCAATGTATGTCTTTCCAAACATTCCATGTAATGGTGGTTGGGGTTCCTTTGCCTTTTTTGCCACACGTGATTCACTAAAGTCCCCTTTCTTCAACCCAATTTCTTGCATTGCATCTGGAAGAAATTGAAGAGCATTAATTCTTTGCTGAATGAAATTGCATTGTACTGGATCTTTTTCAATTGCAATGCAATTTCTTCTTTTTTGAAGGCAACATACTAGTGTTGTACCTAATTATCAAGCACAAAATAAATAATGAACTAAATTATTACAATGACATATTAATTAAAAAATAACATATTGAAATTCAATTCCATATAATAAAACTTACCTGAGCCAGAAAATAAATCCAAAACCCAATCTCCTTCATCTGAACAAATGTCTATAAGATAGTTAATCAATAATTGTGGTTTTTGATAAATGTTAACTATCTCTCCTTTTGCTTCTTTGTCTTCATACGTTAGTTTTCTCACAACAGCATCATAAGTCAGTGTTTGGCTATGACTCTTTCCGTCTACCCGATTAAAAATCATAGACATATGGCTATTATCTTTTGCCCAACT
The DNA here is from genome assembly GCA_031772625.1 of Pinus tabuliformis. Classification (NCBI taxonomy): domain Eukaryota; kingdom Viridiplantae; phylum Streptophyta; class Pinopsida; order Pinales; family Pinaceae; genus Pinus; species Pinus tabuliformis. The sequence continues at coordinate 6,906,989 of CM062816.1, forward strand.
ATCAATATGAAAGAACTCACAATCATTTATAAATTGTTGATATTCATTGTTAAGAAGATTTGATTTTTTCCTGTAACATGAAATAGTAAAAGTTCAATTAACTTGTACATAAATAATTTTTTCAACATTAATCAAATATACATTTTAAACGTCTTGCCATGTAAGCTGCATCCTTGAATTTGTTTTCTCCTTGAAGCTTGACAATATCATTGCCAATTGTGTGTCTGAATGAAATGTCATAAATCTCCATAATGGTGATGACGTGACTTCTATAAATCCCGCAACCACTTTACTAAGAGCTTGATAAGTATAAGGGTCACTATCATAGTCAATGTTTGGAATATTGAAACCATGGGGAATATCTGCAATGACTGGGGCATAATCCCTTTTAGGTATGAGTTTAGCAATGTCTTCACAGTCGCCTTGTATTACTTGATATTGAATAGTGTCTAGCCCATTCCAAATGAAATGATTAAGACTTGGATCAAGTTGAACATTCTTAATACGTTGCTTCCTCAGTCTTTTGATCTTTATTTTTTCAATAAAGGTTTTCAAACTATCTGGCGCTCCATTATCATCCGTCCTCATCTTTTATAAGATAAACAAATATATGTGTAAGTTATAAATTAAAAATAGTACACAAGTGAATAAAAATGAATGTATAAATCAAGATACCTTTTTAAATGCAAGATAAAAAGCTTTTATGTTGATGTAGAACTTGTATCTGGATAGTTGCATACAACATCATCCCAACTATCTTCATTCAACAATCTAACCATTTGTTCTTGAATTTTCATGTAAACTTTGTGACTGCATAGATAAAGTAACAAAAAGTTAATATAATGATATCTATAACAAATACTACCAAGAACAACATGTTTTATTTAAAATATAATTATAATCTAGAAATAAATAAAAATAATTCAACAAACTTACTTTTGAAATTCTTCAGACATTTCCTCCAATGATAATTCCCCTGACCTCACACGAGATAATATTGTTTTGACAATTTTATCATATTTCACTCCTTGCATCGCCCTCCAAGGTGTGATAGTCATATCGTATGGAAGCTGCTTCATTTCAGGAGTTAATTTACTGTTGCCACATATCAATGGATTAGAATTTTTGACCTTCTGGTTTTTAATGGAAATGTCTTCCCACATGCTAAAAATCTCATCAATCAACTTCCAAACATCTCCAGTTCTAAATGCCAATTGGAAAATGTTATTAATAGCTCTGAATAAATCACTATGTTTGTTGCCTTTTCCACCTTTTGAATTGATTTTCTCTTCAATTTGATATCCTATTCCCATACAACATTCCTTTTGGAAATATGCAGTAACATTTATCCTACCCCACCATATTTTTCTTCAAATTCACTATGAATAAATCTAACCCTTTGGATGAAAGTCATAGACATCCTATATTCATTATCTTAATTATGATCCCATGCCACTAACTTTGCTTCTGTATCTGATAAACCAACGTAAATGATACATTTCATTGTTTCAAAACATGGATTATTAGGATATTCATCCATCAATTGTCTTTGAGCTTCTACAGAATGGTTCCCCCAAAGCACATAATAATTGTATTCAAAACATTTTGACTTATCAAATGCATCTTTGTTGGGAACTTGAAGTGGATCAACAAGAAGCACATAACTAACCACATGAGCATATGGATTGTACCTCATCAATGTCTTCAAGTTGTGAACATGCAAATGATGTGGCTTTCTAACTTGATATTGACATTGTCCTTCACTTGATTTATAGGTTTGCCTAACATTAAGCTGAAATGTGCGACCACCATCAATTAAGTTTCTCTTTGTCAAATTCTCTCGAATGGCATTTTGTTTTTTTTTATAATGCCATCCTCTACATCAGCTCTCGGTGTAATGATTTCTTTTCTTTCTTTTGAAGTTTCACTAGGTTCTTGACTGCTGGTAATGACCGCTTCAAAATTTTCAACTTTACTTTTCTTGGTCATAACATTCCCAACAGATTTATTCTTGGGCATTGTTACTTTTGGTTTTTTATGGCTCTTTTCATTTCCAATGTCATCTTCAATAATGGAAACATATGCTTTACTATCAATTTCAACTTCATTGTTCTCAAAAGTAACTTGTTTACCTTTACTAGATTTATCCACCAGAGGCCTTTTTTTCTGATTCTTTGGATGTAGTTTTGTAGCATCATCAATTACTACATTTTGCTTATTTTCCATATCTTCTTCTGACACTGAGTTAAAACTGCTGACAACTTTCATGATATCATGCTCTATGAAATGAATGCCTCCCAACCTAATTGAAAAACTTTCAACAAAATTCTGCTAAACAAAACATCATATGTCAATAAAAAACAAAGTTAAAAAATATAGCGAGACACTTTCAAGAATATAAAATACAAATATAAATAACAATATTTACAATGTTTTGTGTCATCTCATTTACAATTTGTTTACACAACTTTGTAGATACCTCTCTCGTGTCATACAATGAATATGATAGTCGGTATTTAATCCTTTCATGTGACCTGGGAGCTTTTGTAAGTATGTAAACAACTTAAGTGTCCGGTACCGAGCACATATCTACGACTCTTCCCATCACCTCAAAAATTCCATTATCATTCGGTATATCAATATATAGATATATATTCACATTTGTGCTTTCTTTTTCTTTCACATACCAGATTCTTGATGGAAATTTCAGCTCTTTCGAATTCTTCCAGTCTGAAATCATCTTCTTATCACTTGAAAGATTTGTAGTCATGAGCTCAGGTGGAGTTCGTTCACCAATGTTTCTTGAAGATGCACCTTTAAGAGTCTTTGATCCAGAAAGATTCATTGAAATTCTCTTTGATGCCATTTTCCTGAAAGATAGAAACACATAAATCAATAAATAATAAAAACATATCAACTTAAATTAACAACAAAAATATTTCATAATTTTTTTATTTGTATGATCAAAAATCGCCCCACCGACCACCCCTCACATTCCAAAAGGGCATGCATTAACATTCTAGTATAAAAAAAGTAAATCATGCATAAAACATTCCAAAATTAACTATGTATTATTATATGAAATGTCTAATTTTTTTAATAAGTACAAAAAAAATATGTAATGGCGCCTCACCCCAACCCCTCGCCGCCCCAGGTGTGCCCGCCCAGCCCCCCGGGCGCCCACGCAGCTCGCCCCCCCGGCGTGCCTACGGCCCAACTATCACACCACACCCTCGGGCGCCCTCACCCACCACATCGCCGGGGCACCCTCAAAACCCAACGTGCCCCAACCCGCCCACCCGCCCAGCCCGAGAGCCCAGCCAACCCACCCCCCCACGCCTGGGCCCCAGTACCCAACCCTCCTAACCCCCCCCCACGCCCCAACCCTCCCAACCCCCCCCCACGCCCCAACCCTCCCAACCCCACCCCTCGGCCCGGGTGACCTCACCCACTTTCCCGCTCCCCCCCCCACCCCCCCCAAACCCACCCCCACCCCCCCAACCACCCTCACCCGCCCGGGCGCCCCCATCCAACCCTCCCCCAATACTCCTAACCCCCACCCCCCCACTCGGGCGCCCTCATCCAACCCTCCCCCAATACTCCCAACCCCCACCCCCCCACCCGGGCGCCCTCACCCGCCCACCTCAACCCTCCCAACCCCACCCCCCGACCCGAGCACCCTCACCCGCCCGATCGCCCGACGTGGGCGCCCTCACCTGCCCCCCTGCCCGGCGCCCTCAACAACCCGCTCGCCCGCTAGGCCCGGACGCCCTCACCCTCCCTCCCGTCCGACGTCCTCACCCACCCGATCGCCAGGCCGGGGCGTCCTCACCCGCCCCCCCTGCCTAGCGTCCTCACCCACCCGCCCACCCGGCGCCCTCACCCGCCCGCCCGCCAAGCCCGGGCACCCTCACCCGGCACCCGCCCGCCCACCAAGCGCCGTCACCCGCCCGCCCACCAGGCCCGGGCGCCCTCACCCGCCCCCCCGCCCGACGCCCTCACTCAACCACCCGCACGGTGCCCTCACCCGCCCGCCAGCCAGGCCTGGGCGCCCTAACCCACCCCCCCGCCCCGCGCCCTCACCCGCCCTCCGACAGGCCCAGGCACCCTCACCCGCCCCCCCGCCCGACACCCTCACCCGCCTGCCCGCCCAGCCCAGGCGCCCTCACTCGGCCACCTGCCCAGTGCCCTCCCCCGCCAGCCCGGCGCCCTCCCCCGCTTTAGCGCCCTCGCCCGCCAGCCCGCCCAGTGCCCTCACCCACCTCACCCGCCCGCCCGCCACGCCCCGGCGCCCTCACCCACCCGCCCGCCCGGCGCCCTCACCTGTCCCCCTGCCTGGGCGCCCTCACTCGCTTGACGCCCTGATCCACCCGGGCGCCCTCGCCCACCCTCCCTTGGCCCCGCCACCCGAGTGGCCCGTGCCCCCGCCAGGCAGGCAGCAGTGTGATTCCAGGAATCGCCCGGCCGCCTACCAGGCGGGGGTGCAGGCCGCCTAAGTGGCGGGGCCGAGGCAGGGTGGGTGAGGGCGCCCGGGTGGCCGGGCGGGGGAGCGGGTGGGTGAGGGCGCCGGGCGGGTGGGCGAGTGAGGGCGCTAGGCGGGTGGGGGCAGGTGAGGGTATCCGTGCCGGCCGGGTGGGCGACGGTGGGTGAGGGTGCCGGGCGGGCGGCGGTGGGTGAGGGCGCCCTGGCTGGGCAGGCGTGCGCAGACGCCAGGTGGGCGGGGCTGAGGGAGGGTGGGTGAGGGCGCCCGTGGGAGCGGGCGGGTAAGGGTGCCCAGGAGGGGGAGTGGGCCGGTGAGGGCGCCCGGGGCGGGCAGGTGAGGGCGCCGGGTGGGCGGGGGTGGGTGAGGGCGCCAGGTGGGCGGGGGCGGGTGAGGGTGCCCGGGCGGGTTAGGGCACCGGGCGGGTGAGCGCGCCCAGGCCAGGTGGGTGGGCAGGTGAGGGCGCCCGGGCGGGTGAGGGCACCGAGCGGGCAGGCGGGCGGGGCCGAGGGAGGGCGGGTGAGGGCGCCTAGGGGGGCGGGTGAGTGAGGGCGCCCGGGCGGGGGAGTGGGCAGGTCAGGGTGCCGGGCGGGCGAGTGAGTGAGGGCCGATGAGGGCGCTCGGGCCTGGCGGGGGCAGGTGAGGGCGCCGGGCGGGCGAGGCGGGTGAGGGCGCCCGGGCGCACGAGCGGGTGAGGTAGCCCGGGTGGTGGGCGGGTGAGGGCACCCAGGTGGGGGGACGGGTGAGGGCGCCTGGGCCAGGTGGAGGGGTGGGCGCCGGGTGGGGTGGCGGGCGGGTGAGGGTGCCCGGGGCCAGGCGAGGGGGCAGGGGGTTTCAGAGGGTTGGGGCATTGGGGGTTGTGTGGGTGGGGGGAGTTGGCGGGGTGTCTGGACTGGCGGGCAGGGGGGGGTTGGGAGGGTTGGGGCATGGGGGGTTGTTATGGCGCCTGGGCCGAGCAGGGGGAAGGGTGAGGGTGCTCGGGCAGGCGGTGGGTTGGGTTGGTAGGGATTAATGGGGTAGGGGTGCGGGGTGTGGGTGAAGGTAGTGAGGGTGTCGGGAGGGGGGTTGGAGGTAGGGGATGAGTCGGGTTGTGGCGCCCACCCTAACAGCTCACCCGCCCGCCGTGGGGATTAGGCTATTCTAAGAATCGCCCAACCCCACGATAGGCGGGTGAACCACTGGGCCGCCCCTACACCCCCTATCGCCCCCCATGCCCTCACACCCCGCCTGCTCGCCCGACCTCCTCGCCCACCCCGTGACACCATGACGGTCCACCCACGGGTATTGGGCGATTGATTTTGATTCGGCCCACCATGTTTACGACGGATGTAATTGTTATTTTGGCTTAGAAAAATTATTAATTTAAAAAAAAAATTCTTTTAGGAAAAAAATTAACTTATCTTTCAATTGCGAGAATTCTTCGTTGAATATGTTGTTGATAGCGATGTAGTTGCTCCACAAATTCAGGAGTCTTTCAACATTTTTCACAAAGCTTTGATGTGATGTGAGTAATAGTGATAATGAAATTTTAATATATAAGCGAAATTACGGAAATGTTTTATTGTATGGTTAATGTGGGATGATTTGTTTTAAAATATTATAAAGCGAATATTGTAGAATTGTTTTACAATGGGTTGAATGTGGGATAATTTGCTTTAGAATATATTATCAAAAATCTAAAAGATAAGAATTCAATTGTTTGGTAAATATTATATACTTTAACTATTAAAATAATTAATGTAGAAGTTGTAGTTTACAATTTTAATTTTAATGATTTATTTCATTAAAAAATTTAGTTTACATTTTTCAATAAATTGTAGAACAAAATAATGAAGGTAAATAAATCTAACAGACTTTTTGGAGGGAAATATTTTCGCGAAAAATTTTTGGAGGGAAAATTTCATTCTTTAAGCTATATAATATCTTTAGGAGACTCTCCATTTGTATCATTCAACATCTTCTATTTGAAAGGGATGGATTTCTTGGATAGTGAAGTTTTGATTTATACACCATCAACATCTTCATCGCGTAACAACTCTATTCATATTGATGAATATAGCGGGAATTCTTCCACTATGAATAGAAAGTCAATTCTTCCACTTAGTCCTGATTCTAAGGACTATGAGAGCAACACTGATGAAAGTGGGGATGAAGAATTTCAAATAAATAAAGAGTCAGAGATTCCACTTAGTCCTACTTCTAAGGACTATGAAAGCCGCAGTGATGAAAATCATGATGGTGAAGTTCAAAAGATCGGAGTGTCACGATGTCCACTTAGTCCTAATTCTAAGGACTATGAGAGTAGCAGTTTTGAAGAGCATGATGGTGAAGTTCAAAAGAATGGAGTGTCACAGTGTCCACTTAGTCCTAATTCTGAGGACTATGAGAGCAGCAGTTTTGAAGAGCATGATGGCAAATTTCAAAAGAATGGAGTGTCACAGTGTCCACTTAGTCCTAATTCTAAGGACTATGAGAGCAGTAGTGATGAAGAGCGTGATAACGATTTTCAAAAGAATGGAGTGTCAAAGTTTCCACTTAGTCCTAATTCTAAGGACTATGAGAGCAGTAGTGATGAAGAGCGTGATAACGATTTTCAAAAGAATGGAGTGTCAAAGTGTCCACTTAGTCCTAATTCTAAGGACTATGAGAGCAGTAGTGATGAAAAGCATGATGTTGAATTTCAAAAGTATGGAGTGTCACGGTGTCCAGTTAGTCCTAATTCTAAGGACTATGAGAGCAGCAGTGATGAAGAGTGCGATGATGAATTTCAAAAGTATGGAGTGTCACGGTGTCCAGTTAGTCCTAATTCTAAGGACTATGAGAGCAGCAGTGATGAAGAGTGCGATGATGAATTTCAAAAGATTGGAGTGTCACGGTGTCCACTTAGTCCTAATTCTGCGGACTATGAGAGCAATAGTTATGAAGAGCGTGATGATGAATTTCAAAAGAATGGAGTGTCACTGTGTCCTCTTAGTCCTAATTCTAAGGACTATGAGAGCAGCAGTGATGAAGGACAGGATGATGCACTTAGTCCTAATTCTAATGAGTATAAATGTAGCAGTGACAAAGGACAGGATGTAGCATCTTCAATAAGTAAATAGTCACATTTTCGACGTAGTCCTAATTCTATGGACTATGAGAGTAGCACTGACAATGCACATGAGGAAGAATATCCATTAAACATCGAGTCAGATTTTCCATTCAGTCTGAATTCTAAGGACTATGACAGTAGCACTGAAGAAGCAGAAGAAGAATATATTCCAAGTCAATATTTGAAAAGCAGATTTGATCATAGTGTGGATAACATTCCTCTTAATGATGATGAAAAGCCTTATACAAATGATGATCCAATGATGGAGATGTTGCCAAGAAATATTGTATCGAGGAGTAGGAGCAGACCTTTTCGTATCAATGCAAGTTGTTCTAGTTATACAAGGGGTAGATCAGAATATCTGACGAGAAGAAGTTCTATCAGTGCTCTCATTTCAAGTGAATGTTGCCAGAAAGATTGCTTGAAACATATGGATTTCAAATTTGCATTCGAAAGTAGGAAGAGATATTTGTCAATGAATAAAAGCATGCAGAATTCATATTTAGTTGGGTGCATGCAATCTACATTATCAAGTTATGATTATCATATTGGGACTTTATTTATCTGTATAAAAGCTTTCAAAATGTTTCATTCGATTGGGAATTTTCGTCTCTCGAGAATTCAAGAAAATTTGGAAAAGGATCCCACATTTTATTTAGAAGTACGTCATAAAAGACAGTTTGGGCCATTATCAAATACTGCAATGTCATGGATGAAAGATTTCTTTTCAAAGCATGGAGAGTGTATGCCAAATAGAGAGACAATACATATTCCAGATAATTTTTCAAGATGAGAAATCTACAACTTATACAAAGAATACGCAGAAGGTGCTGAGGGACATGGCCAGTTTATTACATATCAATATTTTGTGAAAGTATGGAAGAAAGAATTCAACAATGTCCGTATTCCTAAGAAGACAAGGATGGGGATTTGCAGTACATGTGCTTCTCTAAAATAAAAAAGGGAAAATTGTGAAGGGTCAGAAAGAGGTAAGCATTCATAACTTTAACTTTTAAAATTGTATAGTCATCAACTATGAAAACATATTTATTAATGAATTTCTTTTATGTTGTGTAGATTTAATTGTCAAAGAACTTCAGGATCATCGTGAACAACAAACAAATGAAAGGAAGAAGTTTTACAAGCATCGAAAGAAGTGTTATGATAATCCAAATAAATATTTGTGTTTGATAATTGATGGTATGGACCAGAAGAAAACACTTTTACCACATTTTGTTCGCACACCCAAAAATTTACAGGAGGAAAATTTTATTCAATTTCACTTGGTCGGTTGTATGGTCTTGAATGGGAAAATGTTGCCAAGGGTGTACTTCACTGCTCCAAATATTCATAATGACGCAAATCTTACCATAACCATAATTCATGATGTGATTTCTCATTGGTTTGGTACTCTTCCTGAAGTTTTGTATCTACAATTGGACAACACTTACCGTGAAAACAAAAATCAAGTTGTTTTTGGATATCTAAACATGCTTGTTGAATTGAGAATTTTCAAAAGGTAAAGGTTGGTTTCCTTCTTGTTGGGCACACTCATGACCATATTGATCAGATGTTCAGTCGTTTTTCAGTCATATTGAGGAGGAAGCAAGTTGGGAGCTTGCCATCACTAATTGAATGTCTTAAGAAATCATACATGCCAGAGCCTACTTTTGATGTGTTGGAAGAAACTGTTGACATGCAAAGGTTTATTCTGGGATCATATGGTGAGGGGAAATGCATTGAACAAATTAATGACATTAGCTTCCAACATCAATTTTGTATCAAAAAAATCGATGGGAATACACTAATATGGGGCAAGAAGTATTCAACCACTGCAGAATGGGCACCATCATCAGGTTTTCAATTTTTGAAGTTCATTCCAGATCATCCAATATTTGCATCAAAAGTATTGTTATTACAATCAGTTGGTGAAGTTCAGAATGCACGCAGACAAAATAGAGATATAAATTATTCTGATTTCCTAGAAGAAATTAAAAAATGTATTAGTTATACATATGAGTACTTTGACATTGCTGATTCAGTTTGGTGGGAGTCATTTTTCAATAATCAAAGTGATATCATTTCAACAACAACAAATGAATATATACCTTTGAAAAATCCATTTATTTGGCCACAAAATGTGTCAAATGAACATGAGGAAAGAAACATTGTTGAACAACAACAATCTCAAGGTATTATTAATTCTTCACAGGCAGAGGAAAGATAGATGTATATTGGTTCTAGAAGATCTCGTGCACAATGTGAAGCCATGGAAGACCTTTACAGGGGTTCAATACATGATATTAAGGAGGGTTGCATGATTGCAGTGCTAGCAGATGGAGATCTCAATGGCTATCCATTATGGGTTGCTAAAGTTATAAAGGTATTTATAGAAAATGAGGATGTTACAAGTGTTGAAGTACATTGGTATGCCACAAATACACACCCATTCAATGGTGTGTATAAGCCAGAGATGGTAGTTGACAAAAAAAATGGCAGAAAGAGAAAAAGAAAGGGTACAAATATAAATCGCCACGGCATAGACATATTAAAATTGGAGGATGTTGACATACTTGTTTATGACTTCAATTTAACAAAGAGAGGAACTCTTCGCTTCAAGACGATAGATATTCTGAAAAGGTTGTTACCAGAAGGAACAATGTTGAGATTGGACTCTGCTGAAACCAGTCGTAGATCTAGAAGAAATTTGAAACCTGAAATGTTGGGCATGCATGTGGACTCAGATGGGGCACTAGTTGATGAAAAAGAAGAATATGGAACATCTTCGTTAGCATCCAATCACTCATCTGAAGATGTGAATTCTGATGGTGTGTAAGAAAATATGAGTTATTTTGAATAATTGTTTAAGACAATTTATATAACTGATGTATGCATCGTATCTTGAAATAAAATTGATGATTTCCATATGGTGTTAAATGAGAAGTTGCGAGGCATTTTTATGTTCTTGGATTATATGTCTTAATTATGGTAATTTTTATTGTTTAAAATATCTACAACGCAATATTAAATTAGCGATATAATGTATGTTTTATTGAATATACAAATAATGACTTTTGAATTCATTTAGTGATGTAATTCATTCATAATGTCATGGTTTTTTAATTTTATAATTGAAAAAAATTCAATTTCTTTTGTATCTAACATGTTATGGTTGAAAACATGTTGAATTTATACTTAGGAAAGAAAAATGATATTCTACCAGAAACATTAATGTGTTTTTCCCTCATATACAACTTTGTTTGGCACATAAAAATTTGGTTTTACTAACATTTTTTAAAAAGTTTGAAAATTGACCCTAAAAAAAAAAATCATTGTTCCAGTATCATCACTTTCGTTTTGAAGCTATATTTTGCATGAAAATTTCATAGTAAATTTCGTAGTCACTGCCATTTTTAAAATATGTTCAAAATTGACCCCTAAAAAATAAAATCATCATTCCAGTATACACACTTTTCATTTTTAGCACTGTTTTTGATGTTTTTTCGGGGTTTTTTGGCCAGAGTTCCCGTTTTGAGTTTATAGTTCCCGTTTCAAAGTTTACATAGTTTATGGAGTAGTATTCTGCCATGCTATACCACACTTCTTACAAAATTCTTCAAATTCCTTACTACAAAACTCTCTACTGTTATCTGTCCTCAACACCTTTATCTTCTTCTTTGTCTGGTTTTCCACCAGAGCCTTAAATTCTTTAAACCTGTCAAAAACTTCAAATTTCTTCTTAAGGAAATATATCCATGTATTCCTTGAGAAGTCATCTATAAATGATACATAGTACACAGACTTACCCAGTGATGGAACCTTCACAGGTCCAAACACATCACTGTGCACAAGTTCTAATATTTGTTTCGCCCTCTTACTACCATAGGGGAAACTCACTCGATTCTGATTGCCATATACACAATTTTCACAGAAATCAAAATCTAGAGAGCTATTACTCATACCTTCTACCATACCTTTACCATGAAGTATCCGAAGGCCCTTTTCTCCAATATGTCCAAGCCTTCGATGCCACAACATGGTCTTCTCTCCAGAGACCACTAGATTTTCTGCTCCACTTTCAGGAACCACAGAACTATTGCACCCATCAATAATAGTGCTACCTTACAACTTGTACAGAGTTCCAATCCAAACTCCCTGCATCAATACCAATGCTCCCTGAACCATCTTGCAGGTATCCTTCTCAAACACTGTTTTTACACCTGCATCATCCAGCTTGCTAACAAAAATCAGATTTCTGGCTAATGCAGGAATATGTAGAACACCTGGAAGCATTCTAATCCTTCCACCTTGCAACTTCAACTTTACTTTTCCGTGACTAACGATTCTAGCCTTCCTGTCATCCCCCAAGAAGACATCACCACCATCATATTTCTCATACTCGCAGAACCACTCTCTATGGGGAGTGAAGTGAAAGGATGCACCTAAGTCAATCAACCATGCCTCATGATCTACATGTGTACTTGAAGAAGCCAAGTATACATCCCCACCTTCATCTAAGGCGGTTTTTTCCTCTGCAGAAGAAGTCTCATCAGATCCCTTTCCTTTGTCAGGAGCTTTAAATTTACAGTCCCTTTTGTAGTGCCCTTCCTTTCCACATTTCCCGCACACCACCTTTACAGGATTTCCTAGAGATTTAGTTCTCCCTTTAGATTTAGATCTCCCACTAGATGACTTATTTTTGTTTCTGTTCTAGGTCCGCCCTCGTACAGACAAGGCATCACCATTTTGGCTCTCCATATTTTTCCGTCTCATCTCCTCCATCAGCAAGGATGAGACTATTTCATCAAAATGCAAGGCAATTTCATTGCTACCTATTGCAATAACTAGACTATCCCACAAATCTGGTAGAGAACACAAAAAACTGATGCACATATCTTCATCTGAAATTTTAATATCAGTAGATGCTAACTGACTTACCACAGTATTAAATGCATTCAGATGCTCTGTCACCGAGTCTCCATCTTTCATCCTCAGGTTATATAGTTTTTTCCACAAGAACAATTTATTCACCAGAGACTTAGATTAGTACAAAGTCCCTAACTTGTCCCACAAAGCCTTCGCTGTACCTTCCCCTGATACATTCAAAAATACTGAATCTGAGACACACAATCATATTGTGCTCTTTTCCTTTCGATCCAACTTCTTCCATTTTTCATCGGGCACTCTCGTTGGTTTAGTACCCAGATCTACCGCAATGCACTAGTCTTTATCCACCAACAAATCCTCCATCTTGAGTTTCCACAACTCAAAACTCTGACCATTAAATTTCCCGAATCTCTATCTTTCCACTGCTCGCCATCTTCTTTCACCACCAGAATCGATCTCGCAGGTCTCCCGCTGAACAGGGTCTACCACAGGCTCAAGCGAAACCCCTCCGTAACAAAGGCGTCCCCTTGAAGCCAAAACAGCTCTGATACCAAATATAGGTTTTAACCCCGTACATAAATTACCTGCATACGAATTCTAAAACACAAAAAATAAAAAATGTGAGATCATAACACATAAAACACATATACACAGATATTTTCCCCTGGATCCCAAAACAAGGACTACCAGCTTGATTTTTCATTATGTTCCTTTCAATGTTACAATACATATTTTTACATGCCAAAGCATCCAATACCATGGACCAAAAACCATCACATCCAATACCATGGACCGAAAACCATCGCGTCCAAAAAACTTGTGCAAAAATCATGCACAAAACCATAGGTGGGTCCACCCAACCTAACATAGGGTCCAAAACCAAAATTTTCTGGGGTGCTGCCCTGGACCCCATAATGTGGGGTTACGGGTGCCCTTCAAAACCCCTCTTAACTACGTGGAAAGAATATAACACAACCCAATAGGAGCAACTTTCCAAATGGCAATGGACATTGCATTTCCCAAAGAAATTCATGATTTTCTTGTTATATATCTGGATGATCTAACTATTTTTTCTAAATCAAATCAGCAGCACTTGGACCATCTCAGAAAAGTCTTCTTAAAATGCAGAAAATATGGTATTTCTTTGAATCCAAAGAAGTCCTTGTTTGGTCTTGAGGAAGATAAATTTTTGGGTCACATCATTTCCAAGGATGGCATCCAAATTAACCATTCCAGAATAGAAGCTATTCCAAAGATACCTCATCCAAGAAGTATCAAAGAACTTCAAGCTTTCCATGGGAAGATAATTTTTTTAAGAAGATTCATTTATAAATTAGCGGAACTCATTAGATTACTCAATAACATGCTTAAAAAGGATTCAAGTATAAAATGGATAGTAGAGGCCAAGAAATCATTTGAAGAAATCAAAATGGCCTTAACCAGAACACCGGTCCTCACCAGCCCACAATTTGATAGAGACTTCATCATTTTTTCTTTTACATCAGAACACACCATGGCAGCTATTTTATTACAAAAGGATGATCAGGGATGTGAGAAACCTATAGCCTTTTTTAGTAAAGCACTTAGATATGCATCACTAAAATACAAAATAATGGAGAAACAAGCTTTTTCACTAGTAAAATCCATTAAGGACTTCAAATTCTATATATTATACTCTCATGTGATAGCCTATGTACCTAATGCAGTTGTCAAAGACATCCTGACTCGGGATGGAATTGAGGGCAAAAGAGGTAAATGGATTGCTACCATCTTAGAATATGATATAGAGATAAAACCTACAAAACTGATAAAAGGACAGGGATTGGCCAAACTTATGGTAGAAACTAATTGTCAAGCCCTGGATATAAATGAACTGGATGACGAACAGGAGATGGCGACTCCACAAATCAGCCAGGCCTTTTCAAATTCACCTTGGTATGCTGATGTAATTTATGTTTTACAAAACCTACAGGCTCCTCTAGGGTTATCCAAAACAAAGAATAGGTTTTTAAAAATGAAAGCTTCAAATTTTTGTATCTTAGATAATACTCTTTTTTGGAAAAATCATGAAGGAATTTTATTGAAATGTTTATTAAAAGATGAAGCTGACAAGGCTCTCCAAGAATTTCATGCAGGAGACTGTGGTGGACACCTCTATTGGAAGTCAACTGCAGATAAGATCCTAAGGGTTGGATTCTATTGGCCAACCTTGTTTGCAGATGTGAAGAAATTTGTAACTTCTTGCCATAAATGTCAAATCTTTGAGGGCAAGAGAAAGTTGTTACCTTTACCCCTGAAACCCATTTCCACCGAGAAACCTTTTCAACAATGGGGTCTTGACTTCATTGGAGAAATCCATCCACCCTCTTCAAGCCAACACAAATGGATACTCACTGCCACTGATTATTTTACCAAATGGATAGAGGCCATCCCCTCCAGACAGGCCAATGACACAGTGATTATAGGTTTCTTAGAGACCAATATATTGTCCAGGTTTGGTTTCCCTACTAAGATCATTACTAATAATGCTGAAACTTTCAAATCAAAGAAAATGATCAATTTTTGTAATAAGTATCATATCGCACTAGGCCATTCCACAGCCTCAAGGGAATGGACTGGCTAAATCTTCCAATAAGAGTCTCATTAATATCATCAAAAAACTGTTGGAAGAAAACAAGAAGACTTGGCATAAGAAATTGATAAATGCATTGTGGGCAGATAGGTTTACAACCAAAAAATCCATTGGAACCAGTCCTTATGAGCTAGTATATGGCATGGAGGCTATTTTTCCCTCATCACCAGAAGTTCCTGTTATGAAAATACTCCAAGAAGCTCAAGTGGAACCTAATGATATTCAAAGAAGGGTAAATCAGACCATCCTTCTACAACATACCAAAGAGGAGGTGTACCAAAGATCCCAAGTGTTGTAGGAGAAGCTTAAGAAGATATTTGATAAAAGAACCAAGGCAGAAGATTTCTACCTTGGAGATAAAGTGTTAAGATGGGATTCCAGAAGAGAGGATAAGGGGAAACATGGGAAGTTTTACTTCCTATGGAAGGGACCATACATCATCTATGCTTTCCAAGGAAACAATGCATATTTTCTCAAAAACTTAGATGGTACAGAAGTTGAAGAAGGACCAGTCAATGGTCGGATGTTAAAACATTACTTTGATCCTACTTACTAATGTTACCATGATTCTTAACATGTATATACTATATCCTTTGTAATTTCACAAGTTTTTTTTGGAAAGTAACTTGTTGGAGTTGAAGCCCGAAGAGAAGGCCCTAATCTTCAGAAGTATCACTGTTATACATACAATAAAGCAGTAAGCACAAGAAGATTGCAGAGCAAATTCAAAGTCATTCAGAGGCCTTTGATCTACTGTTCTTGACGTTTCACCAGGAAAAGCCATCCCCAAGTGGAGCCACTGTTATGCCCCTATACAAATAGGTTTCATATATCACAATTGACTTTATAAGCTATGTAATATGTTCGTACCTTTACTTGTTGCAAAGGTTTTCCATATTTGTAAAAAATAAAAAAGTTTAAAAAGTGTAAAGAGGGTATACCCAAAAAGAAAAATCAAAGGGTAAAAAGAATAAAGAGATGGTCAAAAAATGAAAGAAAATCAACCCCACCAAAAATAACTAGGTTGATGTCAGCCTATGACATCAAAGAAGGAAAGATGCAGTTGAGCTCCTTCAAGCCCAAAGTACAGCAACCTTAGTCAATAGAAGACTACCTCAAAACTGATTTTGAGGTCATGGCCAAGGACATCCACCCCTTAGATCAAATTGAATTACACAAGCAGACAGGGGAGATGGTATATTCAACATTGACTGGTAAAACTATGATGACCAAAGACTATAAAATTCTTTGAATAATACAACTGCCCAATTACAGCTAGAAAGAGCCTCCTCACAGGCTAAAGATAATAGAATTAAATCTTTGGAAGAATTGGTTATCGGATTGGGTCATAACCCAAAGGATGTAAAGGCAACAGAGGCCTTAATAAAGAAGAAAGATGAAGACATAGTTGCCTTGAGAAAGTAGTTAAAATTTCCACCATCAAGACATCCTCAAACTGCAGAAGTTGTTCAGAAGAAGTCTGAAGAAGAGCTTATGGACTTACTCCTTAAGCTAAATGAACAATTAAAGGAAACTGAATAGGAATTGGAAAAATCATTGAAAATCAGGTAGGGAGATTCGATCTCTCAGCCTCTAAACGTGATACCAGTGGTATCCACAACAATCCCTTCAATACTTGGAACAGATCTAGAACCTAATGTCCCCTTAGTCACAGCAGAAACAATTACAGGTACAAGCACAGGAACAGCACAGGCAGGAACTTCATGTCTAAGTACAAAAGAGTTAATCAAATGAATGGAGGAAATGAAACTACAAGTTTCTGAACTCCAAAAGGTAAAGGAAAAATTTGTCACTTTAGAGTAGAAATATAATGTTACAAAAATCAATTTTGCTGAAGAAATGAGGAAGAATAAAGGCTTAGCACATCAAGTGAAAGCACTAGAGAAGGACCTCACCTTTGAAAATCCCTTAACGGACATTAGGAAAATTCTTTGGACCAACATCACTCAGTCAATAAATGATGCTTGGTGTTACACTAAAATTTGTCACCATGACTATTTGCAGTCAGTATGGCTCCGTCAATAGTCATACTGTCCTCCTTGGCAAGTCTTACACCTCTGCTCCTCATGTCAAACTCCAAGAAAGAGAGAAAGTCCTTAAAAAGTCAATTAACTCTGGTTACGCAGTTTCTCTTAGCCTTACCTGCTTGTACGCACCTCTAGTTCATAAAACCTGCGTACTTGTACACTCTGTCTATAAAGGGGTGGGTGCGTACTCCTGTAAAGGTCAAAAGGCGCAAGTTTCACTTCAAAAAAGTTACTTGTGGTCAATTCTAGAGCATTCTAGAAGATGGTTTGACGTGGATTGAGCGCCTCCAGATGGTTCATGCATCCCAATGAAAGAGGAACTTATCCCATGAAGAGAGGAGCTATCCCATTGAAAGAGGGGCTTATCCCACTCATGGTGGACCTGATTAACTTCCTCCAAAGCACTATAAGTACAGGCATTGGGCCAGAGGGAGGGGAGGTTGAAAGCTGAACATTCCTAAGGGTAGATGCTGCTGAAATTAGGACTCCCTTATAGAGCTTGAAAGGAGAGATTCCAATCCTTTCCTAGCTTCATTTGGAAGTGGGTGAGCTGATCAAAGTAAAGGAGAACTCTTGCTGGACCCTGGGAGGAACCTGCACAACACCAAGGCACTGGTTGTAATGGTTTCTTTTGTTTCCAATTAATACAATTAAGCTCATTTTTCTCAACAAGTTGTTTTATATAATTTGTTTCATATACTCCTTGGTCTTTATGATGAATATGTTTTATTATATGAGTTATTCAGGTGCTATGTAATCGTTTTCTTGTTAGTGAATGCAGGCTTCAATGAGAAGGAGCTCATCTGGATCAGAGAGGCTAGACTACAAGAAACAAACGTTGGATTAAAGGTATGTTTTAAACACCTGGTTGCTTGTATTTTAAATGCATGTTTAGGGAAAGATAGTGTTTAATTGTCTTGTTTGTCACTAGAAAGCCTTAGCTTCTAGGGAGGTCAGTTTTGTCCGCAAAATTGACTCTTTCCGCATGACAAAATGGCGACCATACTGGGGAACTCCATGGATTTGATTGATTTCTCTTTTGTGTGAAACTTTGATTTGAGAAGAGTCGATTTCTTTCTGGTTTTTGGCTGATTGACTGTGCATTTGGGTGGAATAGCTTAGGGTTAAGTTAGATTTTATTTTTTCTTGGTTTTGCTAGCAGTACGCACCCTCTGCGTTAAGCACAGTGCGTACTTGTACGCACTGCAGCTTTGTACACAGAGCGTACACGCACCTGTGCAAACAGGTTGCCTGCGTACCCTGTCAAAAGTTGAGAAAATTTCAATTTTTTCCTTTTTGCCTCTTAGATTTTGTTTATAATTTGTTTTTGCTACCCAGATCCACTGGTTACCTATCAGAAGTCTTCATCTAAACTTGTTTCATCAGTATCAAGAGTTTTAGTGAAATTCATAGAAGTTCTAGCCCTAGGGTTTGATTTTTGCATTGGTCCTGTAGTGACTTTGGCTTTAGAAGTTGTAAAACCTTGGATATCCCTGGTCTTTTCAGTCTTCTTAGGAGTCGGACCTTTCATAAAATCCACCTTTGTGAGAAGCCTACCTTTGTGTTGTCTCTTTGCGGAATTTCGAGAAGGCTTGTTAGTTAAGTTGTGAATTTCATTCTTAAGAAAAAGAACAAAAGATTTTGATTTTTGTTTTTGAGTGGTTTATGATTCTGCATGAACTAGTCCTTGGTTGAATCATGACTGAGTAAAACATCCTGGAATGATACTTTGTAGGCTTTGGCCTCATTAGATTTGCTTTTAGATGAATTTCTCTTAGATTTTCTTTTAGGTAAAATTGATTTGATTGTCATAGATTTTTAAAATTTGATTTTTGTTAAAGTAGTTTTATATGCTTTGTTAATATAGGGAAAATCCAAAAAATCTCTTTTGAAGAAAAGTTTGTTTTAGTAGCATTTGAAGTCTTTGAAAAGAGAAAGGAATTTTCGTTAAATAATTAGTGGTCATGTGTTGTATGGTTTGGAAAAGATAAAGAGATTGTTTCTTTGATTTTCATTGCCAAGAAAGTTGTCTTTATATCAATTTTGCATTCTCCAACTCTCTTAGCTAGGGAATTCATTGAAAAAGAAAATTAGTATAAATCATCCTAGGTGCATCTTTTTAGTGGATTTGAGTCAAGTCTACACACCATCAGTTTCATCTCCGCTACCTTTTGTCCTAAAAAAAAGCCATAAAAAATGACGCTTAAAGTAAAATCAACTTAGTAACTTTTATTTACTAGGGCTCTGAAACACCAATATAGATTAGGCTAGTGTCTTGGAGTAGGAGAGTAATTAACTCTCCAAGACAGTAAAACCAAACAAGTAGCTTATCTTGTGGTAGGATAAATCCAACTGTTTCATTTGTACTCTGGGAAAGCTCCTCTTAAAGGAGAAGCACGAGACCGTGTCCGAACCAGTGAGGGGATCAATCCTCCTTCATTGGGAAAGACGCCAGATATGCACGTACTACAAACGGTAAACCTCAGATTATTGTCGAGGAGCCTGGGGTCACTTGTCGGTAAAGCTTGGATTATTGTCAAGAGCCGGCAAGGGGATTGAGCTTGTTACTCTGCCCTTGCGTGCTATCGGGTCGTAGACTGTTCCCCCAGGTATATTTGTTGCTGTTGGTAACCTTAGTGACCATTATCTTTAGGATTCTACCCAACGTGATGATGGAGGGAAGATCCCACTGTACCTGGAGCAGACGTTGGCTAGACTCACTTGGATTTTCTGGGGGGTTCACTTCACTCGAGACGGTTAAAGTGGAGGAACTTTGTCCAGTCTATTCATTAAGCAGGTTGTCGGGGTAACTGTTCCACCCGCCACTTCTGTACTGAATCCGACGATGTTGGATTTCATCACCAACTAGTGCTTTCGGTCCGAAAGGTTACTGTTTATGTTTGGTTTGACGCCCTAGATTATTTAGGCGTGTGATTCGAATTTGTTTGATTCTTTAGAGACTTTAAGCGGTTTGCTTTGAGATTTTACTTTGTTTGCGTGTGCAGTAGTTAAAAGTTTTTAGCTGTGGCTGAATTACTGAGACAGTCCCGTAGACTTCGGGGCCAGTCTCTTGAGATTGTAACCGTGGCCGATTTGTTGAGGAAGTCCCGTAGACTTCAGGGCCAACCTCCTGAAGACGTCCTGGGTCATTACGAAGGTTTGAAGGTCCTTGTAACTCCTAGTGGCAGTAAAGTAGGTTCACCTGAAGAAGGAGAGTCTTCGTTGGTAGTTCATCCTGATTACCAAAGTCTAGAAACAGGTTATAATCCTGAAGCTATTGCAGCTTCTTAGCTTGCTGGTAGTTTTTCATCTACTAGTGATATAGGCGAAGAACTTGAGATATCTGAACCTGTTACTCCAACTTCTAGTGCTCCTGATTCACCTAGGGTAGAAAGAGTCATCACCGAAAATCTTCCTTCTGGTTTGATAGCTATTGAAGAACTTTCTCCAGAAGAAGAAATAGGCGTCCCTAACCCTGAAGATAAACCTACTATTGATCTAAGGGAGCGTGAATCCATTTTTTACAGTACACCTAGAAGTACTACTTGGTATCTTTCGTTAACTAATTATTTGGACAACTCAGGGTCAAGTTTTTCTCCACCTCGTACTCCTTATCCACCCGGAGGTATTTATACTCTTGTAAATATGTCTGGTCAGTCGTCTATGTTTACTCAATCTCCTGAATCTTTCTTGTATGGCGGTCCTTCTGTTCCCGTCGGGTATCAGTCACTTTCTGGTACTTTTGCGGGAGCATCTCCTCAACCCATTGAACATGGGTTATTAACTGGAAACAATGGTAATAAACCGTTGGGCGTAGGAGACATTTACATGATGTCAGGTTCAATTCCCAGTTCTCAACCTCAAGGTGGCCAGTTACTTCCTGGGGGGCAGCCTCAATTAACCCTTGGGGGGCAACCTCAAGGTACACAAATTGCATCTGGGGGGCAACCTCAAGGACAGTATGTACCTGTGGTACAATACATTCCTCAAGGTCAACCCCAGCCTCAATATGTACCCCAAGGTCAACCTCAGTATCAATTTATACCTCAAGGTCAACCCCAGTATCAGTACTTACCTCAAGGGTATCTACCCCAAGGTCAGTACTCGAGTCAAGGTTATCAACCACCCCAAGGTAAATCTTATCTTCAAGGTACAGGAAATGTACCTTTCAATTATCAATCCTATCCTCAATCCGGTTATGGATCTCAATATCCTCAACCTGTTATGGGTCAATACCCCAGAATGAACATAGTGTGGGATCCATCACAAATTCAACAGGTATTGTAGCCAAGTGTACAGTTGTCATCTCAAACTGGACAACCCTTAGCTTCTGGTTCACCCTAGCAACCAGTCCAGTCTAATGTTCAAACTTCTGTACCTTCGGTAGTTTCTCAGTCTGGGCCTATTACACCTAGTACTCCATCTCAAACGACTACTGCAACTACCGCAACATCTGTTCAGTCCACCACACTTACTTCTGGAGTATCGACAGCTCTGGTTTCTACTGTCTCTGCAACTACTCCTCAGACATCTTTACCATTGTCTGGATCCACGATTCAAACTACGGTTCAGATGCCTGTAGGACAGCCTGGTTTAAGTACGGTTGTCACTAGTCAACCACAATTCACTTATCAACCATACCAGGGACAGTACCAATTCGGGCCTGCTGTCCAGCAGCCAGTTTACCAGTATCAACCATATCCTAGGTACACTTATCAACAACCACAACAACCCCAGTACGGTCCGGTTAATCCTGGTTTTCCAGGAGGATACAATATCCCGAATGCGATTCCTATTCCAAGTTATCCTGGATATCCTCCTCCTGGGACTGGTCTCGTGACCCAGAGTTTTAGGGATCCTAATCGACAATTACCGTTTATCTCAACTTTGGATTTACCAGACTTGACGCGCCTAACAAATGATCCGATCAATTATCTTCCGTTTTGGCCACCATTGCCGAATAAGTTGTCCAGTGACATTCCCAAGTTCGAGGGTAAGTCTGGAGAGGACTCGTCGAATCATGTGATGAATTACCACCTCTGGTGTGCCTCAAATTCCATCTCGGATGATTCGATCTGCTTACGTCTCTTCCAGCGTACTCTCATTGGTCTCGCGGACAAGTGGTACATTGAGTTACCACAGGCCTCTTTTTATAATTTTAGCCAGTTAGCTACCTCGTTCCTAACTCATTTTCAGTTGCCGATCAGATATGATAATGGCATGGAGTTACTAACTTCATTAAAACAATCGACGTCCACTTATATTTCCGATCATATTCATGAATGGAGACGTCGAAGGCAGTTAGTGAAAGTTTTTATCCTGGACCAAATCTTAGCTGAATGGTTTGTTAAATCATTGTTACCAGAGATTACTGAAGACGTAGCTAAGGCCGGAGTAGTTACTGAGGAGAAAGTGATTGCTCAAGCACAGTACCTTGACTTAGTTTACACTCAGTCAGGTACGTTACACGAAAAGATCCCAAATCTTCCAAAGTCAAATCAAATCGTTGCTGTTCCTTCGGGATCTCATGCTGCTGATGGCATGATTGGTACGGTGAATACTAAAAGCAAGAAGAAATCTTCAAAGAATTCTTCTCCTATTATAACCTTACCAGACTCACCGACAGGAGATTCTTCTGTTGAACTTTCCGCTGACATTCACGCTGTAGAGTCATCTACGGCTAAATCAAAAACCAGTGGAAATAAGAAAGGCAAGAAGAAGAATAAAGCAGACAAAACTCCAAAGGAGAAAAATGAAAAAGCGGAATCCAATGATGAAAAACGCAAGCCTCGTTATCCATGTCTTATTTGTGAAGAAGAACACTTTACAAGAGACTGCCCTCATCGAGCAGAGGTTGCGAAAATCGTCAAGGGTTCCCAAATTCCTGCTGTCTTGAAGGACCCATTTCCGAAAGATAGAAAAATGATAGGTTCTTCCTCGAGTGCCACTGAAGAACCCATATTGATGATGTCTCATGTAAGGATTGCGACTCGATCGCACGATTATGGTAGCAAAAGTCCTGTTGATGGATCGAAAGAAGCAGAATCTTCTCATTCAAATCCATCAACCTCAACTCCCGGTTCTGATCCACTACAGATCGAGAAACCTAACCCTGACTTAGTAATCAAACCGCCTGCTAAGGGTGTACTTCGAAGGTCTGCTTTCAATCCACATGCGAGAGCGGCCCAGAATTACAACATTGTTGAGGATTTAGCTGTTTCACCCTCAGCAATGTCGGCTTTGGAAGTGCTGCAATCATGCCCAGCACAATGCAAATTACTTTTGTCGGCTATAGGAGCTGTTGATGTTCAGGACCCGAACCTAATAATCTTTGATCTAGAAAATAGTACACCGCGTTTGCCTCATCAAATGGCTTTCCAGATCCCAGTGATAGTCAAAAACAGGCCTATTTATCGGACTGTAATTGATGAGGGAGCTTCCACGTGTATTATGTCGATGCAGTGTTGGAGATCGCTTGGTTCTCCTTCACTAAATCAATCCCCGACAATTCTTAAGGCTTTTGATGGCCGTGGGTTCCATCCTTTTGGCATTTTACAGGATTTTCCTATAGGGGTTGAAGGAAAAACCGTTAGTCTAGACGTGGAGGTGGTTGATGCCCCTCTAGACTACAACCTTCTCTTAGGTCGAAGTTGGACTTACGCTATGACAGCGATCATTTCATCGGTCTTCAGAGTAATAAAGTTTCCACATAATGGCAAGATCATAACAATAGACCAGCTGACTTACTTTGCGTCCGACCCAACCTCTTCAGAGAGTATCCAGCATGTCGGTAAAACGACTATCCCATATAAGGATGTTGGTGTAGGATTAGTTAAAGATGTCGGTTTACTGGGAACTTTTCCTTTTCCTCCACTCAACGCGTCGTCTCCATTCGCAACTATTCATATGATTACATCAGATACTATTTATTATGACGATCCATGGATCGTTCCTTCTGAATCTGAAATCGACTCGTTTGGTAATTCTATGCCGTTGAGTCCATATGAAATTGCTTATGAAGCCGTGCAGTCTTTTACCGACCCGTGTTCAACCAAAGTCGACCAAATGAATGTGGTCCGTGAGGAATCACTTTTCACATCAACCTCGGAGTTAATAGCGTTTCCCGAAGTTGTGTCATCTGACGAACAACTTCGTGAAGTCCTGTGTGTAGACGATTTACCATGGGAGGATCTCCATCATAGATCTTCGTTTTTACCTGAGGATGATCATTTTGACAATGATTTCTCATCCGTTTTTACAGCTGAATATGTCAAAGAGGCTCAGAATCCCATGAAACATCCTGATTCAGAGTTGAATTTGGGAAATATTTCTCGAACTCTTCCCATTGACATTTCAGTAAAGCCCGGAATCATTGAAAACATTCATATAGGTGCCTCGTGTACAGATGACGAAATTCGGATATACAAGGCCCTATTTCAAGAATTCTGCGACGTGTTTGCCTGGTCCTATGAGGAAATGCCAGGAATTGATCCCGCAATTGTTGTTCATGAGATCAAGACTTACCCGGATGCTAAACCCGTCCGGCAACGTTTGCGTGAGATTCACCCACGAAAAGCTGCTGCAATTAAAGTAGAAGTTGAGAAGCTGTTGAAAGCAGGTTTCATTTATCCGATCCCGTTAACGGATTGGATATCGAATATTGTTCCGGTTAACAAAAAATAGGGAACAATAAGAATATGCATCGATTATAGGGATATTAATCGAGCTTGTCCGAAGGACAACTACCCAACGCCCTATATCGATCAAATCATTGATGATTGTGCCGGCAGTGAAATATTTTCCTTTATGGACGGTTTTTCCGGTTACAATCAAATCAATATTCTACCTGCCGATCAACCAAAAATGGCTTTCATTTGTCCATGGGGGACATTTGCTTACTGCAAATTACCTTTTGGGCTTAAGAACGCTGGAGTAACTTTTCAAAGGGCGATGTCTTATGCGTCTCATGACATCAAACACATTGTGCAACCGTATCTCGATGGTTTGCCCGCTCATTCATTACATCGAGCTGATCACCTTTTCCATTTACGAGCAATCTTCATGAGGTGTAGGCATTATCGTATTCGGTTGAACCCACACAAATGTGTCTTCTGTATAGAAGTGGGACGATTGCTAGGATTTGTAGTTTCAAAAGCCGGCATCCGCGTCGATCCCTCGAAGGTAGAAGCTATCATCAAATTGCCTCCTCCTTCGAGTCTACGCCAACTCCAAAGTTTGCAGGGGAAAGCAAACTTTTTACGACGATTCATTCCTAACTACGCCAAGGTTACAAAAGGTTTTACACGGTTGTTGAAACAGAACGCTCAATTCTCTTGGGATGAGATAGCTCAGAAATCGTTTGATGCACTCAAACACGCGTTGACCCATGCACCGTTGTTGCATCCTCCCAACTACAACCAGGATTACTTTTTGTACCTCGCCGCCTCCCATTCCACCATTGGAATGGTGTTAGTTCAGGAAGATGAATTCGGAACGGAACATGTGATATATTATCTTGGTAGGACGTTAAATCCCACTGAGCTAAAATACTCACATGTGGAGAAATTGGCATTGGCAGCCGTTCAAGCTGTCCAACATTTTCGTCATTACATTTTACTCCGTAAAACTACAGTCATTTCGGATTGAAACCTTATGATTTACATTTTAACTAAACAATTGCTAGGGGGCAAGTACTCCAAATGGATTGTCATCCTGCAGGAGTTTGACTTGGAGTTCAAAAAATCTAAGTCTAAGAAATCCTTAGTTTTTGCAGAGCTGATGTGTGACTTCCCGCGTGCTGACACGGAAACTGTGGCAGAGGAGCCCATTGCGGACGAATCTCTGTTTCTAATCAGCACTTTAGATCCGTGGTTTGGAGATATCATCATCTATCTCCAGACCCAATCCTTTCGGCCCGAAGCTTCAAAGTCGGAACGTCGAAAAATTCGATTCCAGTCCCAACAATACAAAATTACTGGAGATACTCTTTATCGACGTGGGGCAGACTCTATTTTTCGACGTTGCTTAACTCACGAAGAGGCAGAAAGGGTTCTAAATGACTGTCACTCTGGAGCGTGTGGCGGTCATATGTCTGGGTATGCCACAGCCCAAAAGGTGTTGCGCGCTGGCTACTTCTGGCCGTCCATGTTTAAAGATTGTATTACTGCAGTCCGAAAATGCCACAACTTTCAAGTGTTTGATCGAAAGATGCGCACTCCACCTGCTCCTCTCCACCCTATAATTGCCATTGGTCCTTTTTCCAAATGGGGTATCGACTTTATTACATGTAACCCTCACTCGACCAGGGGGCATGCGTATATCATCCTTGCGGTTGATTATTTTACTAAGTGGGCCGAGGCGATGCCTACATTCGAGGTTGACGGCAAGACAGCTGCAATTTTCATATTCAATCACATAATTGCTAGGTTTGGTGTCCCATAAGCGATAATCACTGACCATGGATGCCATTTTCGAAACGTTATGATGACAGAACTTACAGGCCAGCTTGGTTTGCGTCACGATAGTTCAACTCCTTATTATCCAAAAGCAAATGGTCTGGTTGAGTCTATCAATAAAGTTTTAGTTATCATGATCCGACGAATCATTGGTATTCATCGGTCGAATTGTCACAACATGTTATTTTCAGCGCTTTGGGCATACCGAGCCTCAGTGAAAAAATCTATAGGGTTCACTCCTTTCCAACTAGTTTATGGTTTGGAAGCTGTGCTACCTATTGAATGCGAAATCTCGTCACTGAAAATGGCCATCGAGTTACTTCCAGCTACTTCTGAAGAGGAGAAGCGTTACTTCCAGCAATCGAGACTCACGCAAAACGAATGAAAGCTCAGTATGATCGAAATGTGACCCCTCGAAATTTTTCGGAAGGTGACCTAGTGTTATTATATGATCAAGCTAACGATAAATTAGGTGCTGGAAAATTCGTTCCTATGTGGCATGGGCCCTACATTGTCAAGCGAAAGCTTGCCAAAGGGGCCTATGAGCTGGTAGACTTTGACGGGGACTCTTTGGGTAAACCTAGAAATGGACTTTACCTAAAGAGGTATTATGCTTAAAGTATGGGTATGGAGATTTTAGTTAGGTTAGGTTTTTCTTTCTAGCTGGTGTGTTTGTTAATTTAGACAGTGTGCTTAGCTTAGAAAAGTGTGTTTTCGTCGTTATTCTGGCTTATCTTGGTTTTACACTTAATGATGCAGATGTTGATGCCTCTCCAAACATACATTGGTTTTGCTGATGGTGCTTGTCGTAGTACACGGAATATCTCTTCCGCAGCTTGGGTTATTTATTCGCCCTCTGACGAGTTAGTTTCTATGCATGGGGTGAGCCTCGGTCAAACAACAAACAACATTGCAGAATACAGTGCAGTGATTGAGTTATTGTCTGAATCTATTTCGTTTGGGATTCGAAGTTTGATAGTGAGGTTAGATTCTAAACTCGTTGTATTACAGCTTAATAGAGTGTATGCCATTAGAAATCTAGTGTTATTAAGGTTATTTTTGAGAGTGCGTCTCTTGGAACGTGAGTTTGATTACATTGAATATCAACATATTCCAAGGTCTTTAAATACATTAGCAGATGCAATTGCTTCTCGAATGTTAAATAGACATTTGCAATAATCATACATGTTTAATAAGATAAGCCGGTAATAATGATATGTATATAGATAGGAGTGTGTCAAAAAATACATCGTCTTCAATCATAGGTTGAAAAAAACCTTATGAGTGGAAAAAATGATAAGTACAAAAAACCAAAATGTCACATGTGTCTACAAAAACGACCATCTAAATCACTGGTGATGATCTCTATATGACACCACTGCACGAGCCACCCTACACAAGAACCTCCTAAAAGGTCCTGGGACTTCGACTACAAAGCGCTGAAGCCTGATAGGAATATCATCTATAGTAGTCTCCGGTATGTCTGCTGTAAGACGCTCTAGGTCATGCTCCAACTCAGCTAAAGTCTCTGTGGCCTCGTCCTGTGGGGCCGGTGCCGCTGCAACTGGTAGTCTCCTCTCGAAAGGCCGGAGATTGGCTGGTCGACGTGGGCCTACATCTGCATTTTGAAAATTGTCACTGTCAGCTTTGAGACGATATAAAAACACAAAAAAGTAAATAATTTAAAAACTTGTGAAAAATGAAGTACCTGTGTCATCCCACTGTTCTCCCGGTGGAAGAATCATGTCCGGATCTCCACGAAAATCAACTCCGGCATAAGGAAAATCCTGTATTGAAAAGACCTGGTCCTCTAACCAGTGAAAGTACTCCGGAGTAAATCGGACAACCTCTGTGCCCTCGTTAGGATGACGGGCCATAACCGTAACCCATCACACCAATTTAGGCTCTCGGGGATGCCCGACCTCAACAGTGAGCTGCAGTGGGATCAGCATCAGAACCCTCTCTAGGGAAAAACTCACAACTAAAGGCCCATAACCAAAAGTCTTTAACTGTCCATTTTTAGTCCTAGTTAGTTGGCCCTTTAAATTGGCCAACACAGCATCACACCAGTTGAAAATGGTGCCCTGATAGCAATCAATCGCCATCCGCATTTGGGACCCGGTGGCAATGTGCAAAGCGGCAGCCCCGCAAAGTCTAGTAACTGTAAAAGCAATGACCATAAGTTCAGGGTGGGATATAGTTTTAATCTCTATCCCCTTCTCCTGGTTCTGATTATTACACCACTCTAGACGGAGACTAGCGATGGACTGGCCACCCGGCCTAGTCCCGAACAGAGTCAAGTGTTCGCCTCTCTTGGGCAAACCAGTGAGAAAGTAAATATCTGAGGGCTCTATCTCGAGCTGGTGCCCTCCGATGTAAAAGCACTTATCCTGAACATTCCACCTCTCTACTAGCCACTCTAGAAATCTTACCTGGACCCTCATGCTAGGTATGGCCCAGTATTTGTAAAGGTCGCATGCCTTCAAAGCATCCATGGACGGTTGATGATTAATGGCGGCCAAATCAACATCTTCGTGCTCTCTCTCGCGCCAATCAAGCATGGTGGGCAATCTACACACCATAAAACATCCATTAGAATTCATAAAATCAAATTTTATTGGTCCAATTTGGAGAATTTGGGGTTTGTAAACCCTTTGCGCGGAGTACGCACCCCGCCTTTAGGAACAGGGCATGGGTACGCGGGTTCCTTTAAGGCAGGTTGCGTATGCCCGCCATTTTCCCAACTGAGAAAATGTCGGGGTACGCAGGTCACCAGTGGAGCACCTGCGTACCCTGAAAGGCGGACCTTGAAACCCCAAAGTCTCCAAAAAATGAAACTAGGGCCTAAAAACAAATTATAAATGGATGAAAATGCAAAGGAGGATGTTGTAGAATACCTGATGAGACGGCGTTCGATTTCGATAGTTGGATTCTCCGCAATGTCCACGGGAAATTTCTTGCCAAAAGCCCTTTTTCTCTCCTCAACAGTAAAATGGTAAAAATGAATTGGTAAAAGCCCTTTTTATAGGTTTTTTGGGTAAATAAATGTTAAATTTGTTTATTTTTCACCATGAAATGGTATTTTTCAAATTATTTTTATCCATCGTAAACAGGTATGAGTAATGTGTTGGTTTTTGTGTAGGATAAAGGATTTTCAAGGAAAATTGTCATTTTTTACAAACAAAAACATCAGAGTCATCTTTAAGCCCTTTTCTGACTCCTAAAACATGAAAAGATTGCTGAGTGTTTCTTTTACACTCGTTAAAACAGAATTAAAAGAGGTCCCCTTATAGCCCTTTTCTGACCGTAAAAATAGGAAAAGATTGCTGGGTTTTTGTCGTTTCAAATTCGATATTGGAAATAAAACGACGTGTCCTTGATCGCTTTTTACTTTTCAGGTCAAAGACACTAATCATGAAAGTACTCCTTGGTCGTAAAAGATCAAGCAGTTCTCTCAAGTATTATTTTATACTTTTTCGGGCTTGGGAGACACAAATTTACGAAAAAGTTCAACCCTGGAGTCTTCTTAAGTTTTTCAGACTCTCTAAAATTGAAAAACGCCGAGTTTCTCCTATATTGGACTCGTTAAAATTTCACAGTAAAGGACCTGTTCGATTACAAACAGGAACGAACCACTCCTTCTTAGGGTTCGAATCTAAACTAAGTTGGACTCATCCGAAGGATGAGCTTATAATCAAGCATATGTTATCCTCCTCAAGCTTGTAAAAAATAAAGAGGTACTTGCCAGAAATGGTGGGGGAAAAGAGAGAAAAATGAGCCTATTTGTTATCCTTTGTCTCAGAAGAAACCTCATCACCACTCTTGAACACGACACTTTTCATTCACTTGGGTTGCGAAATCCTTTGCCTCACAGTTGATTGAACCACATTGAAGTCTTCAGCCGGGTATTAACTTTGGGTCAAATGCCACCAAGCCATCTGTTGTGTCGTTATGTGTTCAAGAGGTCGCTGCAAATAAACCATTCATCTGCAAAATACCTGTCATCCATCTTGACCATCCCTGAGTTAGTCCTTACAGCTACATTTCTTCAACTTGATTTATGATTTTGTGTTGTGGGCTTGCCTACGACGGATCGCTTTCTATCGACATCAGCACATCATCTAGAAATATGATCTAGAAATCGTCAGTACCTTGAAATCCGCATGCATCAATGGCAAATTTCTTGCCTTCGACGATAGTTTACATCATTGACTTTTGATCGAAGGATTCCGTGACATGTTCGACATCAACGCATTCATTCACAACTCATGGATTGTACTGGGTACTTTGAGAACCATTGACATCACTGGTGGTCTCTCTCACACTTGTTAACAGTTTACATCATTAACTGGTAACCAAGTGGTTTCTACCATGCTCGACATCAGCTCATTTATTCGCATGGATAGAATCGTCCTATTTCAGGAAGTAGAAATCAAGACCCTGGATCTAGTTTCCACCATCCAGGCTGCGAGGAGTTTTGTATTCATTGTATAGTAGACTAATTATAAACAGATGGTTACGTCCATACTGTGTCTACATAAGTCTACGATTATGATGTACTGCGAAATCATTCCTGTATCAGAGAAGTAGTTAGTTTGTTAGTTAAAGTTTTTTATCTGAGTATGGGAATGCCTACCTCAGCGATGATATGATCTCATACATGTATTTTGTGTTGAATACTTGCAGTTTCCAACTGGGCTCTCCACAAGATAATCATTGAAATGATAAAGTACTTCACCCTTCCTAGATGATATGAAACCCTAATCTACTACAGGCTTCGCACTTTAGGGGGCAATCTGTTACACTAAAATTTGTCACCATGACTATTTGCAGTCAGTATGGCTCCATCAATAGTCATACTGTCCTCCTTGGCAAGTCTTACACCTCTGCTCCTCATGTCAAACTCCAAGAAAGAGAGAAAGTCCTTAAAAAGTCAATTAACTCTGGTTACGCAGTTTCTCTTAGCCTTACCTGCGTGTACGCACCTCTAGTTCATAAAACCTGCGTACTTGTACGCTCTGTCTATAAAGGGGTGGGTGCGTACTCCTATAAAGGTCAAAAGGCGCAAGTTTCACTTCAAAAAGGTTACTTGTGGTCAATTCTAGAGCATTCTAGAAGATGGTTTGACGTGGATTGAGCGCCTCCAGATGGTTCATGCATCCCAATGAAAGAGGAACTTATCCCATGAAGAGGGGAGCTATCCCATTGAAAGAGGGGCTTATCCCACTCATGGTGGACCTGATTAACTTCCTCCAAAGCACTATAAATACAGGCATTGTGCCAGAGGGTGGGGAGGTTGAAAGCTGAACATTCCTAAGGGTATATGCTGCTGAAATTAGGACTCCCTTATAGAGCTTGAAAGGAGAGATTCCAATCCTTTCCTAGCTTCATTTGGAAGTGGGTGAGCTGATCAAAGTAAAGGAGAACTCTTGTTGGACCCTGGGAGGAATCTGCACAACACCAAGGCACTGGTTGTAATGGTTTCTTTTGTTTCCAATTAATACAATTAAGCTCATTTTTCTCAACAAGTTGTTTTATATAATTTGTTTCATATACTCCTTGGTCTTTACGATGAATATGTTTTATTATATGAGTTATTCAGGTGCTATGTAATCGTTTGCTTGTTAGTGAATGCAGGCTTCAAGGAGAAGGAGCTCATCTGGATCAGAGAGGCTGGACTACAAGAAACAAACGTTGGATTAAAGATATGTTTTAAACACTTGGTTGCTTGTATTTTAAATGCATGTTTAGGGAAAGATAGTGTTTAATTGTCTTGTTTGTCACTAGAAAGCCTTAGCTTCTAGGGAGGTCGGTTTTTCCGCAAAATTGACTCTTTCCACATGACACTTGGCCATCCATATAAATAATTTTTCAATAGATTGACTTGGTAAAAGTAGCTCTTGAAGAAATCCAAAGAACTAAAGAAGAATTAGGAAGGAAGCCTGAGGAAGCCATCAGGCTAATAAATTTTTTGAATAGAAAAAATAGGTACCAGCTAGAAGAGCTGAATATTGAAGACAGAACAACAACTATCCTAGAAATAAAAAAGGTATTGACTAAAAGAGGTCTAATGTAGAACCTAGAAAGGAAATGCCAGAACATGCAAGAAGAAATTAATGATTTTATGGAGAAGTTTGGTATCTTGCAGAGCAAAGGACTTCCCAGTCCTTTAGTAATTAATGATAAATTGATGAGACATGAAGACTATGTGGACAAATTGGCTCAGTATGCAAACAATCAAGCTAGTTCATCAGTTGGTGCATCTGCACCAAAGGCACTACCTACAGGCAGAGTTCTCTATGACAGTCTAGAGAACCTTTTCTATGTTGAGCATGAAATAAAACATCTATTTCCAGTTCAGCCTAATTTTGTCAAATACACTGAGGCTGATGAAATCTTCAGGAAGCTTCAAAGGACTAGAATACCAAAGGAAGATTGGTGGACGAATATGACAAAAATTTTGTAATTTTCCTTGGTAAAAAATAATTTTTTCAGTATTCACCATAGTCAATTTTGGAAAAGAAGGTGAATAAGGATAAATCAGGTAAAGTGTATCAGAACAGGATAAAGAGTACTAGTTGAAAGTCAAAAGCAATCAACCAACACAGAATTACAAGCTAGATAGAAAGATGCTCAATCATAGGGCTTGCCTCCAGCCCATTCACAAAAACAGGGACAACAAGGCAACAACTCACTTTTATCTTCTATATTCGAGACCATCTGTCTCTACTTTTATGTAACATATAGTTAGGCTTCCTAGATTATATCTCTCTTTGTTAAGAGATATTTTATTGTAAATTTTTGTATAAATACTCCCTCACTCTGAGTATTGGGGGTGGATTCCGAGACATTTCTATAGACTTATTATTTTGGAAAAGAAAAGTTGTTGATCAACTCTTGTATAGCTGGCTTGATGAAGAAATAAAGCAAGGGACCTTTTTACAGGATTCATGTGTCAAACATTGGACAAATAAGTATTCTATATCTCATGTGTTATTGTTTTCTGGTTTAATATTTCACTTTTGTTCATGTCTGAATATTAAAACGAAAAAGTATATTTCAGAAAGTGCTTAATTGCAATCTGTCTTTAAAATCATTTTTATTCTAAATGTTTTCTTCTAAACTATCATAGGAAAAGAATTCTTAACTGCTCTTTGCTTCTTAGTTTATCATTTTGATCATTTAGTAAGAAATTCTTAATTTCTTTTTATTAGTGATCATTCATTTTCCCTCCTTTTGAAACTTGTTGAAGGATTCTTAACTGCCCTTCATCCCTTTCAAAGCCATTCCATTCTTTCAAGTTACCATTTGTTCCTTGTTTAGCTATCTTGCCCTGTGAAGCCCTCCTTGCTGAATCATCCAAATCCAGTTTAGCCATTTGCAGTTGACTCCATAGCCCAATGGCCTAAGATACTTTGTTCTATCCATCTGCTCCTGAATTCCACCACCCAATCAAAATCAAAACCCCCAAGCTTTCATAACTAGCCTAATACCTTAAAAACAAAGCTAAATCTTAAAGAGAGAGCCCTCTCTGAGTACATATTGGCTAGATTATGTACTTAAAAGTTGGTTTGTGGTTACCTCGGACCCCTTTCCCTCTTCTTACAACTTCAGGGAAACTATGAGTGATAACACCAACTAAATTACACCTATTATGGGATAAGCCTAAAGAAAGGGGCATGCAACTAAATAGAGAACCCAATATTGTTGATCAACTAAAATAATGGCCACATGAACATCCCTACACCACACCAAAGCTATCTTAATAAGTGAGGATTATTTCATACTTTATTACACAATTGTGATTAGGGCCATAAAAAATTAAAAAAGGTTAGGAAAGAACATGTCTAGGTTAGTGAATATCTATAAGAGTAATTACAAATTGTTTGAGAAGTTGGTTAAAATGAATAAGTTCTCATCCATCGGTATTAGTGGGGAGTCAAGGCTAAGACAATAGATCTCTATAGAGTTGGAAGAAACATTTAGGACAAATTTTCTCACCTTTATCATATTCATGAATAATGTGACCAAGGATTCATTGAAGCAACTTATAGAAAAACTATGTAGGTAATAAATAGTATACAACTTTTTTCATAATATCCATAGAAAATACATTAAAAGACTATAACAAAGCACAATTGAATATCATGTAACCTTAGATGGATTACTTCCTGGCAAAATTAAAACGATTTCATCAAATTATCAAATTTGATTAGCATATTTGGATGAAATACTTGGCATCACTATCACTGATCTCATAGTTTTGTAATAAGTGAACCATATTATACCTTTGAAAGGTTGCAATAATTATTTCTAAAAAGAATATGACAAAAGGAAGAATATGAATACTTGTCACTACCCTTGGGGAAGTCAAAAAATTCCAAGAAGTAGTTACAAACTTTGTAACTATAAATGTTCAAAAACTTTGTAAAAAGGGGGTTTTTGCTATCATTATAATTAGGAGAACTATTTCTAAAAATAATATAGAGGCATTTGTTGGGTCAAGAAAAAGGTATGTTTTCTCTTTATAAATAGCTTTATTCAGCATTTATCCTTACATGATTATCTCTGTTTATGGATTGAAACAAAGGAAATAATAGCTAAAGTTGGATAAAAGTACTTGGTAACAAATTAGATAAATCTAGCACGAGAAACTAACTTTTTACTATCCTTGTGTGTAGAAGACGTGGATTGGTCAATAGTCGTTCAATCGACAAAGCATCACTAGGTTGTAAAAAGAAAAGACAACTTCTGAGGTAGGCAAGGCAACGAGAGACCAGGCATACAGATGCTATTTCATGACAAGATCAGATTATGTATAGCGAAATCCTCAAGATCCCCTAATCCTAAGGATTCACTTTTATCTAGTTTACTCTTTTAATGTTATATATAAGGCTGAAAGGCAAACAAGAGAGGAGTTCAAACTTGCATAATTTGTAATTATTCCTTTTGAGACAGATAATACTGTTATCTCAGTGATGTTGTAATCTTGTTACTTATGTTAGTGAAGAAAGACTGCATTTGATCCATACTTATATTTTGAGTAGTTTTTAGCGGATACTTTTGGCGACTCTGGGCCAAGTAAAGAGAAGTTCTACTGCTTTCTTGTGTTATAATATTTCTACTTAGTCTTTGCTGGTTTTTAATGTTCAGTTAATATTATTTCACTTATTGTGAAGATTGACGATTCCAATTCATATTGTTGTTCATTTAGATTCAAACTTAGTCATGCGACATATCTGAGTAATGCTTTGATTAGATTGGTTATGTTAGTTTCAGTAATAGATTGTTGTTCAATTTGAGTGATGTTATCATAGATCTTAAAGATAGCATTAATCAATTTCCATAATTTGCTTACATAGATCAATTGTTGTTTAGAGATCATTTATCGTTATATGCTCGCTTGTTGTTCAATTATCATTTGCCATTCAATTGAGATTGTCATTTAATTATCATTTTCCATTCAATTGAGATTATCATTCAATTAGGATTTTCCATTCAATTCGGATTTGCTATATATTATCATTGCTGTTCAGTTGTTATAGTTCTCTTTCTTGATTGAGTGAGTTAGTCTTAATTCTATTTAAAGGTTTCCAAGTGTGATTCTTTTCATTCACATTCAAATTCATTTGATTTCGGAATAAGTTAAATAGAATTGCAGAGTTTGTTAAGAGTTCTTTCAGAGTTATTTCTTTTAGATTTGTGTGGATTGAGTTGAAGAGATAGTTATTAGTTATTGCAACGATTTATCATTAGATAACCTCTGAATTCACTACATATATTGTGCTGACACTCTTGAGATAAAAAGACTTACCTTGGGTTGACAATTAATGTAGGAATTAATATTGCCTATAAAAAAGACATCTTAGTGAGCCAAAAATTTGGTGTCGTTGTTGGGGAGAGTGTTTCAAAGTGATTTCCTTTTTATCTTACTATGAAAGAATTGGGTTTTAAAAATGGAAGGTAAGAACCTGCATACCTAGCAAGTAAAGTTCTTGCTTACCAGCCCACTTTTTAGCAAAATCTTGGTTTTAAATAGGAATTGGTTTTTATGAATGACTAGGAATAGAAAGATAGAAAAAGAGCAGAACCCCCCACCTAAATCCACAAAACCCAAAGGATCGGTGAACCTTGGGAGGACGACCTTATAGACGAAATTGTGAGAAAAGACGAGTCTCAAGCATCAGTAGGATTTCGTCCTGTAACTAGAAAAATCCCTACTGTAATCCCTCAAGCAGTAGGCTCACCATTTACAGCTTATGCTGAGATTCAAATCCAAGTTGGAGGATCTGAACAGAGTCTTCAAGCTACAACAAGTTTACACTTTGATCCTCTATAAGAGGGAAAACATTGTAACTTAAGAGAAGGAGAGGGAGAAACCAGTGGGACTGCTAAGGTAGAACCATAGTTGTCTCAACAAGGGTCTCCTATGATCCCATATATAGGCAGTGCTACAAAGCCAGCCCGGCTTGCTAATCCTCCTCTTACTCAAAAAGCACCCCTTGAAATCCCTAAAGGTTATTGTCACATCTTTGACTGAATATAAAACTAGCCACCTCAAGGTCAAACCTCAACATTAGAGTATCCCATAGTCGACCAAGTGGCCAATGCCCCCATGAAGGCTATTCCTATGCAAAGCATCCCAACTATTCATGGGATGATCAAAGAGGATCTTGATGCTTTCCTATTTGAGTTTGATGTCCTCTATAGAGGGTATGACTACACCACTAACCCCAAAAATCTAAAACTGTTCCCTTCTACTCTGAAAGGAGCAGCCATAAGATGGTTCATAGGTCTGGGTGGATGAACTATTAATTCTTGGGACGATAATAAAACCTCCTTCCTCACAATATACCAAGACTTTTGCAAGACTAGGGAGCTAAAAGATGAAATATTTAAGATGACTCCAAAAGATAATGAAACACTAGAAGAATATGTAGAATGGTTTAATTATAATTTGCAGAGGTCTCCACACACCACCTTACCTGAAGAAGTCCTAAGAGCTATCATAATTAAAGGAATGAAAGAGGAATGGTAGGAAACTCTAAATTTAATGGGAAAAGGAGATATTTCTCGGGAAGATTATGATGAAATCGTTCGCTTTTGTATCAGCTGTTCGCGAGGAAGCACACGCACAGGAGCAAGAAGCCAAGATCCCATGAGTAGGGGAAGTAAACCACACAGTGGTGGCATAATAAGGATGGAAATCGGTAACCTCTTGGAAGATTTCAAGACGGACATCCTGGGCACTCTAACAATGCAGCTAGATGTATTACAGGCTAAACAAAAGAAAGCCTTAGTAGAACAAAACTTGGCCATCTTCTGTCCACATTGTCGAAAGAATCATAGCCAATGAGAATGCCCATTAGACATGTTGCAGACATGTGCTATATGTACTAAAGATCACATCATTGAACAGTCTCCATCATTGCCGGGACTAAAATAAATATTTAAGGAAGCAGAAGAAGAAATAGAGCCGGTATATCTGATGAACCATCATTGACAGTGGTAGGCTAAACCTACAGGTATGTCACAAGACGCGTCCCAGTTCTGTCCTTCTTCACAATTTAATCAACAACAAAATTTTGGGGTAGCATGGCAAGGCCAATCACCTTACCCAAATTGGTAAACCAAGCCATTCCCTATGACATCCTGGGGATAGATCCTTAGCCTCAACCTACACTATCAGATCCATATACATTACGAAAAAATCCTCAACCTCGTCTATGCCCTCAATTGCCAGCTCAGCTGAATCCGAATCCTAATAACAGACCTGTCCAGTTGGTGCAGATCACCGAAAGCTCAAATTATGAGATTGAGCAAAAAGAATGTAATGAACTTAGATTGAGGTCGAGACGTATCAACACCCCTAAGGAAAATAGGGACCAACCTTCAATCGAAATTGAAACCCCACCTATACATATACCACCACCTGTAATTAATACCGAACGAAAGCAAGGAGAAAAGACAGATTAGCATGAAGACCCTGAAAAACGTACAGTCACTTCTCCCCCGTTCCCCAAAAGGTTAATGATGCCCAAACCTATTGTTTATTCAGATTTCGATCTTGGAGGGGATCTAAAGTTTCTTTGTATTAAAATTCCTCTATGCTAAAAACATTCAAGACATTCCCATCTATGCTAAAACAATCAAAGAGTTGTGTAAAGAAGCCTGCGAAGAAAGAAAAAACCTCACCCACCATTCACGTTGTAGGAACCTTATGTTATTTACTCTTGGGAGGGGTAACTCCAATAAAGTATGAAGATCCTGGAAATCCCATAGTGACAGTTCAGATATATGGCTGCTCTTTTCCCAATACACTAGTTGATCTCGGTGCAACCATTAATATTTTAACAGCAAAAACCTATCAAGCACTTGCTATTACAGCCCTGGAACCAACCACCACTTTATTAGAAATTGTTGATCATTTGGAAGTAAGGCCAGAAGGAACCTTACATGATATTAAAATTTTGTTGATTTGTGGGAATATCTAGTAGATTTTCTTGTTATAAACCCAAAGAGTCGATTTGATGGCACCCTCTAATTCTGGGCCGACCTTGGCTCACAAAAACTGATGCTTATATTGGCTACCGAGAAGGAAGCATGACTATTGCAAAGGGGGATGCTGTAAAAAATATTGTGTTATATCCTCCTTCCAAGCCAAGTCTTCCCATTGTAAAAATATGCAAACAACCACCAACGTACCTAGAGGAAAGCATCTCTTCACCACTCATAGTAGCGGAGGCACTAGAATTTAAAGATCAGACAGAAGATGACGTTATCAATACTTTTATAAATCATCTAGC
The DNA here is from genome assembly GCA_031772625.1 of Pinus tabuliformis. Taxonomy (NCBI): domain Eukaryota; kingdom Viridiplantae; phylum Streptophyta; class Pinopsida; order Pinales; family Pinaceae; genus Pinus; species Pinus tabuliformis. Next base: position 6,946,388 of record CM062816.1, read on the forward strand.
TAATGTGAGCAATGTAAAGTGCCAAATGTTTAAATAAATTCTTGATAATGAAGCCATGGAGGACCCTCTTAAGGATATCGACGACTATTTTTCATAACAACAAACCTATTGAGATCAAACCAGGAAAAATTATAAATATTAATGATAGTCTGGATAACTATCAACAGCAAAAGATCATAGAGTTCTTGCAAAAATATAAAGGGGCTTTTGCCTAGGATTATCCTGATATGAAAGGAATAGACCCACAACTATGTACACACCACATCTATATGGAGAAGGATGCTTGACCCATCTAGCAACCTCAACAGAGATTGAATCCACATCTCAAGGACATTGTGAAAGAAGAGTTACAGAAGTTGTTGGATGTAAACTTCATTTATCCTATCTCGGACAGTAAATGGGTCTCTCCATTGGTGGTCGTACAAAGAAGAATGGAAAGTGACATATCTCTGTAGACTACCGGGAATTGAACAAGATGACACAGAAAGATCACTTTCCCCTCCCATTCATCGATCAGGTCCTTGATACTTTGGTGGGGAAGAGGTTCTTTTCATTCTTAGACGGTTTCAGCAACTACAATCAGATTCAGATCACCCCTGAAGACCAGGAAAACACAACCTTCACCTATCCATGGGGTACATTCGCATACAGAGTATTACCATTTGTCTTGTGTAATGCCCCAGCTACATTTCAGAGGGCTATTGTTGAGTAGAGGATCCCCAATAGCGGGTTTTTGGGGGCTTAAAGCCAAGTTTTGGGTCAATGTAATGTAAAGACCTTGCAAAATGTGGGCGCGGAGCACGAGAGTCTAGGGTATTCTACCCTAAAATATTGTAATTTAATATAGAAAGTGTTAGCCTACCCATGGGCCGCGGACCATGGGAATGTATAAATAGAGTGAGGCTCTAAGTGTAGAAGGTAGTTTTTCGGTTGAGTCTTGATCTTAAGTTTATGGGTTTCTGAAAGCGATACTCGCTTTGAGTCTGTAAGTCTGAGTCATGGTTGGTAGTAGTAAGAGTAGGCTCTGCAGCTGTGTGTGCAGAGGCTTGGTAGCGTCCGCAACTATGTGTGCGGACCCTTGCAACTGAGTGCGCAAGTAGAGTTGGGATTGTAACAGAGAAGAATATTAATAAAAGATATGTGTTTATGAAATATTGTGCCTCTAGATCTGTTTGTTTATTCTTTTGTTGTGGTTTTATGCACCTCTTTAAGGTTTATGTTTGTGTGCACTTGTTATGAATATTGAATGATCGGTAAAGACTACTGAATTAAGACTGATCTATAATAATAACACAGTAAGGATAAAATACCTATACAACCCTTCTTTGTGCTTTATAAAGAGCTACGCGAAGGTCATACATTTGCGTGGACCAGCGCAAGTGCGCAAGATCGATTCAAGAACTTCCCAGACTTCATTAAGACATCCCTAGGGTGCAGAAACCTGGTTCCAGTACCCTCCCATACTACCTCGGGTGAGACCTCAGTCCACACTCTACGGACTATTGCCGAAAGGGTTGGTAGTGCGGGATTTGTTTGGCTAAAACACTTTTGAACCTGGGTCAGGCCCCAATAAGCTAAAAAATGGTTTCGTTGCTGGGACCAGGATCTGCCTAAGGCATGTCTAATGTCAGAACACTGGAACCCTATGAAGAGGGAAATTGAAGAGTGATTAGATTAGAAGCTTCACAAATTCGTGGTACAAGAAAACAAAACTCCATAGATATCCGAGAAGAGGTGGCTGGATCGCTATGTATATATGGAAATCCACGAGATTTTCATCACATCCTTCTCTTCTGAACTATATGATTGGATCGCAAGGCTAGCCGATAGCCAAGGAAAGTACACGCTCGATCAACTGATAGTGTGGACTCCGGAGTTAGTGCGCAAACTAGAGGCATCAGAAGATAAGATCGTGCGGGCTATGGACCATTGGCTCGATCGGATAATAAGAGGATTTATCATTGAGTTCACGATAGACATGACCGTGAGCTATAGCAAAGCAGAATGACATTTTCTCAAGGGACCACAAGGTAGGTACATTAAATCTCTGAATACCAGGATTAAGATGATGTTACGTGAAAAGTGGGTTATGCGAATACAATAATGTTTGGAGCAACGCGAAGCGGAAGGATCTACCAAGGTATCGAAGGATTAGGAAGCAGTCCATTAATTTCACCTTCGTGAGAGAGCAAGGAAGAACGTTCTCGAGCTTCTCCGAGGAGTGCGGTAAGTTTGATAAGGCAGCACATTCCACAGTTATCACCTCCACTTACGCCATCACCACTTCACCTACTTCACCTCCATCTTCAACCACCCCACCTACCCCCAACCTACAGTTTAGCATGGTGAGCATGATCAAGCTACTCGTATTCAGAGGAGTAGGCAATGAGGATCCATATCAGTTTTGGTTCATAGTAAGAGCAGTATGGGAAGCACACGGGATTATGGATGACAACATTAAGAAGGCCACATTGGTTAGCGCACTGTAGGATTGTGTGCTGGCATGGTATATCAAGCACTCGAATGATCACCCAAACGTAGGAATAGCAGAGATCTAGAATGCACTAAACAGATATTTTAGCTGGCCGAAGTCATAGACACAGTCAATCATTGGGTTTAAAGATATCGTGATGCTTCCAGGTGAAACCCCCTGGGATCTAGATCAGAGGCTGAAAAGTACAATCCATGAGGCTAATATGACACTAACGAATGCGCATCACTGCGCATGGTTTGTGGCATCTTTGACACCACACTTGAGGACGGCACTGTCACAATAGAAGCTTTCAACCCAGGCGGAAGCATTGGAAATGGTGATGAGGTTGCATGAAACCCCGATACAAGATCCTGGGTTGGGAGTCTAACAAATCCACGCGCAACTACAAAACCTATGCTTGGAGATGCAGAGTTTGAAGCAGGATAGGGTGCCCCGGCCAGAAGCGCGCGAAGAAGTGTGGTGCATAAAATGTAAAGGCCAGGGCCACGATAAGGATCACTACCCAGTGTTTACGAACTATTTGGTAGGAGGGGGACCAATGTTATTGAGACCAGAGGCATAGGTAGGGCCAAGTGTGGCACTCGCACTCTAGTGTGTGATCTGTGAGGTGCGAGGAAAGCACATGAAGGACAACTGTAATTTATTGCAGAAGTATACTCAGACTCCCCCGCAGCTATTTTGCAATTTTTGTAAATCAGTGGGCTGTGATGAGCGTACGTGTCACAACTATGATTTAATGATGGAGCGGACCCCAGCATATAGAATGCAGATGGAAACGCGAGGCTTGGACCTAGCCGCAGGGATGGCGCATGGGGGATTTCTAGGGCGAGGTCGAGGATGAGGAGGAATGGGGCTAGGAAAGGGCCACGGACAGTTAATTTGCTACAATTGCAGAGGACCAATGCACTAAGCTCGCGATTGTACCTACCCGACAAGACTATCTTGTTCATAGTGTGCTCAACTCGATCATGAAGCAGTAGATTTTCCTACGCTGATCGCACAGATGCATAAGAAAGGTGTACTATAGCCTACTCCGACCCAAAACATCTAAATGATGAGATATGAACCTCACGAAGAAGACCCCAATGCGAATATGATGCTCAGAAGCGGCATGACTATAGGGGAAGATAAGGGGAAGAATCCCGAAGAAGATACATGGGTTCGCAAGGCTCCTACAAAGGAACCTGAGTTTGACTTGGAACTTGTAAAGGAGACGTTTATGGAAGCTAAGAAGATACTCGCAGATGCCTCTACTTCAGGTAATAAGGATCAACTAGAGCCAGGAATGGATCCTTCTCTGCTTACTACCTTTTTAGAGACATGCATGAACCTGCTATGCGACAATAAGGCAGTTAAAGGGCTACAAGAGCTAATCACTAGGTGCGTAGGGTCGGATGAACCGCGCGTAGTCTGGAAACTAGGAAAGCATTCATTGTGCACCGGGAGGGAAATGAGATTGATGGCGCAAATTGGCAAATATGAAATGGATCAGGTAATCTTGGACCTGGGTTTGGATGCGAGTGTGTTACCAAAGCAGACGTGGGAACGTATGGGCAGGCCCGTGTTACAATGGTCCCTTATTCAATTATGGATGGTGAACCAACAAAAGATCTTGTCCATGGGGAGATTACAAGGAGTAACAGTGGATATCGAAGGCGCGAGCACACAAATGGACTTTGAAGTAATAGAGATTGTTGATGATAGCAACCCTTACCCCACATTGCTAGGAATAGACTAGGCCACGGATATGAATGGAGTCATCAAACCTGAAGAAGCAAAAGATGATTTTTGAGAAAAAGTCAATACGCGTGGTAGTTCTACTAGATCCAGCCCAAGGAGCGCACTACACTAAACCTGTGCATGATGATGACAACGACGATGAGTTGGACTGAATTTACCAGATAACAGCGCAAGACCAGGATCGGGTAAACCCAAGAGAAGATGGAAGAATCTCATGGGAGCGTGACAGTTCCTGTACTTCGGATTCAGATGAAGAAATAGAATGTTGGCAGAACCGATTGCATAAAGTAACAACGCTGAATTGTAACATGATGACTAGATCATTGCAGTGCGTGAACTACCAACAGATGATGGGGTAACAAATGTAGAGGACTCCTTAGACCAATTTGAAAGTGTAATACCAGAATTGCAGCAGTACAGTGCGCTAGAAGGGGCATTGTGTGTGACACCTGCATAATGGGACCACAACTCTCAAAAGACTATTGGGAACTGGCACGAATATAGAAGTCGGATGCACTTACGGTGTGGAAGTCCCCAGCGTCGTACACGAGATGGACAACCAGGACGAAGTAGTTTGCGTGCACCTATGTCGATGAAGCCGATTGCAAGCATACCCCAGATTAAGGATCGGAAATCCGAACCCGACGCAGGGAACATGGCGCATGCTACAAAAATTCCATGTCGGAGCCTTCACAAAAATATGCAGAATCATGAATAGAGTTTACTAGACGGGACGAACTAACTAGGACCTGCGCGTACCAATGGTTCGATGGGCCCATAGGACCATAAGCGAAAAACAGAGCGTAGAAATGACCCCAACAGTGGCAAGAAGAGATGAAACTAGGAGGACAGAGAAGAATCCCCAGACCATAGCTCCTGCAGTTGGGACAGGACGCGAGGACCTGGGTAAAGGAATTAGGTAGTTACAGGAAGCCATTCGGTGAGGGAGTTTGAAACTTCATGAACTCGATGAAGAATGGGCATGGATGAGGAAGAAAAGCATGACATTGGACAAAGAAATTGACAAACTGGAAACCGGAGTCGCACCAGCGGACCACAAGAAACTAAGCATGATGGGACCAAGTCTAGCCAGCCCTACTACTGCATTAGAAAGAGTCACGACCCTGCTATCATGGCTGCGACTGCACCTTACTAAACAGGGGAGTGTACCATACAAAGAAGAATGTGATGCACTATCGGACACAAGTGTATTGGAAGGGTGCCTACAGCCCGGGCTAGCAAGAAAATTGAAGCCCTGCACCGGGGGTGTGACCACCTGACTATCTGTAGGAAGCATAGTCTTAGCACTCCAAGCAATTGAAAGAAGAAGTTGGACTATAAACAAGTCTACAGGAGAGCTGCATGGAAAGGAGGTTTCGTGTAGGGCCAGTATGTCACAAGGATTGCGGTCATGCATAAGGAGTTGTGCTGCTGCATGGGTAGGCTAGGAGGTGAACGTTGATGTCAATGTTCATGACAAGAGGTCTAATTTAAAACAGAAAGGAGTGGGTGGCATGCCATTAAGACAGAAATTAAGAGCTAGATTTGGGATGATCTGCCGCCAAGAAGGTATTAATGACTCAAAAATGGATGGAATGGGTGAATTCAAACACAAACGTTACTATAAAATCCCATGGGATAGCCTCGAGGAAACACTTGGTAATTTGAGATTTGAGCCAGTACAGAACATTGAGCATCAAGCTTCCTAGCCACATGAGAATACGTGACCAAGAGGACCCAGTATAGAAATGATGAGAGTTGTAAGGACCAAAGTGAGAATCGCGAAAGAGCCCTGTGTGATCCAGGAGGAGCCTGGAGAGGTGGTAGTTGCACCAGAGGTTCCAAAGTCCCCACGCATGCTACGACCCCAGAAAGACAAGCAAACAATGGATCCAGTCTGGGTATCGCCACAAAACCCACGATTCAGTAAAGTGTCAATGGTAGAAAAGGGCAAAGCTATCACCATTGAAACCGAGGAGGAAGAGGAAGATTTGCAAGCCCTGATCGCTCAAATTGAAGCACAGGACGATGAGGTGGAAAATGTTTCCCAAGTACCTTTGATGATAACGCTACCCCCATACATCCCCCCATGGAAAGGGATGGCCAAGGTACCCAAGGACCTAGAGGCCACGAAGAGTGCGCTCCAGACCCCACTTCTTCCGGATGAAATAATATTTGATGGACTGCCGCTGGGATGGGTACCAAATATAAAGTTCGAAGACTAGGACCTCGTGGATAGTGAGAAGTTCCCACAATTGGCCGTGGAGAAATTACTGTAGCAGAAGTGGTTACGGGGTGTGGAGAAGGATGGATTACTCCATCTGAGGTGGATACCCCACTACCACCGTGCACCCATCACAATTTTTTTCATCCGACAGCTACTATGTCTAGTACATAATGGGTATCTCTAGCTGGAGAAGACGATTCCCATCACGGCCGATTTAATACACCAAATTTCCCAGCTGCCTACCAAAGGAAGCAATCTCGTAGCCACAGCAGGAAAGAGTAGCGACTTGGGCCTCACAGAAGCTATGAAGGCAAAATATAAGCTGGAGAAGAGGAAGCGAGGGTATGTAATAACAAGCATCAAGGACCGAGGGTTGTGGGTCGCCACCCAACTACTAGCCAGCAAGCTCATGAGGAAATGTCATAAAAACGAGGTGCCAGCATCTGTAATTGTGTTGGCAGAGCAGTGTGCAGAGGGAGTCTAGTTCAACTAGGCGCAATTTCTCTGCGACGAATTTTTGAAAAATTGTAGGGAGGCCCAGGAGTAGGCTAAGACCTTCCACTACCTGTGGTTGCTCTTATCCATCCTGTTTGTTGCAGGGGAGCTTCTGGAGGACAACCAGTTCCCCACCGTTGAGAAGAACCTACCCGAAGCCACGAGGTACACCTTGCTCTAGGCGACGAAAGACGCGACGAAGGTTCACAAGATCAAGGTGTTTTGGGTGTTCATGGAGGCGCGCATCCAAACATGGATCAACCGCAAGCTGTGTTTGTCCCTGACAGTATACAACAGTTTGCAAAGCATGGCCGAATTCAAGGCAGAGGTGCATAATTTGTCTATTCATTGCAATGGACGATGCAATATTCGAGGTAATGGCGACATGGTCTCCGAAGTGGTGCACTTTGGACATAGCAGAACTAGAAAATATTGCCACATAACAGCAGAAGAAGGAAGCCAAGCTGCGCATTGCAAAGTTGGCAAAGAGAGAGCGCTAGGAACAGGAAGCAGCTGCGCAGGAAGGCAGCTGAGGCAACAGCGACAACGCGGATGACAAAAACCACAACTACGGCCACCGAAGAGACCGAGGAAGGTCAGGAAATGTCCATGGAGCAGGACATACAGGGGGAGGTGGAGACATAGGAATGCATGAACCTTACAACAACATCGACCCAGCTCAAGAGGTCGCGCGTCCAAGAGCAACCAACCGCACACAAAACAACAAAGACAATGAAGACCTTGGAGGGAGATCTTCTTGACAGTAGTGGACCATTTCATGATGTCACTAAGGATTCTCTTAAGGAGTTGATGACGGAGCAGACAACTATGTTGGGGGCGCTTAGAGAGCAGCTGTAGGCATTACAAGTGTGACTCCCGAGAGTGACTTCACCACACAGCACAGCGGGGCCATCCAACAACACTCAGCTGATGTGCACCCACATGGCCCGCACCGTTGGATTACCAAAATGTGCAGTTCTGGAAACAACAGAGGATGATGGGGCCACGATAAATGGTTGTGGGTTGAATTTGGCTACCCTTCGCAGAGAGACCCTATACCAGCTACAGGATGGGGTAATCGCTGAGCTCAGTGCCAGGGAAAGTTGCCCTCCAGGTATTAATGGAGCAAAAGGAAAATCTAGAGCAGATCAGTCTACAGCGTGACGACTTGGTTACACACAACCAAGGATTGGAACAGGCTGTGGAAGAAGCCTGTAGCAGCATACCAGAACTAGTTGTGCCAGTGGCACTCCCAACAGCCGAAAGGATTCATCATATGGTGGCCAGATTTCGTAAGGCCCAAGAGGAGGCTGTGAAATTTCAGTTGGAGTTGAACTTGCAGATCATTGAGCTGCGGCTGAAGGCATAGCCTGCTACACCCCCGAAAGTCAGAGAGAAGCACCACCGCACCATTCAATCAAGGTTGGGAGCGATAGAGCAGGCGGCACAACACTGCACATGATTGTTGGATCAGTCCCTCCTCATGCTCACTTCATTGTAGGAAGATCCAACCATACAGTAGCTGGAGGCAGAAGCATGGCAGCTATAAGAGGCATATGAAAATGTCAGAGGGACCGCACAAATGGTCACCCTTACTTAGCGCCTTACCATAATGAAGGAGGCCCAGGCTCTCAAAGAACAGATGGATACTGCGCACCAGAAAGAAGCAATGCTAAAAACGTGCATTCAGCCCTTGGCTCAAGGAATCCTTCCTGGTCACCGCCACAATCGAGGAAAAGTTGGCACCAATGCAGAATGCATCTAGGCTAAGGCAAGAAGGTGCCCCAAATAATGATGCATCAGAGAGACACACCCAACTAATACAGCAGACAGCAGAGGAGTGCGTTGCCACCATAAGCGAAGCACAAAAGTTGTTAGATGGACTCCATGCAAAGATCATCGCACCAGCCGAGTGACTCAGGATGAGTCATAATGATTGTGTTAGGGGCCTGTTGGGCAGCGGATCCCCCAATAGTGGGTTTTCGGGGCTTAAAGCTGAGTTTTGGGTCAATGTAATGTAAATACCTCACAAAATGTGGGCATGGAGCACGAGAGTCTAGGGTAGTCCACCCTAAAATATTGTAATTTAATATAGAAAGTGGCAGCCTACCCATGGGCCGCGGACCATGGGATTGTATAAATAGAGTGGAATGTATAAATAGAGTGAAGCTCTAAGTGTAGAAGGTAGTTTTTTGGTTGAGTCTTGATCTTAAGTGTATGGGTTTTTGAAAGCGATATTCATTCTAAGTCTGTAAGTCTGAGTCGTGGTTGGTAGTAGTAAGAATAGGCTCTGCAGTTGTGTGCACAGAGGCCTGGTAGAGTCTACAGCTGTGTGTGTGGACCCTTGTAGCTGAGTGTGCAAGCAGAGTTGGGATTGTAACAAAGAAGAAGATTAATAAAAGATAAGTGTTTATGAAATATTGTGCCTCTAGATCTGTGTGTTTATTCTTCTGTTGTGGTTTTATGCACCTCTTTAAGGTTTATGTTTGCACGCACTTGTTATGAATATTGAATGATTGGTAAAGACTACTGAATTATGTCAGATCTATAATAATAACACAGTAAGGATAAAAGACCTAGATAGCCCCTCTTCGCACTCTATATAGAGCTATGCGAAGGTTATACATCTGTGCAGAGCAGTGCAAGCACGCAAGATTGGTTTCCCAGACTTCATCAAGACATCCCTAGGGTGCAGAAACCTGCTTCCAGCACCATCCCATACTACCTCGGGTGAGACCTCAATTCGCGCTCTACAGACTATTGCCAAAAGGGCCGATAGTGCAGGATTTGTTTGGCTAAAACACTTCTGAAACTAGGTCAGGCCATAATAAGCCAACAAATATACTCAGAATTTTTGCAGATTTAATAAATGATTGACTTGAGGTGTATATGGATGACTTTACTCCATATGGGGATGACTTTGACCAAGCATTGCAAACACTAGAATAGGTCTTAGAATGATGCATTACTACTAGGTTATGTCTAAGCAATGTCAAGTGTCACCTGATGATGACCGAGGGAATAATCTTGGGACATTATATTTTTACAGCAGGGATACAAGTAGATCCAAGAAAAATTCAGGTAATTCTTTTACTGCCTACCTTCGGCACTCAGACAGAGTTACGTAGCTTCCTGGGATATGCAAGCTATTATCGTAGGTTTATAAAAAACATTTCACAAACTACTGCGCCTCTATATTCTTTAACTAGAAATGTTGATTTCAACTGGTCTGACAAATGTGACACAACTTTTACAGGTTTAAAGAAACTAGTTTCAATAGCACCAGTATTACGTGGACAAAACTGGGAGTTGCCTTTCCACATATCCATGGACGTATTGGATGTAGCTATAGGCGTTGTCCTTGGCTAGGAGGAGGACAGGAAACCTTATGCTATATATTATATTAGCAAAATTCTCACTTCTGCAGAACTTAATTATACAGTGATAGAGAAAGAATTCTTAGCTGTTATTTATGCAATAAGAAAATTTAGACACTACATAACTGGCTACCAAGTCTTTATGTACACTGATCACTCTGCCATTCGATATCTAGCTAATAAACTTATCACAAATGGTTGAGTAATATGGTGGCTATTCCTTTCGTAGGAGTTCAACATTACTATTGAGGATCATCTGGGGAAGGAAAACCCAGTTGCTAATTTTCTATCTCGAATCCCGAAGGTGAATGATCCACTGGCAGTAGACGACCAATTTCTGGATGAAAATCTATTTACCATGGCAGTCAAGACACCATGGTACACAGATGTGGCAAATTATCTGGTAGTAGGGAAGCTACCTAGGCATTTGATGACAAGAGAGAGGAAACTGATCGTCCAGCACATCAATCGATTCTCTTGGATGGGTAGATATATTTTTCACACAAGGACTGACATGTGTATACACAAATGCATCCACGAGGATGAGATTTATGACATCCTAAAGGCTTGCCATGATGAGCCTTGCGGGGGACATTTCGCAGATCAAAGGACAGGGCATAATGTATTACAGATGGGCTATTATTGGCCCACTATTTTTAAGGATGCTAAGAAATATTGTTAGAAAGTTATATATTATGGAGCAATGGAACACATAAAATATTTCAAAAATATAAACACAGAAAAGCATAAAACAAGAGAGACACAGATATACGTGGTTCACCCAGTTTGGGCTACGTCCACCCCGAACAGCTAGTCCTTCCTTTCTATTATCCAACAAAATGAAGAGACACAACCTACAGCAAATCCGCTGTAATATCCTCTGTTTTCTCTCACAGTCTCACCTCTTTGTTTCTCGCTCACAGAATACACACCTATTACATAGCCTCAAATACAATGCCCTCATACAAAGAGAGGGGTTGCCTTCTAGGGAAAAAAACCCTAAACTAAACATAAGTTCTACCGTCAGATCATCTGCCTAATGAACGGCCCATATTGACTAGAAATTACTATACTTTTACAAGGAAATTTTACATCTGTTTTTAGCTTCAGGGGCACTGCCCCCGAGCCCCCGCAGGGGGACCGCTGGCCCCCAGACCCCCCAGCCAGGGGGATCAGCCCCCCCGGACCCTTGCGGGGGGGACAAGTCCCTCCCGCGTGGAGGGGTGTACAAACTTCCTGGGGTATACATTCGGATGAAACAAAGACCTCTGAACAATCATGCTCCACACACAACAAATATGCCCAGGCTTGTGATAGTTGCCAAAGGATGGGCCAGCCTGGCCAATCTAATTAAATTCCTCTATAGCCCCAACTAGTCATAGAACCCTTCAAGCTTTGGGAATTGGACTTTGTGGGCCCATTCCATCCGCCATCCAATCAGAAGGCCTACATACTGGTTGCCACAGATTATGTGACAAAATGGGTGAAAACAGTATATTTACCAAGATCCACAGAGGAAGCTATGATTAACTTCTTTTTTGGGCTATTTGTGCGGTATGGTTTACTGCTAGAAGTGATCACAAATGGTGGAGGTCAATTCATATGAAACAAGATTACTACCACTCTCATAAATCATCATATTACGCATAAGATCACTTCCCCGTATCACCCACAGGCGAACGGGTAGGTCGAAAGCACCAATAAGGTCATTGAAGAAATTTTGACCAAGACGGTCTCAACACACTGACAAGACTGGGCTGCTAGACTGCCAGAGGTCTTGTGGGCCTATCGCACGACTTGGAGGAATACTACTAGATACTCTCCATACCAGCTCGTGTTTAGTAAAGGACTTATTTTTCTGATCGAATTCGAAATAAAGACTATAAGAATGGCGTAGGAAATGGGGTTGGATTTAATAGAAGCCCGGACCAAGTGACTCCAGCAGATAAACGAACTAGATGAGGCTTGATTGCTTGCTTTGAAACGGACTGAAATTATTGAGAAACAAAGGGAAAAATGGCATGACAACCTTATCAATAAGAAAATATTTCAAAAATGGGATTGGGCACTCCTTTATGACTCCAGATTCTAGGATTTCCTAGGCAAGTTGCAAACAAGATGGCTTGGCCCTTATCAGATTCAAGAAGTGCATAGCAATGGTACTCTTACCTTGACTACCATTGACGAATCTGGACATTCCTTTAAGGTGAATGGGCACCAAGTGTGCCTCTATCACAAACTGCTCACTAAGGATTATTTCTACGAGAAGGTACGCGAGGACCCTTCCATGCAAATCTTAGCTATAGTGAGTGATGACCCAACAACTTTTATTTCAAAAAATTGAGACCTATTTAAAATTGTAAATAATGTATATATTATTTTTGATTGATTTCCATTAAGAATAGGCATTACCATGTAAATATGAGAATTTTTATTGCTTTGTGTTCTTGATAAGTGTTTTTCAATCCATTGAATGATTTTTGTTAAATCGATTGAACAACACTTTTACGTTTTGTTTCTTTTGTCATTCAAATGATTAAACAATTATTTTTCAGTTGATTGAAAAACAATTTTACGTTTTGTTTATTGTTCAATCGATTGAACAACACTTTTACTTTTTTTTTTTTTTTTGCTATTCAAACGATTGAATGATTATTGTTCAATTGATTCAACAACACTTTTACATTTTTTTTTGTTCAAACGATTGAATGATTGTTGTTCAATCGATTGAACAACACTTTTATGTTTTTTTATTTTTTCTGTTCAAACGATTAAACGATTGTTGTTCAATCAATTGAACAACATTTTTACGTTTTTTTTTTTTTTCGGATGATTGAACAACACGTTTATGTTTTTTGAATTTCTGTTCAAACGATTGAACAATTGTTGTTCAATCGACAAAATGACACCTTTGCGTCTCTTGATTTTTTTGTTCAAACAATTGAACAATTGATGTTCAATCGATTGAACAACACATTTTCGTTTTATTGATTTCACTGTTCAAACGATTGAACGATTGGCGTTCAATCGATTGAACATCACTTTTGCATTTTGGTTTTCGCTGTTCAAATGGTTGAACGATTTTTTTCAATCGATTGAATAACACTTTTGCAGTTTTTGTTTTGTTGTTCAATCGACTGAACAACACTTTTAAATTTTTGCGATTTTTGGCTGTTTCAAAGGATTGAATGATTGTTGTTCAATCGATTGAACAACACCTTTATGTTTGCATTTTTTTCTTGTGTTCAAATTATTGAACAACACCTTTACGATTGTGATTTTTTTTGTTCAAATGATTGAACAATTGTTGTTTAACCAATTAAATAACACTTTTTGTTTGTGTCCTCATAAACATGGCTACACGCATACAGAACGACTCTCAAGCCAGGAAAGTTGCATCCAGTTGGAGGCTAGAAGCGAGGCTAAATGCTATTGCACAAGATCTGCGCAATAATAGAGCCATCTCCTTCAATCACACAAAAAGAGAGGGCAACAAGATAGCTGACCTCTTGGCCAACATTGGGGTAGAAAATGAACAGACCCTCCTATCAGGAAACACGGATATCATTCCAAACAATCTCCAGGTCCAGGAATGCGAAAGCCTTATCCAAAGAGATGCAGTTTCCCCGGATGCGGGTGTTAGTACGTCTGGCAGTGAGGAGCCACATGCCAAACATGTGCCGCCTCGAGATCAACCGGGGAATTCAATGCCTCTCGCCGCCGAGGAATTAAGAGCTGAGACGCGAGCACAGGGCATTCAATGCAGCATAAGGTGAATTGGGGAGGTTGCAGAGCGCAGTTATGGAGGACAGATCTCGAGAGAATGTTGAGAGGTTTAAGATGGGTGAAGGAATGTTGCAGGTCTATGCTCAGAGCGAGGATCACGCAGTTCAGGTTTTTGTTGGCAATCTCTTCTTTCAGGCTACAGCTCTTGCTGTTACAGCCAGCATTCAAGAAGCCAAGGGAAGTCTCGAGCTCGAATACTCTGTTGGTTGTTGTTTCTGTGATACTGAGCTTCGTCCCAGATCTGTTGGGAGAGGACTTAATTCTGTGGGGAGGCGACTCAAGCCGGGAAAGCCTTCAATTGCCGCTCTGCTTCACGCCACCGGCATCACTGCAAAGATGGTTAGACCCAGGCAAAGGTTACTCAGTCGACGGGGCTCCGCTCGAGGAGGTTCTTCACGCCATCCCGCTGCGGAATCCCACCACCACTGCTGTTGTTGTTACTGCCACAGAAGGGCAGGGGCTACTCCCATCCAGGCAAGTCAATTCATGGACACGGGCAATCCCAATGCTGGACCGCACCCTCTTCCGGCGTTTGGATCTGCCATCTTCACCCTCGGCAGCTCGAGGGACAATTCCCGCATCAATGCACACATCTCGGTCTTATTCATTGAGGACTCTCCGGAAGGTGAAGGCGGTTCGGGCAGCAAGGGGGCGCTCCCAGATGAACAACCGGAAATTGTCGAGGAAGAGCCAGCGGGGGTACCTGAGCAGACTCCCATCCGACCTCAGGAGCAGGAGGCGTCGACCTCCAAGAAGGACGCAGTGGAAGAGTGGGACGGCTTCCCAGAACATCACGGGTGGTGTAGAATTCTCGAGGAGAAGCCAGAGGAATAGATTCCAGCGGCACACTCCGTCGTCCTCCACTTTTGTTCAGGTCTGGTATAAGTCATACGTCTCTGTCTGCATCTGGTATAGGTTATATGTCTCTGTCTGTGTCTCTCTAGTTCATATATATGTCTATGTTTGCTATGGTTCTGCTAGTAGGACTCGTAAGGGAGCTGTCATAGGTCTTCTGTCGCCCCTGCGAGGGAAGAATTTTTGCTCCGAAGCCCCTGCGCGGGATGTTTTTGTATGGTCTGAAAACAATGTTGTGTTATGTCGCGATGTGGAAGCGGTTCTGTATGGAAATGCTGCCCCTGCGAGGGCTAATACTGAGTTGCGAGCTGCTAACCCAAAGAGCCACAGTCGGCCTTGGGCAACCTGACTCTTTGATTGTAATGTTTTCCTGTACATAATATAATAGAATAGCATAGATTTACCGAGAAAAAAAAAAACACTTTTTGTTTGTCATTTTTGTTGTTCAAAGAATTGAACGATTGTTGTTGAATCGATTGAACATCACTTTTATGTTTGTGATTTTTTCTGTTCAAACAATTTAATGATTGTTGTTCAATCGATTCAACAACACTTATGCATGCTTTTGTTCTTTTCTTTTAGTTTTTGTTGTTCAATCCATTAAACAACACTTTTTGTCTTTTTAAATAGGATAAACTGTGAATTCTTTGAGTGACGATCATTATGTCATCTTCTTTTCTCTTTTGTATTGTGAATAAACACCATTTGAGTGGATTTGTGCCTGATATAAGGAAAAATAGTAATGACAATACCATTATGACCTATGTATCCTTTTGATGGTTATCTTTATTCAAAAGCTGATATGGTGTATCTTTATAATAACTGAACATCTCTTCTTTGGGCACATCATAAAATTATTCATTATTTTCAAACCATGCTGGCTTATGTTTACAACTTCAAATGGATAAATCTCATTGACATGATGATATGGGCATAATAGTATAAACTTTCATTGGCTTCTTTGTACTTCTTACACCATCCCTGACTCTTAAGGAGAAAATGAGCCTCCCTCTTTTTACAATAAAAAAATGGAAATAATGAGATATGAAAATGCATCCAACATTGTCTTAAAGAGGATAGGGGGTCTAATATCGAGCCAGCCTACCATGATCATAAGTACGTAACAGGTGACATTCCAATTTTGCCACCAAACCAAGGTAATGACCTTCTTGCTTTTTAGAACTGTTAGAAGGATAGGGGGTCTCATCATGAGCCAGCCTGATCACTTTGTTATATCCTGGTGAATGGCACTATGGTCATCTGGTCACCATGCCAACATAGTGGTCTCTTTATGACAAGAAAAGAAGAACCATCTACATACTAAAAGGAGGACTCTAGCTCATTTGTGGGGTTAAAAAGAAACCCCGTTGAGGCTATGAACGTCTACTTGCAACAATGGGTCTGCTTGTGGTATTGGAGTATCATCTTACACTGCCAAATGTTCTCTATCTCTTACCACCTATGGATTTGTTTCTAAAGGGAATTTTCCATTTGAACAACACTCTTACAAGCCAACCTGCATGGTAACTTATGTTATATATTCATTATATTCTAATTGTTCAATCATATTACCGCAGTCATTAATACATATCACCGATTATGCCTTTGTTTTTAACACTGCTTACGGTGAAAATACTTTTTCCATAATGAATTAAAATCTATGTTTTAATTTTTTTGGCCATTTCACATCCGATGACGTGTATTGCTTTAATTGCCTTACCGTTTAGCATGTTTTTGGATTGGGTGCCGAAATTTATGGATTGTCAATGCTTTCGCTTGCTTTTCACATGCTTAAAGGACATGGACGCCCTTTTCTCATCAGAGGGGGGATGGCCTGCATATGCATGACATGTGTGACAGTTATGGATAATTGTGTGATAATAATTTGAATTAACTTTTGGGTAAGGACTGCATGATGATTATGAATGCGTAATAATTAGCAAGTATTTCTGATTGGGGAAAGGACGGAAACCATTATGGCTGGCATGTAGACTCATGATCATGCGTTAAGTGTGGTTGACAGGATAAATGACTTAACTAAATATGATATTAATTCTCAAAACATAGTTGTCTCTCTATTAATTGTTGTAACATTCTCTGTTGCTGTTCTAAATTGTAGAAGTGTAAAACAATTTCATACAAGTGAACCAGTCATAGGTACAACATCCATTGGAGGAAGAGTTATCTAGCATGAGCCCCCAGTGCTTATGGTATAGGATCAAGCCCGTGAAATTCTCGAGCGCACAGGATGACTGCAATATTAGAATAGATTGCATGGATTTCATGAGGAGCTCACGTTGGAATTTCTGTAGAATTTGTAGAATGACATCATAGTGGTAAGAGGCAGAAGTATAATGATCTCTGAAGCAGTTATAGCTGAGGTCACTGGACTTCCAGCAGAGGGGGCGAAATGGATAGAAAAACACGTCCTTTTGCACAATGCGGTTGAAGTATTCCAGGATCCAGGTGAGAAACTAGTGCAGACAGGAAAAGGGATTCATCCTTCAACGTTAAGGCAGTCGTGGCAAGAATTGATCGTTATCGTGCAAAGGTACATTACCTATTACACGATGTCACCTGCCAAGTTAGGACAGCTAAGGACCCACACAAAGTAATCAGTCATCATGGATTGATTAAATTGATTATCATGAATGGATTGGACCAGCAACAGTTAACCTGGGACAATGTTGTAAATCCCACTTTGGCTCCACCTGCAGAAAACACAGTAATAGAGCAATAAGGGCCAAGAACCCCAGGTCCGAGAAGGACACTAAAAAAAAAAAATTCCTTTGTGCCCTTGAACCCAACAAAACATAGGTTCTTTGTGCAAGTGGGAGCCCAACAATGTATCCTAAGTCAAACACATTAGGTTGGAGCATCCCGCAGACCACCTCCAAGTCCGCAAAATTCCCCTTTGCAAGACTATGAGGAGGAAGTGCCCAGGGTATTGGAAAACATGGGAATATTTGGCGAGGGTAGAGAACAATCTCGGAATGTTGAACAGAATTGCACCCCCAACTAGTCTTCCCCTGCTGATAGCCCTAGTCATGAGCAAACCCTGTCATTCACTAATTCTGTGGAGGAATAGAGGGAACCAATTCCTTTTGTGGAAAAAGCACTTGAGGTAGAGGTACATGAAGAAGAAGTCATTAGAGAAGAAAATCATATAGCAGACACTGGTCGAGTGGACCCCCAGCTGAAAAATTCCCTGCAGATGAAACCCTCGGAGATGTAAATCAACCAGGTAATACTATTATTTTTAAGTCCCCTGAGGACGAGGCCTACCCAAAAGAAAGTCTGAAGAATGAAAATTATTCAGGAGACACCATTGTATTGGGGTCTCCTGAAAGAGAAATCCATGACAAAGAGGAGGTATAAGGTGAAGCTCCATTGGGAGATACAGTTCCAGTTGGAACCCTCCCTGATGCTGACACAATACCACCTATACAGGAACCAGAGGACAATGTAGTCAACCCACCACCAGTTGGAAGTCCTATAATAAATAAGTGCTACAAGGATAGGCTCAGAAAAATGATTAAGAAGTATAGAAAACAAAAGCAAATAATTGGGCAGCTAAGGCAGTGGTTAAAAGAATCCATTAGAGTCAGGATTTTGAAAATAGAAAAGGATACCATAGGCACATAAATAGAACATTTTTCTGGAAAGGATGCTGAAACCCAAACTGAGGATCTTTTGGCCTGTCCAAAGGAAACTCAGACAAAGCCATGTCTTGTAAAAGGCACTGAAATGCAAACTGAAGGCCCATGTGTTTTCTCAGGAGACCCAAATGGAATACCCCACCATGGATACTATTGTTCAAATAGATGCTGAAGAGGACATTCAAATTGGTCATTGCATGATTCAAGAGGCAGTTGAAGCTGCTATTCGAACTGATCCCATCGAGACCTAAGATGGAGAAACCCAAATAGAGGAGACACCTTCTTATATTCCCCTAGTAAGGGAGGAATTTATTAATAGACTGCAAAATGAACTACTGAAGTTTTAGCAGGAATTAGTCTAGTACAAAGAATAGGTAGTTCCCCTGCATGAACATCAAGGGTTGAGGAAGAAATTTTAGGCACTAACCATAAATGAAGATGATACCTTTGCTCAATATAAGGCTCAACATAAAAGGTTGATAAAGCACGGGACCAATTACAGAAGGATAAAGAGTAGTTGGAAATTATCTTCTCTCTTTATTCAGACACTCTGTCATGCAAAGCCCCTACTACAAACTATGCCATATTCCTCATGGAAAGGGTCCTCCTGCTAAAAAAAAAATCTTTTAAGGCTGGCAAGCCTATGGAAATCAAAACTACCCTGGCCTTTGTCAAATGTTGTAGAGAACAAGATGAGCAGGTACAACGCCTCGTCAGTGAATTTTTTATGCACAATTTCTTTCTGGAAGATGACAAGGACAACAAACCTCGGCCGTTTATAGGGGATGTAAAACTCTAGGAATTTCTCTCTTTTACTACTAATCAACTCAAGTGGGCCAAGGCTCACAATAGTTTTAGGAGGCATGAAGAATGGATTGACCGATGGGTGAGAGGGGAACCTACCAAACCCTTTCATCTCTTGGTTAGACCTTAGCAGTTCATGAAGCGAGACAATGTTGTGGGCCAACTAGGGCAATTTCACACGGGTATTATACAAGCTGGAAATGAGTACTTCCAAGAGATTAAGGAGGAAGCCGTGTCTGTAGCCAGACAAAGGTGGGAAGTCTCCAGCATTACTGTTAGAAATTGAGAACCATTTGGATACCGGAACTTTAAAGCTACCTCCTCTCATTTCTACAAGTATAGTAACATGGTCTTAACCGTGGGGCCTGAATGGATAGGATGTCGGTATAGGACTCCAATCATATGGTATCCTCCAGATAAGTATCAATGTGACAACACATTAAAGGATCAAGACGTTACCTGGGCTTTCGCTATACTAAATAAGAAAAATGGCTTCAAAAACTATAAGGAGGAGGTATATCCTGCCTACTCCCTAGCTTAGCTTAGATACACATCAATTATTTAATTGCATGAGGTCATGCAACAAGGTAAGCTGGGGAGTATGTTGGGTCAAGAAAAAGGTATATTTTATCTTTATAAATAGCTTTATTTAGCATTTATCCTTACATGATTATCTTTGTTTATGGATTGAAATAAAGGAAATAGCAATTAAAGTTGGATAAAAGTACTCGGTAACAAATTAGATAAATCTAGCACGAGAAACTGACTTTTTACTATCCTTGTGTGTAGAAGACTCGGATTGGTCAATAGTCGTTCAATCAATAGAGCAGCACGAGGCCGTAAAAGGAAGCAACATCGTCTGAGGAAGGCAAGGCAATGAGAGACCAGGCAGACTAATGCTATTTCATGACAAGATCAAATTATGTATAGCGAAATCCTCAGGATCCCCTGATCCTGAGGATTCTCTTTTATCTAGTTTACTCTTTTAATGTTATATATAAGGCCGAAAGGAAAACGAGAGAGGAGTTCAGAATTTCATAACTTGTAATTATTCCTTTTGAGACATATAATATTGTTATCTTAGTGATGTTGTAATATTGTTACTTATATTAATGAAGAAAGACTATGTTTGATCCATACTTATATTTTGAGTAGTTCTTAGCGGAGACTTCTGGTGACTCTGGGCCCGGTCAAGAGAAGTTCTATTTCTTTCTTGTGTTATAATATTTCTACTTAGTCTTTATTGGTTGTTAATGTTTAGTTAATATTATTTTGCTTATTGTGAAGATTGACGATTTTGATTCATGTTGTTGTTCATTTAGATTTAGACTTAGCCGTGTGAAATATTTGAGTAATTCTTTGATTGGATTGGTTATGTTAGTTTCAGTAATAGATTGTTGTTCATTCTGAGTGATGTTATCATAGATCTTAGAGATAACATTAATCGATTTCCATAATTTTCTTACATAGATCAATTGTTGTTTAGAGATCATTTATCGTTATATGCTTGCTTGCTGTTCAATTATCATTTGCATTCAATTGAGATTGTCGTTTAATTATCATTTGTCGTTCAATTGAGATTGTTGTTCAATTAGGATTTTCCATTCAATTGGATTTGTTGTTCAATTCGGATTTTCTATAGATTGTCATTGTTGTTCCGTTGTTATAATTCTCTTTCTTGATTGAGTGATTTAGTATTAATTATATTTAATGGTTTCAAAGTGTGATTCTTTGCATTCGCATTCAAATTCATTTGATTTCGGAATAAGTTAAATAGAATTGGAGAGTTCTTTCAGAGTTCTTTCTTCCTTATTTATTTCAGATTTGTGTGGATTGAGTTGAAGAGATAGTTATTATTGATTGCAATGATTTATCATTAGATAACCTCTGAATTCACTGCATATATTGTTCTAACACTCTTGAGATAAAAAAATTTACCTTGGATTGACAATTAATGTAGGAATTAAGATTGCCTATAAAAAAGACATCTTAGTGAGCCAACAACATTTAGGGTCATTTTTTAGGAAAGAACAATTCTAGTGTTTGTTGTGAGTTGTTATCAACTCTTTTGCAATAATGCATTTACGCTTGCATTCATATGGGATTTTCTTTGAATATAGTAGACTATTCTCCTATTTAATTAGTAAAATCTAATGTTGCTACATTTTCTTTCAGAAATTCTTCCATTTATAAATGAGTGGTATTAGTTGTTTCCCCTATACAGACTATTTTGCATGCTCAAAATAGTATATTTTGTGTAACTACAACTTAAAATTGTCTAAGTTTTTATTGTATGGAAGAGAAAATAGTTGTATGCCATATGTGTAAGTAGTAATTAGTTATTCACGATTCAATTATTTTATTAGTCACTCCTAGCTAAATAATTTACTATATATTGTGTATTTTGTGGATTTAGAATAGAAAGAATTTCATTTTTCATTTTTTATTTAATCAAGAGAATATCAATCACCTCATAATATCTATTGGGAAAAAATCCTAAAGGATCTCCTATACGAAACAATGTGAATTATAATATAGACATCATAACATAAAGAAGCATTGTCTATTACAAGGCATTCCATCCTCGTCAACATGTCAACTACCATCCTCCTCAATTCACACTTGTCACTCCCACGAATAAAATAGCTCAATAATATCAAGACATTATACATGTGAGGTATCCCATCACATGCATAATATGGTTATCCCTTTGGAATATTGCACATGATGATATGAATGAGCAAAAACTACCTGCCAAGAAGATAGTGTCCACACATTCAATGCTTGTATAATCACTGCTAACTCGAGATCATGCATGGGATATTTCCAATCATGCTCATTTAGTTTTCGGGATTCATAGTAAACCACCTATCCATCCTGCATAATGATTCCAACGAGCCCTCTCTTACAAGCATATGTACGTACTACAAACTCTTTTTCCAGGTCTGCAATCTATAGTATTGGTGCATGTGTCAGCAACTGCTTAAGTTGCTCAAGGCTAGCCTCACACTCCTCAGTCCATTCAAACTTCTTACATTTCCTCTGCAATGAAGTGATACGATAATAAATCTGCAAGAAGTTCCCAATGAACCTCCTATAGTTGCCTTCCAGACCCATGAAAGATCTCACCTCATCCACACTCTTAGGAGCTACCCACTCCATGATGGCCCTTATCTTCTCTAGATCTACTGTAATGTCGTCCTTGGAGACAACATGTCACAAGTAGTGTACCTTGGTTTGAAACAAACTACATTTGCTAAGCTTAGCATACAACTAATGCTCTCTCAAAAACCTCAACACTGCTGCTAAGTGCTCAACATGCTCTTCCTCATTTTTAGAATAGACCAGTATATCATCAATGAACACAATAACAAACTTATCCAAATAACAATGCAACACACTATTCATCAAACGCAAGAATGCAGTTGGAGCATTAGTTTAGCCAAATGGAACCACAACAAACTCATAATGCCCATACTTGGTCCTAAACGCAGTCTTGTATATGTCATCCTCTTTGATGCGTACCTAATGGAATCCAGATCTCAAGTCAGTCTTCGAGAACATTAGTGCTTCCTTCAGTTGATAGAACAAGTCATCAATCCTCAGAAAAGGGTACCTATTCTTGATAGTCACTTTGTTTAGTTGCCTGTAATCAATGCATAATCTGAGGGTACCATATTTCTTCCTCACAAACAATACCGGTGCACCCTAAGGTTATACACTTGGCTTAATGTATCTGTTGTCCAACATTTACTTCAACTGCAATTTTAACTCAACCAACTCAGGTGTGCTCATCCTGTAAGGTGATTTTGATGTTGGAGCTTCCCCTAGCACTAATATAGAAAATTATACCTCCCTATGAGGTGGAAACTCATTAATTTCCTCAGGAAATACATCCCTAAACTACTGTAAAACTGTGTACTTATTCAACACATCTACATCCTCAACCTCCTTACCCTTATCACCAGAAATATGTACTACAAATGGTTTGCACCCTTTCATGTGGTTATGCTTTTCTTGCATAGTTGTCACCATCTTAACTGATGTTGATTTCTTCTTACCTTACAAGACTCTTGGTTCTCCATTGTCATCAACCAATCCATGCCCAATAAGATATTGTATGAACCCAACGGTAAAACATTCAAATGTGTAACTTGTAGTAGGCATGCCATTTAAGTCAAATGCATAGGCTCTTACCCAATGATGAAATCACTTCTTTGTGCCTGTAGCTAACTGAACTAACCAAGACTCTACATGCAACTCCTTAATGAACCCACACTTATCCACCAAGTTAAGACTAACATAGCTATAACTAGATCCAGGGTCAATAAAAATATAAATAATTTGATCACAAAGCTTACTGTCCATCTCAATGATAGATGTTTGGTGCGCTGCTTTCCCATTGTCCACATCTAGGTAGATATGAGGAATACTCTGGCCTACCTCTCCAACACTTTATGCCTCCCATGCATTGTATATATGGGGTCTACCACTTTGATTCTGCAGACAATCTCTCCTGCGATGGTCTTTGCCATAAGTCCAACACTCTATGGTTTTCTAGCCTCCATCTGTGTTCTTCTCCTCAACTCGATGTCCCTATCCTAAATTTGATGCATTGAACTTCTTAGGTGGTGAAACATTGTCATTTTCATCTATACTTTGTGGCCTTGCTCATTTTTTTATCCCATTTTCCCTTGTTCTTTACATCACCTCTCCAGTCTAACTTAGTCTCAATTCTGTGCTTCGATTGTTCATATCAATGTCTTATCTTTTGAATGGCCTTCTCCAATGATCTAGGCTCATCGAACTCGATCCTGTCTTTGAATGCAACCAGTAATCCACTAATGAACCTCTGAATATTGGCCTTTTCCTTAGTAAGATAAGGCACATACCTCAACAACTCCAAGAATATTCTCGTGTACTCATCATCTATCAAGGAACCCATCTTTAGTTTATAAAATTATTTTCCCTGTCATCAAAGTACCTTTTTGACAAGTAATTCTTCCTAAATAGCCACTCAAACTCACTCCAAGATAAATCTTCCTCATGAATACACCTGAAATTCTTCCCAGCTTCCCACAAAATTTATGATTTACCTTTAAGACTGAAGGTAGCTACTCTAGGTTTCATGTTCTCTGAGTATTCATGCAACTTGAAGAACTTCCTCATGCCAAGAAACCATGCCTCTGCATCCTGTTGGTTTATTCATTTCCCCATCAAATGTAGGTGGCTTTTCTTTCTTAAATTCATCTAGAAAATACCCCCTATCACTCCTATAAGGATGATACCGATGACGATCATAGTGCCTATCTGAATTAGAACTAGAATCATATATGTATCAATCCCTTCTCCTATCTAGAGTTTCCAACAATCTGCCATCATGGATGTTATCAGATTGATCTGACCTATGTCTACTACGAGACCTGCTGCCATATGCCCCATTAGTTTTATCCTCCTGCTCATGACTGATCCGGAGCGGTCCTTGTCACTGCAAATCCAACAAGCTCTAAAGTATGACTACATTTACCTCTACCAACTTTTCTTGTGACTACATGATTCTGTCATCATCTGCCTTACAACTCCTGATCTCTTCCTTTAAACTTCTCAATCTCACTACCAAGTCAGAGGGGTTCCCAACACCATAGTGCTCTTCGGATTCGTAGGGAGAGTCTCTATAGTCAACCATCTTGCTCGCCATTTCAAATTTCTTCCTGCAAAGCATAGTATGTCAGATAAACCAATCACAATAAATCATGTACCTTAGCATAACTTGGGGATGATACCTTACCTGAAAGATTACAAAATCAGCGTGATACATGTATAACATAATCATAACAACATATAGACATACGCAAGTAAATGTATCAACTCATAAACATTACTCTAACTATGGTCTAGTCATCAATGCAAGGTGATATCAAAAATTCATGATATGACCTCATGCATGACAAAAACCATTATTCCATTGTGCACATTGCCACATGCAACCATCAATATGCATAAGAAATGCCAAACCAACTACAAATAATCATAATCACATGTAGTCAAACACACTCGATCAGTTCTTGTAATCAACCTACAAGATTGATGCATGTAATCAAAATATTCAAAATATAACATAATTCACAAGGATGTAAGTAGGTACCATGAAATCGACATGTAAGTGACTTGTAATCCATACACATTCAGTCACATACTCATTTCAAATACATTTCATGAAATCAATAACAAATTATCCATGATAACCATACTACAACCCTAGTCCAACATCATGCCATTGCAACAAGTATATAATTGTAAGAGACACACATGAAATTGACATGCATGCATGACCAACACATAGCCCATCTATTTTGAGGGGTGAACCATATTCTGATACCACTCTATAACACCCTCCTCCCACATCTACCCAAGCAACCGACTAGTTAGGGTAAGCATGTGACGAGAGGCCACTATGATATGATTCGATATCCTAAGTCACATTAAGGAAGTAGAACTGACAGAAACACACCATACAGACACCCAACATCATCAATAGAACCCTTACAGGATAAGTCAACCACTTAGACAGCTTGTCCCTAGGTCCCACTGTTGTTTTAGTTTTCTTGGGCCATAGTTTCTCTCATGCTATGGGCAAAGGGAGTGATCAAAAACCTAAATTTGCTCTCACAGGCCTGCCTGCCAATGACTGTGGATGAAAATTATCAGTGTTATGCCAGGGACTCTAGGATTTGAGCCACTTTTTCAGGCCCAGAGCCCAAGTCACTTCCCAGAACTGATCCATCTCTTCAATTCAGTAGAGTAACAAGGAAATGAAAGTACTTAAAAAAATACTTGTTCAAGACCTTGACTAGATCCCTACTAGCCATGCTAATCATTTTGTCAAACATATCATCGACATGTAACCTATAGGTGTAAGCAATAGAATTAAGTGTAGGGATCTCGTACTTATCTGAGAAATGCTATGAACCATTTTTCCCTCATGCCATTTGTTGCATTATCATCTATTAGGTCATAGGCACATTATCTATTCATATACAAGTAAAACCATGCTGAGAGCCATACATAGTTGTTTTCATAAAATGTGCATATAACCAACATAATAGGAACAAAAATACAATAAACATATCAGCCATCAAAACCATAAATACATCAATACCATTACACATGAAAATCAAGGGAATGGATTTCTCATTAATGAATGCAATGAACCAACTGGAGATGGGACTACCATGTTCCACCCTACCATAGAATGGGTAAGCCAAATCTCTCTCCAGGAATTCACCCCCTTTCCATATTCCAAGCATGAATGTGGGATCTCATAGAACATACCAATCCAAACTCATCCATGGCTTCTAGAGACCATCCACCTCAACCCATCAAATAGTGATTCCACCTCACAATCGGACATCACAAAACCACCATCATATTGGTCTCCATCCAAGCCTTCCAAGGCTTCCAGAGCGTTTGTTCCAACCGAGGCTTCAACGACTAGTAAATCAACCCATAGTTGTTGCCAGGCCTCCAGAGAGTTTTTCCAACCAAGGCTTCCATGACTAGTAACTCAACCCAAGTTGTTATAGGGCTTCCAGAGCGTTTGTCCAGCCAGGGCTTCTAGGAACTAGTAACTCAACCCAAGCTAAGGAATCATGAGAACCAACCAAAAAAAATCATCAAAGTAAACCCATAATCACCATGCCTATCCAGGAAATGGCAAGGCTAGGCAGCCCACTGTCAATCCAGGAAACCTCCATGCCAAGAACAAATAATGACCAAGAATCCACATGCATATGCTATGCATGTCCAAACTAGTGAAGAAATCATACATGCAACTTGGTACCTGCAAGAAAATATGATGTAGTTGCTGATGTCAATTCCTTCTCGCACTTTCATGCTCTTCCTTTTCCTTCTTGCTCCAAGAATCCAAGTATGCCACACCTTCCAAGAGTTCTCCAAGAAATCTGTAAGTATCCAAGAGTATGAGAGAGAGAATAATGAGAGAGAGCTCCAACACTGAACTGACAGAAGGTTACCAACTGATCCTCAGAAGCCTTTTTATGAATGAGGCCTTTATTTTCTTCATTTTCAATTATTTTTCTTCCTTTCCTCCTCACATGCAACCTGTGACCTTTCACCTCCCTTTTCTCCTAATTTTCATTATTTTCATAAATAACTATGCCAAAATGCCTTTTAATGCCTTAGCCTTTTCCTTTGCCAATTTCCTTAGTCATAAACAACCAAATGAACACTCGCTAGGATGTCTTGCCCAACATTCAACGTCGAATAAGTGTCCTAGTCATCTGTGGTTATTGTTTTTAACATTTATTACATGGAATTTCACCAGGGTTGTTACAAAATATGCACAACATCTTCATGTAGGATTAATCCCAAAAGGCTTCAAGTGGTGCAATAGAGGAACCTTTGGGTTGATTGAGCATTAGGAGTATGTGGAAGTTCTCAGAGACAACTTAGCTCGATGTGCATTTGATTAGTACACATGCGTAGGGGCCAGACCTGCCAAGATAGCTCATCCTGATCCCTTGACCCTAGAAGGTTTTAAAATAGAGAAAAGAAGAATGGCGAGATGAAAGGCACTTGGAAACATTGGCGTGTATAGTCAGTTAGTGATGATCAATGGGAGAAGCATGAAAGTGTCCCCACACAACACGTAATCTTGCAAGGCAGACCCTATAAGGATATTAAAGGAAAAATAGAGGAGCTCCATGATAAAGGAGTTGGGGGAAAAGCTTTAGTGCCACGATATGGTTCTTTGCGGTGAAAAGATCAAGGGTGTGGAGGTAGGTTACAAAGCAAGATAAGCCCTCAGGGATTAAGGTGCTACGGGCCCACAAAGTTTATTTTTAAGCACTTAGGGATTAGAGCCAAGGTCACATCCCTTGGTCTTATGGAAAAAAGAGGCCAATACATAAGTGCCAGGGGCATAAAGTGTTAGAAATTGTATATTACAAAGAAATGGAACACATAAAATATTGCAGAAATATGAACATAGAAAATGCATAAAATAAGAGAGAGACATAGATATACATGGTCCACCCAATTTGGGCTATGTCTAAGGAGAAAGGACCTGTAGAAAATCTTATATAGGTTAACCCAATAATTCAATATAAATCAAAGTAGAATACTATAACCTACTTCTACTATCAATTTGTGGAAGCTTAAAGATCTAGTTGAACAATATAAACAGAAGAAGAAGAATCAATGGCATAATACACATTAAAATACTTTGGGGGAAGCCTTAGCTAAAAACCCCACACTATTGTATTACCATACATGGTGGAAATACATAGGAATTATACAAAGCCTTAGCTCTCATAGCTAGCCAGCTCTTAGTACAATCCTCATAGATGCTCACGGGAAATCTTGGCTTCTCTCTAGCCTTCCTCTCTACCCTCCAAGCTCCTATTTCCTTGCATTGTTCCTTGTGGATGATTTCCTATTACCAAGTGGAACATCAATCCTCCAAAACTGCACAATCCTCAAGGATAAATCCTTGACTGCATGCATGAGTTTTCTCCATGAGAAAACACATGAAACTGATAGTACAATGTCCTTGACTATTAATCTCAACTGGGTCTTTCTCATAATAGACATGCATGAGTTTCTGATCAGGGAATCTTCAGTTAACTAGAGTAGCACTAGTTGAGTGCATTAATGCATCAAGTGACTGTTAACTCACTATTAGTTCCTCAAACAGTTTGGAACTAATTTAACTGGACTTAACTCAGGAAACTGAGTGAACTAATTACAGCTTAAATATAACTCAATCTTGTGTCCTTAGTTTAAGGGATAACTCTTTCATGACTTCAGAAAGACTTCTAACTTGAATTTCTCCAACTAATTAATTTAAAATTAATTAATTAATTATTTCCAAGTAGTCGTTAAGACTAAATTCGATTTTAATTCACAATTTAATTCAAGAAAAAATTAAATTGGAATATTCTTGTTGCCATATTTCAACACTCCCTCTCAACAAGAAAGGGATTATCTGCCACCTCGATCCTATCTCTATGGAACTCGAATTTACACTTTGACAATGCCTTTGTCAAAATGTCAACATCTTGCTCCTTTATCGAAATATATTTCAGCAACATGACCCTCTCAACCTATGAAAAGCCACGGGAAACAAATCTTTCCTTATGCTTCTCCACACTACCATCAGTAGCTTGCTTTATCTTGTAAAGCCAAGAGGAACTCACAACTGACTTGTTCTCCGGTCTCGGAACCATGTCCCAAACATTGTTACGAACTATGGAGTCATACTCCTCCACCATAGCATCAACCCAAATCGCCTACTGCACTGCTTCTTCAAAGGAATATGCCTCAGTCTCAACGCATTCCCCAGTGAGGGCCATGTATCCAGTTGTTGTGGCTAGCAACAACCCCCCCCCCCCCCTTTTTTCATTTAAGTGTGGTCCAAAATACTAAATGAATGGGGACCCTTAGTTAAAATTTAGGAAAAGCAAGAGTTTCCTTTCTTCAAAATAAGGTTACCATCGTAAACTTAGGAAGATCTTTTGAATATTTTAAAACCTAAGTCTATGATAAGGGAAAAATCTTTAAAGCCGCGTTGCAAAAAAGGATAGGAAGTGCCTCCATTTCGCCATAATATTGGTATGTACAAGACCCTCATGCTAAGCAATATATCGCATCACAATAAAGTAACACTCATAATGGAAAAACTTCAAGATTTACCGATCTGCGATAACACCGATCGCAAGATCGCATATCGCAGAAAATGAGCTGACAATATTTGGCAAGCATAAAACTTCTGCGATCTGCGATGTTGCGATCGCTGCGATGTTATATTCGTGTGTTTGCGTGATCTGTGATGGTGCGATCTGCGACGGCGCAATCTGCGATGTTACGTAGGCAAATCGTAAAATCACTTCATTACGAATCCTTCGGGCACGCTATTTAAGGAAAGCCACTTACCATAATCTGACTCAAGATCATGCGCTTTTAATGATAGTAAACGAATTAGTTGTCAGCTATTAAATGAAATATAGACGCGTGCTTTTGTAAAGAATTACTTCACGTAAGGTGGCATATTTGATATATCTGCTGCATTTAAAACTCTCCCATCACCTTTCTTGATTAGTCATTTCCATTTCACTTGTGAGCTGCAGCAACGGAGAGCGAAAGACGATAAACAGCCATACACAGGAAGAAATGGGAAAGAAAAATAGAGCTCAGGGCTCTGAGGCGAAGGAAAAGACGAAGGAAATGGCACCTTTGTATACAGACTGATGCAGGAGCATCTGACCCTTTCTTAATTAAAGAAGAATCCAAGTGGAGCGATGAAGACGTGGACAGTCAAGCTGGAAAATGAGAGGAAAATCTGCTCGAAAACATATTTAATGAGGATTTGGCGGATATATTATCTGCATGCATGCATTATGGAGCTTTTGTTGGAGGAAAATAAGGATCGGATCTTATCGATCCTTTCGATCTAAGGAAAATAAGGATCAGATCTTATCGATCCTTCCGATCTAACATTCTTATATGTATATAATAAGACAAAGATAGAAGAATAGGGAGGCATTTGTGAGTGGCCAGGATGTAACCGAGGGTGAGCTTGTTCTAAGGCTGCAATGCCTTAGACGTAAGTGATTTTGTATGTAATAAATTTAATATATTCTGTTGATTTCCTGCTGCGTGTTGAATTATGAATTTCTGTGTGTGAGTTGTTGATCGACATTGACCTCTTCGGAATCGATGGCGATCTATACATATATTGTTTAATTGTTATTGTTCTATGAATGTAATTATGAATGGCCATTGATAAATGCGTTGGAAGGGAGAAGCGTTCACACAGCCAGGCGCATGTATATCCAGCACTGCTAAGGCAACCTGGCTCATAAAACAACTGTGAGATGGGGGCGCAATCAATAGTTGTACTGGTTTATAGAGATCTGCTATCGTTGATTAATATGACATCAGCGCTGAGCAAAGGTGGGAGTTCTACTGTTAGAGAAGTGGCAGAGATCATATCAGAGCTATGGAACAGTTGATAGTTTTGACATTCAATTCATTGCAACATGCGGTTTCCAGTTGTATCGAACGAGAGAAGCGAAGACCTGCATCACATCGGCGTTGGGTGGTGATGCAAATGGCGATATTTACAGAGGTGGTAGTATATATTTTGAGACCGTATCAAAAGACTTAGGA
Source organism: Pinus tabuliformis (assembly GCA_031772625.1). Classification (NCBI taxonomy): domain Eukaryota; kingdom Viridiplantae; phylum Streptophyta; class Pinopsida; order Pinales; family Pinaceae; genus Pinus; species Pinus tabuliformis. The sequence continues at coordinate 6,978,014 of CM062816.1, forward strand.
AAAATACCAAAATATTGGCACGGCTGCCATTAGAGTGCGGGTATGGTTATCGTAGAGTGTCTCATAAATAGAAAGCTCTTCTTTCGTCCACCTACCTTCTAACTGGAAAATGGGCAGAGGCACCTATTCACAACAAGCCAAGTCTGATTCTATGTGACAACAAGTCTGATTCATGGTAGATGAAAATAATAGTAATAATAATCATCGATCAGACACTTGCAAAGTTGTTGCGTTGGGTAGGCGCCGTGTCCCGAGAGATGAAAGTAGACTATTTGTGGAAATCTGTGAACGCTCTGAAAGGAGCTGGGCGATTTCATAAAGAGCCACGTCACATAATGAAGTTGTTTAAAACGCTTCCGTTTAGGCTTGTGGGCCATAACCCACAGGCCCAGGTTCAAATTTTTACATGAAAAGAGATTTTGGCATACCCCAATATTTCTTTTCATCACAGACACAGCCTGTAACAAAGAAGCAGGGATATCAACGTGGGAAAGCATGTACAGACTGCTTGAAAAGGAGAATCCCAGGATAATGAAGGTTACTGCTGTCGCGGGCTCACAACGCTCTTCTGAAGCGTCCTTAGAAGAGCTAGCATGCTCATTTCTTCATCGGATAGCAACAAGACCCAAAATTCTACCATATACGGATATGATCAAGTGGATACTTGACAATGCAGACATGAACGACAGACAATTCAAGATTCAAGGACAAGGGCTCATCGGATCATTCGCTACACAAGATTTAAAGCTTATGTATCATCTTCCTGAACTGTAGGCGACTTACAATGCACAATTCATTAAGAAATTTGTGGCGGAGAACCCATACCTATCAGAGACCACCAAAGATTGGTCCAGAAAAGAGGAACCGCTCAAGAAAGACAAAAAAAGTATGTACAACACTGGTTCCCTCACCTCTCCATATTGTTTTCCTGCGACCATGCTTTGTAGATTATTTGGGATGCCAGATATCAATAAGTTTTCATCTGAATGGTTACCATTAATAGATGCTACCACAAATGCCGATATTATGGATTGGGCCAAGATCTTTTCTAATAATATATACACGGCTATTATCAATTACCGGTCTAAGAGATCCTTGTCTCAAAGGATCTATCCTCCTTTTTATCTATCCACATATATTATGGATTCTATTTGTTATGTGTCTAAATTTCCCATTATGGGTTGGAAATGGACTACCCAGGACCCATTACCTATCCATATTTATCATAAGATACTGTGGGATTCTCAGTTCATCCCACATTTCTACCATATTTGTCACGGGCTTATCTTACCCTTGTATAGAATGATGTATGATGAAGACCCCCCGAGGTGCTCACCCGAGGCACAGTAGATATCATCCCCATCACAAGATGGTTCGGGGAAGAATGGTTCACCTATATTAGACTATTTGGAAGCACCGTCCCTCCTCATGTCCTGCCCTTGTATATTCCTGACAAACTACTGGCTCGAGAAACTCCTTATCAAACCTGTTTAGAAGGCGGCCTAACTAAGGACCTAAAAGACAAAAAGAAGGCCATATGGCCTCAGTTTCCTGTAGCTTGTGGGGCCTTTTCATTTTTCGATGTAGGTCACGTGTTCACCGAAGTGGAGAATGTGACGTGTCTACAACTATTTAAATTCCCAGCAAGGCCATTTGACCCTAATGAAGTTTCTCAAGATTTCACAACGAATGTCAAAATAAAGGTATTCGTTGGAAAGAAGGATTTACTTCAGAATAAACGCTCACTCCAGGAAATTTTGCGGGAAGCTCAGTCAAAATTGTCTCCAGATGACCTCCAAAAATTCATGGTATACAGGGAAAGAAGACTGGCCAGTGTTCCTTTAGAAAAGTTGCGACTGCCTACCAAAGAACCGACTCCAAGCGTTAGCCTCAGTGGGAACTCAAGCACTTCCAGATCTAAATCTAACACTGCGCAAGGAGTACCTGAACATTCTAAAGGGTCTAGAAACGACCAAGGCAAGAACGAAGAAATAGCTAAGGACACGGCTCAGTCAAGTGCAATGTCGCAACAACATGTTATCGCCTCTCTGCCAAGAGATGTCCCTCCTCTCCTCATTAAAACGCCACCCGTCACGACAGAGTTAGACAAAGAATGGGAAACCTTCAACGAGCTGATCAATCTTGAAGGGTAAGCCCCAAGAACGCCTGTGAGCAATACACAGGTAGCACAAGAAGTGGTTTCGACCATAGTCAGCAGTGTCATAGAAACGGAGCACATTCCTATCGCTCCACCTTCTGAGCTTCTACTTAATGTAGAAGAAATTCCTCCACTGGACGTATTCTATAGTCCCCAACATAAAGCAGTTGTAAGAAGACAGAGAAAGAAAAGAAAACTAGAAAATACACTGTCACAAGATGTTGAACAATTGGACGTCTTATGGAGTGACTATGATCAGAGTGACAAACGAGTGACGGAGTACTTGGCTTGGCAGGATGAAGATGAAGGGAAAAGAGCAAGTGCACCCAGAATAAACGAGAATCATAAAGAATTTCTCTTTGATAAATGGGACGATCAAATCAGGCAGGCAGAACAAGCAGCGGAGACACCGGCCATGCAGGCAACCATTCTTATCAACTGTGTAAATGAAAATTTGCATAGAGCAAATTTGATCGAAGAGACCACCCCGGGGAATCTACCAAATAAACTACGACGGGAAGCAGAATGGAAGCAAAAGGCGTAGGAGAAGGAAAAAGTGATCCAAGCATTAAACAGACTAAATTGGGAGTGTTACTGGGCATACTTGGTCAAGCCGCATAGTCAATGGATGACTGTGAAATGCATCATAAACGCGGTCGAAAAAGTAGTGCCAGCTCTCATAGATTCCGTTTTCACAGCCCAGCTCAGAGCAGAAATCAGCCAGCCGACTCTTCTCAAGCCCATGATGAACACTTGCAGCTTCGAAGATCAGATTCAGAAATAGCCTTATTTAGAATGTTGTTTTTTCTTTTAGAATTAGATTAGAAAAAGGACGGTCATTTGAAAACCGCATCCTAAATTTTGTAAATAAACTATTATTAGAATTAGGAAGTAGTATTTTAACCCTTCTCATTGCATTTGGAGAGGGGTCCAGAAATTTGTCAAAAACTTGTCCTCAGAACATGCACTTCTGCACCGTCAGAGGAGGTTTTGATGAATGGATGGATCGAGGTTTATTAATGTTTGCATTTGATGTCTGCTATTGATGTTGCACTTTTGTATTCTTAGTAGATGTTAGAACAAGTAGAGATAAATCATTTTTGCTTGAAGCTTATAAGTAGGATCAGTCATAAATGGTACTTTTATCTCTTGGCCATTTCTGCTTATATTCTGAAAGTGATATACAGTTTTAGTTGTTTATATGTTGTTGCATGAATGTGTGAGTTACCATTTGGCACTTTTGTACAGTGGAGCCATTTATTTATGTCTGATATATGAATAACGTATTATGAGATATGCTGTTCACAATTGTTTTGCCTAACTTTTTATGCAAAGTAGTTCATCTTAATTGATTTCTATTCTTATGATAGCTGAATGATCTTTATTACCAGTTATTGTTTGAAATATTTTTAGATCGCATAATAGAAGAAATACACCCTGGGTTAACATAGATTAGATGTGTTGTTTTTCATTAGATTACAATAGCATAGATTTAGTTTAAAGTTTGAATTAGATTAGCTTTAAGTATTCTTAGATCAGAAACATCCAACTCTGCACACACACACCCTTAGATTGGGAAACTGGTCCCATTATCCCCAGTCAGACTCGCTATACCAAACAGATAAGGAGCTGCCAACCAAGGTCTGGACCAGGTGGGTATCCCCCTTGTTGTCGACCCGATTTTCATGGCTTCAACATATTTGGTGCTAGAAGGAGGGCCTGAACATAGTGTCTGTTGGAATGGTTTTCAATTGTAACATTTGAATTAGGATGGCTGCTCACAAACTTCCCATTTGGAGTTGCATCCATGTTCGTGCCTCTTCCAACACTCCACCTGAAGTGGTAAGACTCTTGTCTCAGGTAAAATTCAATGGTAAGAGTAATTCTTCTGCTTTTAATCATGCTCTTCAATTTATTCAAAGAGTTTCAAGTTCGAACGTTCAAAGAATTGATGAATGTGTTTTATGCATAATTTTTACTCTTACATTCACGACGAAAGCTAGAAAATGGTGTAGAACCCTCCCAATTGCCTCAATTCACAACTGGGACCAATTCGTCAAGACTTTCATTTGTAAATTTGATTGTTATGACTATGACCAGGTATATGATGAAATTGATTATCTACAAAAACAAGATGAATCTGTTAGGGATTTTAATATGTGATTTCATCTTAATTGTCTAGAGTATGATCTTGAAAGTGAACTCACGGATGAAGAATCTTCAGATTATGCTGAGCATTCCCTACCTCCTATGTCCGATCCAGCAGAAATTAGTCTAAGCTGTGTCTCATTTTCTTCTAATATGAATGAGAATTCCAATTTGAATATACAAATCACTCATTATGGGGAAGGTTCCCAAAGCCTAGGAGACATGCATGCTCTAATGCAAGAAGACAAAAGTGAGAATGATGGAGGAAAGCCTGCCTTGGAACCAGGAGATGACTTTGATACAAGGTCAGATAATATCATTGCAAGTCAACAAATGCAGATGCCAAGAATAGAACAACAAACTAATTCTCTTTCGAAAAGTATCAGTACACAAAGGTATGATCTAAAGCCCGATGTCTATGATGAATCTGATGAACAAAGATTTTTCCACGATGATATTTTCAAATGCATTGTTCCAGAATCGCATTTTTCTCTTTATCCTGATGTTTTTAGTGATGATAATTTTTCCCCTCTCAATATTAAAGATATCTCAAAAGGTACAGAGGATTACTCAAATAAGTCATCATTAGGTTTTCAAGATAAAAAGACAGCTATAGAACATCCTTTGATCATTTTCAAACAAGAACCACTTGACCTTCCTTGTCTAAAAATATTCAATCAAAAAGAGAAATCTAGGGAAACCTGTAAAATCATTTATGATAGCTACTTTGATGACAATGATGTTGTTGATTTATCTCAAGTAACTCAACAAAGCTCAGATAATGAGAGATATTCTAATTCAAGAATCATATCAGTCAATCCTCATTCCAAAGTAAAGGATCATTTGCATGATTTTACTATCCAAGACAATACCCCGATCTATGATTCATATCATGAAGAAACCCCCATGCCTATTCAAAATCATAACTTGTCTTCTGATTCACAAGACGGAATTCGAAATTGCTCGGATCCCATAATTCTGGCCAGTTCTTGTGAAAAAGAAGATATTTCAAGTCAATCCCAGTTGTGCTGTAACATTATTTGTACAGATAATCATTTCATTCTTTCTCACTTGCACTCATTTTGTACAAAATCGGATTGTGTTTTAAATTTTCAGACTTTTGATAGATTACTATGGTATACTGAGCACCTTATCAAAGAACATTCGAAAGATGTGCTACCATTTTGGAAAACTAGATTGTGTCAAGGAAGTATAAAACTTTTTCAATTCCAAGATCAATCAATATCAAACTTCCTTAAAAAAATTCTATGTCCTCCAAGACATCATCGACGAAAGAAAGTATTTTTGGAAACTTGCCAGCAATTCGCGTTAATAGATAAATCTCTTGTCACAAATTTCTATCTATTCCTCATTAATTTATTTAGTGATTTATATATGGAAACTTTCCTTTTACAAGAAATTGCTAAAAGCTTGACTCTTACGCCTAATGGATTACAGGCCATTAAAACTGAAAAATCATATTCGCAACCTGGCTTGTCATCATTCCTATTACATGATCACCAATCCATAACAGAAATTCATCCCGATTTTTATGATCCAATAGGTATCCAATTGGACAGAAGATTTCATAAGAAAGAAATCTCAGACAGAATTTCGACTGAAGTTACACTTTCTAATTTCACATCCAATGTTCACAATTCAAGAAAAGCTTTGTTCTCAACACTGATGTTTAAAAGGTACATACGTGTAGGAATAAAAATGAAAAGATGGTTCCACTGGAAATATCATTTTACCTAGGTAATTTTTCTGTGTATAATTAGAATAGGAGTAGGAGTAATTTAGCTAGGTTATTAGGTGGATAATTTGGTTTTTAAGTATTGGTAGGCAAAATAAGAGAAGAGATTATCCCTATTATGTACATAATCCTAGGGAATTTCAACCTCTCATTTCTTTAAATGTTTTTGTTTCCTAATAAAATTTGTTGTGGTTAACAGCATTTGTCATTTACTAAAGACACCATTTCTCTATCAGATTTTGAACTTTTGCTTGTATAAATAGAAAAAAAAAAAAATTTAGAAACTTGATCTTTATTATTAATAGATATAGTAAAAAATTTAAACCAGATATGATATTAGTTTCAACTTCCAAAAAACTTGACGAAAGTAATCTTAGTGAAGAAATTGTTTTATATCAATACAATGAAAGGTATCAATAACAAAATAAGGATCCCCTGTAGAAACAGCCATTTCCAAAAAAACCTCTATTATTGTCGTCCAGAACTTTCTTAAGGAAAGCGATGATATCCTCCCTGTTAGAGAAAATCACAGCATTCAGAGAGACAATCCAAGAAACACTATATCTCAAAGAATAAGAGGTCTCATCACGAGCCGGCTTATAATAATCAAAGATACTATAAACTTTGCTGACTTTTCCATTACTGTCCACCAAAACAGGGCAACGACTTAAGATTATTAAAATCACAAGACAAGGGGTCTCATCACAAGCCAGCTTGTTCAGCAAAAGTGTAAATCAAGTGAATGACTGTGTCATAATTTGGCTACCAAACCAAGACATTGTTCTTTAAGAATAAAAAAGGAAAAAGTGTCAATCTGGATTTTTCTTTGAAAGTTGTAGATCACCTTAAATAGGATAAAGGATCATTACTGGGTAATAGGTAACCCTGTCGAGGCTATGGACGCCTGCTGGCAGCAGAGGCTCTACCTGCGACAAAGGAGCATATTTGAAAAGCTGCTACACAGGGAAGACTTTATTTTTATCTTTACAAGACCAAGTAATGGCTGGTGTAAATGCAAGGACAAGCTGAGGAAACAAACAATTAAAAAAGAAAGAAGTTGAAACAAAATATCATTGACAGTTTGGAGTATAATATGCTTTATCTTTTTATAATAAAGTTTAATTTTCTGAAAATTTTTTGTTGTTTCGGAAGTTTAAAAAAATTCAATAGAAAATGCAGAGATAACTGGTTCTCCCAAGTGAATCGCCAATTGTTGTGGCTAGCAACAACCCCCCCCCTTTTTTCATTTAAGTGTTGTCCAAAATACTAAATGAATGGGGACCCTTAGTTAAAATTTAGGAAAAGCAAGAGTTTCCTTTCTTCAAAATAAGGTTACCATCAAAAACTTAGGAAGATCTTTTGAATATTTTAAAACTTAAGTCTATGATAAGGGAAAAATCTTTAAAGCCACGTTGCAAAAAAGGATAGGAAGTGCCTCCATTTCGATATAATATTGGTATGTACAAGACCCTCATGCTAAGCAATATATCGCATCGCAATAAAGTAACACTCATAACGGAAAAAATTCAAGATTTACCGATCTGCGATAACACTGATTGCAAGATCGCATATCGCAGAAAATGAGTTGACAAGATTTGGCAAGCATAAAACTTCTGCGATCTGCGATGTTGCGATCGCTGTGATGTTATATTCGTGTGTTTGCGCGATCTGCGATGGTGCGATCTGCGACGGCGTGATCTGCGATGTTACGTAGGCAAATCGTAAAATCACTTCATTACGAATCCTTCGGGCACGCTATTCAAGGAAAGCCACTTACCATAATCTAACTCAAGATCATGCGCTTTTAATGATAGTAAAGGGATTAGTTGTCAGCTATTAAATGAAATGTAGACACGTGCTTTTGTAAAGAATTACTTCACGTAAGGTGGCATATTTGATATATCTGTTGCATTTAAAACTCTCCCATCACCTTTCTTGATCAGTCATTTCCATTTCACTTGTGAGCTGCAGGAAAGGAGAGCGAAAGACAATAAACAGCCATACGCAGGAAGAAATGGGAAAGAAAAATAGATCTCAGGGCTCTGAGGCGAAGGAAAAGACGAAGGAAATGGCGCCTTGTATACAAACACAGCCTGTAACAAAGACACAGGGATATCAACGTGGGAAAGCATGTATAGACTCCTTGAAGAGGAGAATCCCATAATAATGAAGGTTATTGCTGTCGCGGGCTCACAACGCTCTTCCAAAGCGTCCTTAGAAGAGCTAGCATGCTCATTTCTTCATCGGATAGCAGCAAGACCCAAAATTCTACCAATATACAGATATGATCAAGTGGATACTTGACAATGCAGACATGAACGACAGACAATTCAAGATTCAAGGACAAGGGCTCATCGGATCATTCGCTGCACAAGATTTAAAGCTTATGTATCACCTTCCTGAACCACAGGCGACTTACAATGCACAATTCATTAATAAATTTGTGGCGAAGACCCGGACCTATCGGAGACCACCAAAGATTGGTCCAGAAAAGAGGAACCACTCAAGAAAGACAAAAACAGTATGTACAGCACTGGTTCACTCACCTCTCCGTATTGTTTTGCTGGCCATGCTTTGTAGATTATTTGGGATGCCAGATATCAATAAGTTTTCGTCTGAAAGGTTACCATTAATAGATGCTGCACAAATGTCGATATTATGGATTGGGCCAAGATCTTTTCTGATAATCTATACACGGCTATTATCAATTACCGGTCTAAGAGATCCTTGTCTCAAAGGATCTATCCTCCTTTTTATCTATCTGCATATATTATGGATTCTATTTGTTATGTGTCTAAATTTCCCATTATGGGTTGGAAATGGACTACCGAGGACCCATTACCTATCCATGTTTATCATAAGATACTGTGGGATTCTCAGTTCATCCCACATTTCTACCAGATTTGTCACGGGCTTATCTTACCCTTGTATAGAATGATGTATGATGAAGACCCCCCCGAGGTGCTCACCCGAGGCACAGATAGATATCATCCCCATCGCAAGATGGTTCCGGGAAGAATGGTTCACCTATATTAGACTATTTGGAAGCACCGTCCCTTCTCATGTCCTGCCCTTGTATATTCCTAACAAACTGCTGGCTCGAGAAATTTCTTATCAAACCTGTTCAGAAGGCGGCCTAAATAAGGACCTAAAAGACAAAAAAAAGGCCATATGGCCTCAGTTTCCTGTAGCTTGTGGGGCCTTTTCATTGTTCGATGTAGGTCACGCGTTCACCGAAGTGGAGAATGTGACGTGTCTACAATTATTTAAATTCCCAGCAAGGCCATTTGACCCTAATGAAGTTGCTCAAGATTTCACAACGAATGTCAAAATAAAGGTATTCGTTGGAAAGAAGGATTTATTTGATGATTTATTTCAGAATAAACGCTCACTCCAGGAAATTTTGCGGGAAGCTCAGTCAAAATTGTCTCCAGATGACCTCCAAAAATTCATGGTATACAGGGAAAGAAGACTGGCGAGTGTTCCTTTAGAAAAGTTGCGACTGCCTGCCAGAGAACCGACTCCAAGCGTTAGCCTCAGTGGGAACTCAAGCACTTCCAGATCTAAATCTAACACTGCACAAGGAGTACCTGAACATTCTAAAGGGTATAGAAGCGACCAAGGCAAGAACGAAGAAACAACTAAGGACACGACTCAGTCAAGTGCAATGTCGCAACAGCATGTTATCGCCTCTCCGCCAAGAGATGTCCCTCCTATCCTCATTAAAACGCCACCCGTCACGACAGAGTTAGACAAAGAATGGGAAACCTTCAACGAGCTGATCAATCTTGAAGGGCAAGCCCCAAGAACGCCTGTGAGCAATACACAGGTAGCACAAGAAGTGGTTTCGACCATAGTCAGCAGTGTCATAGAAACGGAGCACATTCCTATCACTCCACCTTCTAAGCTTCTACTTAATGTAGAAGAAATTCCTCCACTGGACGTATTCTATAGTCCCCAACATAAAGCAGTTGTAAGAAGACAGAGAAAGAAAAGAGAACTAGAAAATACACTGTCACAAGATGCTGAACAATTGGACGTCTTATGGAGTGACTATGATCAGAGTGACAAACGAGTGACGGAGTACTTGGCTTGGCAGGATGAAGATGAAGGGAAAAGAGCAAGTGCACCTAGAATAAATGAGAATCATAAAGAATTTCTCTTTGATAAATGGGACGATCAAATCAGGCAGGCAGAACAAGCAGCGGAGACAGCGGCCACGCAGGCAACCGTTCTTATCGACTGTGTAAATGAAAATTTTCACAGAGAAAATTTAATCGAAGAGACCACCCCGGGGTATCTACCAAATAAACTACGACTGGAAGCAGAATGGAAGCAGAAGGCGCAGGAGAAGGGAAAAGTGATCCAAGCATTAAACAGATTAAATTGGGAGTGTTACTGGGCATACTTGGTCAAGCCGCATAGTCAATGGATGACTGTGAAATGCATCATAAACGCGGCCGAAAAAGTAGTGCCAGCTCTCATAGATTCCATTTTCGCAGCCCAGCTCAGAGCAGAAATCAGCCAGCCGACTCTCCTCAAGCCCATGATGAACACTTGCATCTTTAAAGATCAGATTCAGAAATAGCCTTATTTAGAATGTTGTTTTTTCTTTTAGAATTAGATTAGAAAAAGGACGGTCATTTGAAAACCGCATCCTAAATTTTGTAAATAAACTATTATTAGAATTAGGAAGTAGTATTTTAACCCTTCTCATTGCATTTGGAGAGGGGTCCAGAAATTTATCAAAAACTTGTCCTCAGAACATGCACTTCTGCACCCTCAGAGGAGGTTTTGATGAATGGATGGATCGAGGTTTATTAATGTTTGCATTTGATGTCTGCTACTGATGTTGCACTTTTGTACTCTTAGTAGATGTTAGAACAAGTAGAGATAAATCATTTTTTCTTGAAGCTTATAAGTAGGATCAATCATAAATGGTACTTTTATCTCTTGGCCATTTCTGCTTATATTCTAAAAGTGATATACAGTTTTAGTTGTTTATATGTTATTGCATGAATGTCTGAGTTACCATTTGGCACTTTTGTACAATGGAGCCATTTATTTATGTCTGATATATGAATAACTTATTATGCGATATGTTGTTCACAACTGTTTTGCCTAACTTTTTATGAAAAGTAGTTCATCTTAATTGATTTCCATTCTTATGATAGCTGAATTGTTATGAAACCAGCTCAAGAAGAGATAGAAAAGATAAATCCACGGCTTAGAATTCAGCCTCTTCGAGGGGGCAACCTCCTTTACATTACATAAATGAACAATTCTTGGATGATACAAATGAAAATACCTCCTTTCTATATATAGGAGTCTAAGGGGTTATAACATAATCAGAGCTGACATAACAATAATAATGTAAGGGAACAATAATAACAATAGTGGGCTTCTATGTGGCACAATAGTAACAATATGGGCACTACATGGGTACATCAATATAATAAGTGGGTTATACTAACAACAATAGGGGGTTACACTAGTAGTATAGGGGCCTAACATGCCCCTCTCCTTCAAAAAGCATTGTCCTCAACGCTTGAGTAGTTCTTGATGCTTCTGTATAAAATTCTTGTCCTCCCATGTGAAATATTCAGCGGGTAAGTTCTTCCACTTGATGAAATACTCTGAAATTGATCGATTTTGTAGCTGTCGGGTTCTTGTTTCTGTGACTGCTCCAGTTTCCAATATGATTTTTCCTTCCTCTTCAATTTCTGACAATATTGCTTGAATTGGGATCTTTTGCAACTTTTGAATAAGTGGCCATACTTCTTTGTCCTTTTTCCATTCATCCCTTGCTTCGTTTATCCAATTTGGTTGGATAATATAAATAGCAAAAAACAATGCTTCCACATCCTCATCCTTGAAGAGTATTCTCATTTGGTAAGGTCGCCATTTTTTAAGTGCATGTAGTATTGCCAACATTTCCTTCTCATAAATAGCTTTCTTGAGATGTAGCAGTAAAAATACCCAATCACCTACATCAAAACATTTTTCACTACGATGTTGATCTACCTGTTGTTTCGTTTGATTTTGCACCGAAGTGGCGTTATCCTTTAAAAGTTGGAGAACTTGCTGTTGATGCTCGATGTGATCTTTCTCTGCTTGAACCTTTTTCTTCTTGATATGTCCTTCTATCTTTTGAGGAGTGGTAATTTCTTCCCGTCCTTTACAAGATATGGTTGGATTCATTTCTTGATGCTCAATGTGATCTTTCACTTCTTGAACATTTTTCTTCTTGATGTGTCCTTCTATCTTGATAGTTTGAGGAGTGGTAATTTCGTCCATTGAATTACAAGATATGGTTGGATTCATTTCTTCTTTCTCGATGTGTTCTTTCACTACTTGCACCTTTTTCTTCTTGATATGTCCTTCTATCTTGAGAGTTTGAGGAGTGGTAATTCTTTCCAATGCTTTACAAGATATGGTCTGATTCATTTCTTCTTTCTCTGGGGTGGTGTCTTGGCGTATATCCTCTTCTTTTGATGTTTCTTGATCCTTTCCTTCCTCCTCTTCATATTCTATGTAAAATAATTTCTTCTCTGCACACTTATGACCTTTAGTGCATTTGCTATCACAATTGTAACAAAGCCCTTTTTCTCTTTTTTCTTCCAATTGTTGTGGTGTAACCCTTGTAGGTTGTGGAAGGCTGGGAGAAACAACACTTCCATCTTTATAGTTGTGAGGGGTATGCTTCCTGGTTTCCATAATTTTTCTTTCCATTATGTCACAAAGCCCTTTTACTCTTTCCAATTGTTGTGGTGTTGCTCTAAAGAAGGTGTTGCTCTCTGTATCCTCATAATGTGCTATCATTTCCTCCGTGAAAATTGACCACGTAACAAGTTTTTTACGAGAACAAAGCCCTTCATACCATAAAAATTGATCTGGTTCTAAATATGAAGATGCAATACATACCTTTTGTAACAGTTGTACACCATGTAGATCAAAATATTGCTCCATTTGAAGTATCCAATTTATCGGATCCTTGCCATCAAACTTCCTCATCTTGTTTTTTCTTGATTTTAGGAGCTCGACCTTGAAACGATGGTAACTATGTACTTTTCAATCACCTAGTTCTGAATTTGTGACCTGCAGTAGCCCTCTATGTCCTCTTTCCAATGCCAAAAGTCTGACCCGAATTGGATTCTCCAAGGAAGAGTTATGCGAAATCTCCCACAGTGACTTGATTATAGACTAGTTCAGTAGAGCTAACTTGTACGACATGCCACGAGTCACTGTTTTTACCTTTGGATCTGAAAAACACCCACAAGAAACTACAGTCCGTTCTCTTTCTTTGCCTTCTTACGAAACTTCAATCCGATCCCCAGAGAAAACTTTATGACGATTTTCCCCAGGTCACCTGTTTTGAATGTAATTCAGGAGTCTGCAAAAAGACCAAATTTCTCAGATCATATCTCCGCAAATATCATGCGACAAGCTCTGAAATTTGGCCCCAAGGTTCAGCGCGATTTCTTCTCAAATGGGTTTTTTTTGTGACTTCTGAAACGTCACAGAAAAAAAATTATAGCAAAAATTCCACGATGACCTGTTTGGAGCAGCGAAACCCTAGAATCCAAAGCTCTGATACCAAATGTTATGAAACCAACTCAAAAGAGATAGAAAAGATAAATCCACGCCTTAGAATTCAGCCTCTTCGAGGGGGCAACCTCATTTACATTACATAAATGAAAAATTCTTGGATGATACAAATGAAAAGACCTCCTTTCTATATATAGGAGTCTAAGGGGTTATAACATAATCAGAGCCGACATAACAATAATAATGTAAGGGCACAATAATAACAATAGTGGGCTTCTATGTGGCACAATAGTAACAATATGGGCACTACATGGGTACATCAATATAATAAGTGGGTTATACTAACAACAATAGGGGGTTACACTAGTAGTATAGGGGCCTAACATGAATGATCTTTATTACCAGTTATTGTTTGAAATCTTTTTAGATCGCATAATAGAAGAAATACACCCCGGGTTAACGTAGATTAGATGTGTTGTTTTTCATTAGATTACAATAGCATAGATTTATTTTAAAATTTTGAATTAGATTAGCTTTAAGTATTCTTAGATCAGCAACATCCAACTCTGCACACACACACACACCCTTAGATTGGGAAACTGGTCCCATTATCCCCAGTCGGACCCGCTATACCAAACGGATAAGGAGCTGCCAACCAAGGTCTAGACCGGGTGGGTATCCCCCTTGTTGTCGACCCGATTTTCGGGGCTTCAACACCAATGTACCTCTCAGCTGACCTCCTCTGTCTGTGCTGAGAAGATGGTGCTCCCACATTCTCTCTCGCATCCTCCAACAATTTTTCAGCTTCTCTTGTGTGCTTCCATCCATCTCTGGAAGATTCTGCTTGAGTGGATGTCTCCACTCCTGGAACCTCTGTATCTGGCTGCTCTACATCATTCTGAGGCTCCTCCTCCTTAGGAACCAATAGTTCCTCCACATCCTGCAGTTAGAGCTCCCTCTCAAGGGAAAATTGCATGGCCTTCTGCTCATCAAACTTGAGATCTCTGCGAACCATTGTCTTGCAACTGGTAGGCAAGTACAATCGATAGTTGTGAGGTGTATCAGTGTACCCCACAAATATCCCCAACTCTGTTGTCAGCTCAAGCTTCTTCCGTGCATCCTTTGTAACATGGCAATATATTGATGAACCAAAGATCCTGAAGTGACCCACATCTGGTCTCTTACCAAGGAAAGCTTCCTCTAGTGTCTTCATCCCAAGTATGCGATGCAGGCTTGTTTTCTGCAAATACACTGTTGTGTTGCATGCATCAACCCACAAGTGAAGTGGTAGGCCTTGGTCATGCAGAATTTCCCGTGCTGCCCCTACAATAGTTTTGTTCTTCTTCTCGACCACCCCATTCTATTGTGGGTTATGAGGTGCTTTCAACTCTTGTTTAATTCCTTCCGCTGCACAGAAGTCCTTAAACTCTTGAGAGGCATATTCTCCATTGTTGTCGCTTCTCAAGGCCTTGATATTCTTCCATAACTCTTTCTTGACCAAAGATTTTAACTCACAAAACTTTGTGAAGGTTTGGTCCTTCTTCTACATGAAATAAATCCAGCATTTACAAGAATAGTCATCAATGAAAATCACATAATACCTTTGCTTTGTTGTGGATGTTGTCAAGAGTGGTCCACACAAATCAGTATGAACTTGCTCTAAGATAGTCTCTGCTCGACTGTCTTGATCATGAAAGGAAGACTTGGTGTAATTTCCCAAGGTACAAGCTTTTCATGTGTCAACTTGCTCAAGTTTACCTTTGGGAAGTCCTATAGATATCTGTTGCATTATCCTCAAATCTCCATGATGCAAATGGCCCAACCGCTTGTGCCACAACTTGCCAATGTCTTGTCTTTGCACCAATTTTTCTTTCGTACTCAATGTTGCACAATCATCAACCTCTAGTTTATAGAAATTCTTCACCTGAATCCCTATCCTCTTGGTCTGACCCATGGCTATGTGTCTTAGGAACACCTTTCCTTTACTGAAGACAACATTGTAGCCTTTGTTCTCCAACATCATGATTGATACCAAGTTCTTCTACAGTCCAGGCACATACATCACATCTATCAAGGTGAGAGAAGCTCCATTCTCCCTGTGAAAAGCAACTGTCTCCACTCCTGAAACACTATACCTTCTGTCATCACCCATCTCTATGTTTATCTTGAGGTCTTTCTCCTCCAAGGCACTGAATAAATTTTTATTACTGATCATGTGGAATGAGGCTCCACCATCAAGATACTAGACGCAACCCATCATCGATGACACCATGCATGCGATGAGGGTAAAGTCCATTTCGAACTGAGAGGCTAATGCCTCACCTTCCGATCCTTCCGAGGATCCCTTCTTGAACTTCTTCAATCGGAAATTAGTCACATAATGTCCCATCTTGTGACAATTAAATCATCTTACTTTAGCCATGTCAGCCTTCTTCCCTCCATGAGAAGAATTCAATTTGAAATGGGAAGCCTTTCCCTTCCCTTTCCTTACCTTACTTGCTAAGGCCAGATTTTCTTCATCATCATTCTTAGATGAAGAACCATCTCATGTGCTCCTCCTGATCTCCTCTTGCATAAGATCTGACCACAATCGTTCCCAATCCGACAGTTTCTCCCTTCCATTCATAGAGTCCTAGTAGTTATTCCAACTCTTTGGAAGGCCAAGGAGAGTGTGGCTCACCATATCATCATCGGCAGTAGTTATTCCCACACTGCCAAGCTCATCTCTGCAGGTGGTGAGCTTGTTTAGATATGTGGAAATAGTATCGCCCTTCCCCATCTCGATTCTTCGAAGCTTATTCTTTAATGCTAATTTCCTCTGGTCGCTACTATTCTGGTAGAGGTCCTTCAATGTCTTCCACATTGAAAATTGAGTATCCTTCCCATGGACACTTGACACAATATGGTCTCGAACTCCCTCAAGGATGATCCATCTCACCTTCGCCACACACTTCTTCCACTCAGCCAACTCTTGTGCATTAGTTGAAGCTAGCTTTGGGATTTCTTGATCAATGAATTCCTTCAAGCCATTATCTTCTAATACAGCCTCCATTCTATCTTTCCATGCTATGTAATTCAAGCTACGTTCCAAGACATACTCGAGTCTCAAGCCATAGAACGCCATTGGCAAACCTTGAAGTATGATATGAATTCGATTTACACCTGCAACCCTGAAATTCAAACTTTGAATTCTCTTCTCAGTATACTATTCATAGCTCTAATACCATGTAGAATAATTTCTACAAATCTAGCTTTGATACCATGTAGAATAATTTCTACAATTCTAGCTCTGATACCATGTAGAAAATCTAATATAGGTTAACTCGATAATGCAATATAAATCAAAGCATAATAGTATAACCTACTTCTACTATCAATTTGCGGAAGCTTGATTATCAAGCTGAACAATATAATCAGAAGAAGAAGAATCAATGACACAATACACATGAAAATACTTTGGGGAAAACCTCAGCTAAAAACCCCACACTATTGTATTATCATACGTGGTGGAAATACATAGGAATTATACAAAACCTTAGCTCTCATAGCTAGCCATCTCTCAGTACAATCCTCACAGATGCTCACATGCAATCTTGGCTTCTCTCCAACCTTCCTCTCTACCCTCAAAGCTCCTATTTCCTTACGCTGTTCCTTGTGGATGATTTCCTATTATCAAGTGGAACATCAATCCTACAAAACTGCACAATCCTCAAGGATAAATCCTTGAACGCATTCATGAGTTTTCTCGATGAGAAAACACATGCAACCGATAGTACACTATCCTTGACTAGCACTAGTTGAGTGCGTTAATGCATCAACTGACTGTTAACTCACTATTAGTTCCTCAAACAGTTTGGAACTGATTTAACTGGACTTAACTTAGTAAACTGAGTTAACTAATTACAACTCAAATATGTCCCTCAGATCAGCAAAGCACCCTATCAACCCTAAAGATATGAAAGGGGTCTATATTATCCTTTGTTCCTATGGGACCCCCTATATTGGTGAGACAGGTCACTCCATCAATCAAAGGATCAGTGAACACGCAGCTGACCTCAAGCATAGGAGATCAAAGTCTTCCGCCCTAGCTGAGCATGCGGAAAAAACCAATCATCATGTTTGTATTGAGGAGGCTAGTGTCATTGCTAGAGTTTTGCAGTACCATCATCGGAAATTTAGAGAAGCTCTTGAGATTGAAAAGAGACCAAGTAATCTCAATATATGATCTATTCTAGTATTTATAATTTCCATTTATCTATAAAATAGTGAATTCTTTTATCTATTTATTAACTCATGCACCAATTTAATTAAAAATTTATTTATTCTTATATATTATAGGTAAAGGCAAGGTCCCTTATTTTTACTGGTTTGTTTGACCTAGGTCCCTAGTCAAATTTAACCGTTACCCTTGTTAGTCGTTGGAGGCTCTGCTCATGCTATTGAATAGGGAAAGATGGATTTGATTTTTCAACTTGTCCTGATGATGAACCACACTTGTTGGTTCAAAACGCGTCGACAAATGATTTATCTTGTGATTTACGCCAAAAAATTTCTCTTAAACTTGATATGGATCATAGAAGCCTCAATTCAACAACCCAAATATAACTCAATATTAGCTTCTTAATTTAAGGGATAACTCTTGCATGACTTCAGAAAGACTTCTAACTTGAATTTCTCCAACTAATTAATTTAAAATTAATTAATTAATTATTTCCAAGTAGATGTTAAGACTAAATTCGATTTTAATTCACAATTTAATTCAAGGACAGATTAAATTGGAATATTCTTATTGCCATATTTCAACACGACCAGTCCTTCGTTTTATATTATCCATCAAAATGAAGAGATACGACCTATAGCCGATCTGTTGTAATTTCCTCTTCGCTCTCACACAGTCTCCTCTCTCTTTCTCTCTCAGAATACACATCTACATAGCAGCAATATAATTCCCTCATATGTATTTAGGGGTTGCCTTATAGGGAAAAAAACCCTAAATTAAACATAACTTCTACCATTATATCATCCACCTAATGAACGACTCAGATTGACTATGAAATTATAATATTTTACAAGGAAATTTAACATCTACTTTTAGCTTCAGGGGGGCTACCCTAGAATGCCCGCTAGGGGGGGGGGGGGCTCTAAAAATCGTCATCACCCCCCCTAGCAGCATTTTTGCCCCATTACGAACCGGGGTCCAATCCAACAATAACTCTTAATAAAGAAGATAATCAGACTCCACACCCAACAATCTCCCACTTGGAGACTGATTATAATTGTTGTTGGGAAAAGTATCCATTCGGAATGCCCCTATCCCACTCTAAGGTGTGATAGTGCCTTAGCAACAAACAAGGAAAACTATTTTCGTATTCTTCTTTATGAAATGTAAATGGAGAAGAAGGATGTAACTAACCTGTGTCTTCCGCTAGTTTGTTGATCCACTCGTTCTCCTCTTTGTTCGCTTCCCGTTGCCTGCTCTCTCACTGGTCCAGCTTCACCAAGTTCCTGCAAGATCACAGAAGAGAGAAACTACACAAAAGACATAGATTTACCTTCATAACTAGTTTAGGATCAGATTTAAACTAAACATGCAAATATAACAAAGCATCATTAATATACAAGCATATAGGAGAAACTCAAATAGTTTTATTGATATGATAAGAAAGTCCAAGAGGAGATACAACCAAGTGAGTCCCGATCCAGCATCTACCTCCCAGCAAAGGAATCCCTTCCTCTCCTCCAACAAAGCATAAATCACCCAATGCACTAATCTCAATCTCAAACCAACAGCAATTCTTTGCAAAGTACAAAATTCCAGCCTCTGGATCTCTGGGATGAGAGATCCATATATAGATGTAAGCAGAGAGTATGAGTCAACTTATGTTTTGACTTGTGGCTTCTCTCTGTCAGTTCTTGCTTCCACTTGGAGGCTGAGAGCCTCTTACTCATCACTGGTCGAATTCATTGAGGCAAGTGTCATTGAGGAAGATTCTGGAAGCTTCCAGTGTCTGTACACCTCGCGGAATGATACTGCCATTTGGCATTTCTCGCTCAGCGCACCCTGGTAGTGCATTTAGGTGCGCTGCAACGCACCTAGCTAGTGTACTGGGGTGCATTGCAACGCAGGCAGCTAGTAGAGCATCTGAATTGATCCTGAATTGACTGGTTCTGAGTGGTTTTTGGTGGAGAACTTCTGGGAGAATTTGTCATTGGTTGACATTGTTCCTTTAGGGGCAGGAACAACTCTTTTAGGGACTTTGGATCCCTTGGATTATGGACATTTCATGCTCAAAGCTGTAAGGCACAAAAATGTCTATAACAGTTGCCCCCTAAAGTATGAGGCCGTTTAGCGGGTGAAATGCTTTATTAGGAGGATCCAAAGTTCTTTCAATGCTGGGAGGAGACCTGTAATAAGATACAATACAATACATTATTTTTCATACTGTTTTCATGATCTAGCTGAGGCGGGCATTCCCATGCTCAGCTTTATAAATTCATTTTTCTGTACATAGGGCAGACAATCGTCTGATGGTAGACTGATGATTCTGATTAAATCATCATCCTTTTGATAGGATGATTATCTGCTGCAATGCTGTACATGTCAATGTCTTTATTTTTCCCGAATATATATCGCAGCCCGGATGGATGAAACTAGATCCGGGGTCTTCAATCTCGTCCGATCTTCACTCTAAGTACAAGTCGATCCATGTGAGAAATGTTCTGAAGTCAAACATGGAAAGACATCGCTTGATTACCAGTCAATGATGTAAATTGTTAACAAGCGTGAGAGGAATCACCGATAATGATAATGACCCTCAAGGTACTGCAGTAAAATTCACGTGGTGTGAATAAAGGACTTGGCGTCGAACACCACGCAAAATCTTTCGGTCGAAGGTCATTGATGTATACCTGTCGCCGGAAGTGAGAAACTTGCCATTGAGGCATGCAAGATTCAAAGTACTGAAGGGGGTGTTCCTAGATCAACTTCTTGGATAATGAGTTGATGTCGACAAGAAGCGATCCGTCAAAGGAGGGCCTTAATGTATCCCACATCAGTGACACGGAACGGAGCAAATGATTTTGATGGAGGTGAAAACGATCTGATGATATATGGTTCAGGGTGGCGGTCATGAAAGAATGAAGGATAATGTATGGTAGTGGATGGGACACAGTTGACTTCTTTGGATGACTTCTCTTGAACATATCGACGACACTTGTGTGATGGATTGGTAGCATTTACCCCAAAGGTGGATGGTATGGCGAGACCATGGTGATGTGACCGGTGAATGAAACAACCCAACCCGACTCAGGCACGGAGTGGAAGTGTCATGTTCAAGAGCGACTTGCTACCAATAAAAGTTCTTTGAGTTTCTTCCCAATTTTCCCCAGTCATTTCTGACCAGTACCTCTTTATTTTTTTCAAGCTTGAGGAGGATAACATATGCTTGTTCTATAATTTTCCCTTCGGGCAAACCCATCGCTATGTTTTAACGAGCCTAGCGATAGTGAAACTCGTTCTCGTCTAAAGACAAGTTTGTCGCTATTAATCTTTTAACTAGTCTAACGACAAAGATAACTCGGTCCTTTTCATTTTTAGAGAGTCTGAAAAGGTACGTAAAGATAACTCCGGAAGTCCTTTTTCGTCATCTAATCCCTTAAGTCCGAAAAAGTATAAAATAATACAGAAGGGATGAATTTTCGATAGTTTTAACGAGCCGAACAAAACAAGCGCTCGATCTTTTTGTGCAATAATCCCTCAGGTCCAAAAAGATTAAAATCTAGAGGAGGGATAGCATTTCAGGTCGCTTTAATGAGTTGGAAGGCCAAAACTCGGCAATATTTTCATATTTTATGAGTCAGATGAAAAGAACTTAAAGAAGACTCATCTTTTGAGGAACGAGTGATAAAACGGGTAGCAACTGATTCCAGGTAAGGTTGGAATTTTCCAATCACGGCAGTGTCACAAGGATGGCTAGTGAAATCACTCTTCGCAGCTGTTCCTCAAAATGGGTAAACAATCAAATGGAGGTGAATGATCGGCCAATGGAAAAGTGGAGGTGATGGTGCAAACACGACCAAGGCTTTAATGGCTGATAAATTTACATTCACGATGGTTATTTACCGGAGGATAGTTCATTTTTTAACGAGCTTAAACGCAGATTGAAACACTTGCTCGATCTTATGTTTATTTTTTAACGAGCATGAACTATACGCTAAAACTGCTCGATTAATCCAGTCATATGATAAGAATGTCTCATTTAAGATTCCATTTTTTATGGAGCTTGCGCCTTACAAAGCTTTGCTCCGGATCCTTTCTTTATGCAAGTTAGGAAACGACTAACCCAAAAAACAGATAAATAACCGCTCTTTGCTTGCACTCCAAAAGGTTTGCATGCCCCCAGGTATAAAGTACGATTTCAAGGTTACCCCTACTTCATTTCCGCCAAAACATTTGTTTTACCGAGAGAGGCCTACCTCTTTCAGGTTACCCAAAGATTGTTCTATTAATCTTTCAAACAAAACACTTCTTCGACGATGTCTACCGAGATAAACAAAGGTGAGCGACGATGCCCGCCAACTCACATAACTTTGACAAGAGAATCTTATTCTAGAATAACCCCTATCTCAATCACGGACGGGGTACAGACTAGTCATATTCTCCTGCGGAAACCTACCCTATACCTAAAGTTTTCCTGCCGAAGCAGACCAGGACGCATGCCCCCTGGGTTCCATTCATATCCTTCCGAATCACTCACGCTCATCGGGAGGACGGACTGTGGGTTGAGACATTTCTTGCGTGAAGAGACCATTTAGGGATGGTATATGACTATTTGCGATGCGTGATCCGGGAAATGAAAGTTGGTCCACGAGCTTGACCACTCTTCCTTCGTGCGGAAAACACATTACTCTAAAGAGTGAGGAGACGATGGCTCCCATGCAATATATATAGTCTCGTCCAAGGAGTAGGTTATAATCCAAGGGTCCTTGAACGACCATCAAGTTCATTTGAACGGTCTTCCCTTTCAATGTGATAGGCACATTGGGGAGGATCCCTAAAGGTTGGCTGGTTCCTTTATCGAAGCCTGTCAGATTTCTCATCTCAGGCAAAAGTGATGGCGAACCAAGCGCTTTCCAAGCAATAGAGGAAAGGATACTCACAGATGCCCCCTCATCAATGATGGTGCCAGCCATAACCATTCTGTATATTTGAACGATAATTCGGAATGGTATGCTTTCTGGCAACCGGGGTCTGCCTAGTTGGTTCCAGTCAAAGGATACAACTAGGTTGCTTGGTGGTGGGACCGAGTAGACGGCCGGGTATCGCTCTGACGAACTTCCTTCCTGCGATAAAGGAATGGGTGGATTGCCCCCGTGTTCGTCGAAGTCTGTGTTGATGAAGATAATTTGGATGGTGTCATCTTTATCCTCTTCAGTGACTGTATCATTCGAAGATAAAACCTCTGAAGGCAAGACCGGGTCAACTGCCGCCTCGACCTTTTGACTTTCGTCGGGTATGGATTCAGTAGGTTCATCTTCAATGACAGGCGCTTCAGCTGACCACTTGAGCGGGCCAGCTGGATTCTCAACTAACGAAGGACTTGGCAAGAGTTTTTTATATCCAGGAGGAAGTCGTAACGGTGAATCCGGACGATCTTCCAAGACTCTTTTAGCCTCGTCTAAGAAGGGACAATGATGGAGGGCATGGTTGCCTTCGCACAGTCTACAGGGAGGTCTAGTTCTCCCTTTTTGTCCTGGAACTTCACTTTCGCTAGTTGACGATGTACTTTCAACATGGCTATCAGAGGTTGATGACACCGGATTGTGCAAACGAGGAGACCAGTCCCTTAGTATCCGAGGGATGCAAGGACAATCTCTGTGAAAGTGGTCTCCTCTACAAATGACACATGGCGATTTAGGCCTAGTCAGTGCTGTGTGTGGATTTTCATTAGACGACACTTGTTTTCCCTTATTTGCCTTTGGCTCCTTCTTCTTTTTCTCTTTCTTCTTCTTTTCCTTCTTCTCCTTAGGAACTTGGTTTTTAGCTTTACCAGTCCCGTCACGCGAAGAGGAAGGAAGAGAAGAAGAATTAGAGGAGGTAGAAGGTTGGTGGGAAATTCTGGACTTGTCTAAATGCTGATTCGACTGTTCAGGAATAGTGGTGTTCTGAACAACATTGGTTGAGAAGAGCCAGACCGGCAAGCCAATTGTCAGTCCTGGAAGCGACAATGTGGCCATATGGGGCGCACCAACATCTCCCCAAGAGGAGAAGGGACTAGGATTTCCACCAAGGGGAATTCCTTGGTTGGTGGGCTCCATTTTCTCAACCTAAAGATCAACGCAGGAAAAAGGGTATGAATATTCCGTTTAAAATAAATTTTAACGATGCTTAGACACAACTTGCTTTTTCAATTTTAAAGAGTCGAGAAAAAGCAGAAGATGACTCTAGTCTCCTTCGATTTTTAATGAGCCTGAAGTGACAAGTGCTCAGATGGACATTTTCTGTTAAAGAGTCTGAAAAGGAACGAAAGGGACTGCTCTGGAGTTCTAGGTAGAGGGTGTGCCAAACTTTTCGCAAAACCGCAGAATACTTTTTAAGGTACGGGCGGTCAATCTTCTCGAATGCTGTGTTCAGTGCATTGCGATCAGTAGGGCGGCTGACACGGCTTCCTATGGATAAAGGTTTTATGCCTATAGGGGTCTCCCAATATATACTCGACGGTACGTGGGAGCACAATCCGTACTGGCACTTATCGTCTCTCAGGAGGAATCACCCAACCATCAGTGAGGTGACCAGTGACCAGGTTTTACGACGCCGGAACACGTCTCTAGCCTAGACCTCTATGTTGTGCGTTAAGTTACAAAGCGTTGTTAAGTTCATTCAATTTATTTTAGGTTGATCTTTCTTAGAAGTTTGCCTTTTTGGATCACCACGAGATGTATATACAATTCCTAAATGCAGTCTAAAGATGATAAGCAAGCTTTTATATCTTTTCAACAATGAAAATCCTAGCTACAAGGGGAAAAGAAAGACACAATCTTTTCTCAAAGAGCATAGAGCACACTGTAAATGCACTTTTCCTAAATCAATCCATACAAACTGTCACAATGCAAATGCACATATGCATGTATCTGTTTTCACTTTCTTAATATTGATGCCTAAAAAGAAAGTTGTTGTACAAATTTGAATTCAATTTCAAGTGAAAAACACAAACAAGCTTCTTTCGAAATAAAAAAAGACGATTACGACACTTTATGATTTTGAAGTAAACACTTGTTTCGACACTAGAAATTCATAAATTCAATCCAAAAGACAAAAGTAAAAGCGTAACCAACTGTGAACAGCAAACAAACTCACTCCTAAGATCAAAACGACACTTATGACAGGTCTACATCTAAGGGCGACAGTATGACTAGTTTACTTTTGTGATGGGAAACTGCAAATGACGTAAAAAATACACAAAAACAAATACAGTTTCTTTATACAACCGAGGCGGAATTAAGGCAGAGAAAAGGGGTTTTCAGATAGGTACACTCACTGATAACAGGCTGCAAAAAACAGAGATAAAACTGAGCAAAAGGAAGCAGAGAACCACAGCTGCACAAGGCAAAGGCTGATCAGCGTACCCCCAGCACAGAGAAACTGAATTGCAGCGCAGGTAGCCCTCTCGGGATCTACATTGAAATGCAGAACCTCTTCACAGAGCCTGCGCTGAAGCAGAAACGAGAATTGTCTCTGGGTTCTGGGTCACGGTTTGCAGTTTAATCTACAGTTTTTGGCCGGATAAAAGCTATCAATTAGGTACAATTAGAGGGATGATTTAAAGGAGGACTAAGAGCTATCACAAAGGGTTGTCAAAGCTTTTGTGGATCAGTTGTTCAGATCATAAACAGGCCCAGCGAATGGACTAGAGTAGCATATCTCTACTTTTCATTTGAAAATGGCAAATGCAGTTCGATTCGGCACTCCTGAGTTTATGAGAAGAACAACAATAGAAACACAAATAAACTAACTAGATATGCTTACCCAGCGGAGTCGCCAATTTGTTGTTGGGAAAAGTATCCATTCGGAATGCCCCTATCCCACTCTAAGGTGTGATAGTGCCTTAGCAACAAACAAGGAAAACTATTTTCGTATTCTTCTTTATGAAATGTAAATGGAGAAGAAGGATGTAACTAACCTATGTCTTCCGCTAGTTTGTTGATCCACTCGTTCTCCTATTTGTTCGCTTCCCGCTGCCTGCTCTCTCACTGGTCCAGCTTCACCAAGTTCTTGCAAGATCACAGAAGAGAGAAACTACACAAAAGACATAGATTTACATTCATAACTAGTTTAGGATCAGATTTAAACTAAACATGCAAATATAACAAAGCATCATTGATATACAAGCATATAGGAGAAACTCAAATAGTTTTATTGATATGATAAGAAAGTCCAAGAGGAGATACAACCAAGTGAGTCCCGATCCAGCATCTACCTCCCAGCAAAGGAATCCCTTCCTCTCCTCCAACAAAGCATAAATCACCCAATGCACTAATCTCAATCTCAAACCAACAGCAATTCTCTGCAAAGTACAAAATTCCAGCCTCTGGATCTCTAGGATGAGGGATCCATATATAGATGTAAGCAGAGAGTATGAGTCAGCTTATGTTTTGACTTGTGGCTTCTCTCTGTCAGTTCTTGCTTCCACTTGGAGGCTGAGAGCCTCTTACTCATCACTGGTCGAATTCATTGAGGCAAGTGTCATTGAGGAAGATTCTGGAAGCTTCCAGTGTCTGTACACCTCGCGGAATGATACTGCCATTTGGCATTTCTCGCTCAGCGCACCCTGGTAGTGCATTTAGGTGTGTTGCAACGCACCTAGCTAGTGTACTGGGGTGCATTGCAACGCAGGCAGCTAGTAGAGCATCTGAATTGATCCTGAATTGACTGGTTCTTAGTGGTTTTTGGTGGAGAACTTCTGGGAGAAGCTGTCATTGGTTGACCTTGTTCCTTTAGGGGCAGGAACAACTCTTTTAGGGACTTTGGATCCCTTGGATTATGGACATTTCATGCTCAAAGCTGTAAGGCACAAAAATGTCTATAACAATAACAACTCCACCACTGGTTCATTTGCTACACAATGACTCCGCTTTGCACTTGGTTTTTTCTCATCTTCATCATCATACTTGAAGACCAATTGAAACTGAGCATAATCTCATTTTCTCCCTAGTTACAACTTTTGTTAACATATCTGCACGATTCTGGCTAGTGTGCATATTTTACGGCTTCGATTGTCCATCTTCCAACGCTAACCGTATGAAATGGTACTTTGGTTGTATATGTTTAGTCTTGGAATGAAATGAAAATTTCTTTGCAAGATGAATGGTACTCTAGCTATCACTGTATAACCTTCCCAACTCCTACTTCTTAGCCAATCCATCTAGAAACCTTTTTGATGTAGGAGCATTCAACTCAAGAAAATCATTGTATTTTAGTAGACATAGGGGATCTTGTGTTTTAAGGAAGTTGGTTTCCTATGTGTTGAATTAATGTAATTATTAAGGTTTTGAGTGATTTTAATGAGAGAAGCTAGAATAGGGATTTAATTAAGTATACTGAGGCATATTGTAAATGTTCTTGAATGTAGGAGAACATGAGAGATTTAGGATAGTTGAAAGATTTGAGAATTAATTGTAAAACTTAGATTAGGAGTTAGTTCATGATTTTGTGGATTAGAGAGGATCGTTAGAGATAAGGAAGAGAATTTAGGATTATGTTGAGAAGGTTATGGATCTAAACCAGGAATTTGTTATAGACTCCTTTTGTATAAATGTAAGCCAAAAAGGCAGAGAAATAGTTAGTCAAGTCAAGTTAGTAGTTAGAGGTTGTGAGTTAGATAGGTTTGATTGTAAGCCTACTGGAAGGTAGGAAAACAGAGGCCACGGATTAGAATATCAGGCCAAGGAGAGAGTTCCTATGTAAATATCTGTTTATTAATACA
The DNA here is from genome assembly GCA_031772625.1 of Pinus tabuliformis. Taxonomy (NCBI): domain Eukaryota; kingdom Viridiplantae; phylum Streptophyta; class Pinopsida; order Pinales; family Pinaceae; genus Pinus; species Pinus tabuliformis. The sequence goes on from CM062816.1 coordinate 7,005,606, forward strand.
AACAACTCGATTTTGAGTTCATGTGTGTGTATTGAGTAAATGAGATATAGATTGTGTATGATCTTGAGTTATTCTGCGTAACATAGGTTGCCGGTGTAGAATCAAAGGTGTAATATAGAGAAGAGTAATAGAGAGGTGTTACGGCTTTACACACATCGACAGTACAAGAGGAATCCTTTAATGTTACAGTGAAGGTGAAGGAAGTATAAAGGCGCGAGCGGAGTTAAGCTCAGGAGGTAGTTGTGATGCAGAACAACTAAAGACTAGAACCCTGGAAGAAACCCGAAACCCATAGAAGAACACTGAAGAAATGACATAAAAATTAAGTAAAGGGAAGAATGAAGAAGTGAAGTGTCGATGTATAGGAGCCGTTGGATCAGATAGATCAACAGACAAGATTGTTTGTGATAAGCGGCCATGATTAAGTCGCATAGAATGGAGTAAAAAAAATGAACGGCGGAGATCAACTTAAGTGTTAGCGAAAGATGAATCCAAAGGAGCCATCGCAGTCATCAATGGTAGAAGATCTACGGTCATCGAGCACCAATAAGCTCAGGAATTAGCCAAAGAATAAAGGCGGGTTTATAAGCGAAAGGGGGTTATCGGGTGGAGAAAAAGTGGTAAGTGGTAATAGGGGGGAGTCACCTAATTCCATTAATCAACTGACACGTAGCATGTCGGAGGAGAGAGGAAACCGCTTTATCGGGCAGGTAATCCTCATGCAAGTAGCTCACTCGATATTGTTGTTAAGCGTTGGATCAAATGGGTTTTGATCAACGGTGAAGGATCGCCAGTTAGTTCTGTTGATCGGGGAAGTCAACAACCATCGGATGGGATGGTAAGATCGACGGTGGAGGTTGAAGCCAATAAGACTTGGGAAAGAGAGGACCTGAGAAGTTTATCAACGTGAGTTTAAATTTATTTGAGTTTTGGAGGATGCATGAAGATTGCACAACAGTCGTTGATCTGATGGAGTGAAATCAACAGTGGAGGTTGGATGCGATAAAGGTAACATCGATAAATGTGCAAAGGCCGTGGATTGGTGAAAAGGTAAGTTTACGTGTGTTTATGTGTATTTATATTATACGAGGGTTATAATAGAAGTAAAGCGGATAAAGGTTTTATGTTTTAACTTGAATATAACCAAAGTTAAGAGTGGAGGTTTGGCTAATATGCGCAAGATATAGATTAATCAAAGTTTATGAAGGTTTAAGGGTTGAGTTATAAAGTCCTGATGAAACGTTTAATGAGGGGTTAGACTATTGAATAGTCAAATATAACGTTTCCGCATAAAACTTAATTAAGAACATTAAACCTTATTTAACAAGGTTTTCACCATGGATCAGGTGATTAAGGCTTGGGACTAGTGACATGCATTTTTATTTGCATAATGTGGGTATTGTCAGCTTAGGCTAGAATCATTTTGGTATCAGAGAAGAATTGTGGTTGAAACCATTGATATCAAAATAGAATAAGGAAATTCTATGTAAAAGGGCTTTGAGAAATTTTCTATGTAAAAGGACTTTGAGAAATTTAGAATAGAGTTATATTTTAAGATGTGTATGTAGGTAAGAGGAGATCAGATTTTAATCTGACAAATAGTAGGCACCCGACGATAATGTGTAGCAGAACTTGCAGATGCAAAGAAACATAGGACAATCCATTCAAAGTGTAGGAGAATGGTAGAACAAGATCATGCAGAGATCTTGAAGGTGAGATGATATGTTTTTATTTTAATTTTATTTGAAGATTTGAGAGTTTGTGGTCTTTATATTGATGCATAGGTAGCAGCATAAGAAGGTGAGAAGATTGCAGCAATCTAGAGCAAGGAGTGGTCAATTTGTTCCAAAGGAAAGAACCAGAGAGATTCCAAAAGACTTAGCTCAAAGGAGAGAAGCTTAGTGAGGCATATGTAGCAAGAAGGAGACTTGTTACTGTAGGGGATTTGTTGCAGCTCACAAAGGAAATTCCATAGAGGATGTGGGTAGAATGGCTAAATAATGAAAGAAGTTGGTAAGAGTTTCTAAGTGAAAGAAGTAGTGGTCAGAACCAAGTATTTCATTAGTGATTGAAATACATGATGACAGTTGTGTTCTTAGAAGATTAAAATGAGTTGAAGCCTAGAAGGAGTAGAGAGAAGTGCTCAAAAGAGGTTCCAGAGATAGAGAACCAAGTGCTTGCCAAAAGACCAAGTACAGAGGAAAGCTTGGTGAGGTAAGTGATAGCAGGGCGGAATTGTTGTTGCAGAGGCTTTAATGTACCTCATAGTAAGTGAGTAAGGAGTTCATGAAGATAGATAAGGAGAAAATGACTGCTAATAGTCATATCAGAGGTTTTGAGGAAGACCACAATAGAAGAAACGTGAAGAAGGAGGGTGCCAAGGAAAAATGGCAAGAGAATGAGTCAAGAGAAAATTGACAAAGAGATTGCTGAGATGAAAGAACAACTCAATGTATTAAGGATGATACTTGAGGAAAACCAAAGACTAGGTTGGGTATTAAAGAAGAAGCCAGTGAAGTGGTCTAAGTTACAGGGAAGGCTACAACAGAAGCAAGTAATGTGGCTGATGGAAAAACTCAGAGAAGCTAAGTTGGAAATGGAAGTTTCTATTTGTGAACTAGATCAAGGTGAAGTTCTGGGTCAAGAAGAAGGAATTATTGATGATTTTATGAATTGTTGGACAATTGAAGACCAACAGGAGAATGTAAAACCTTATATTGTTGAATCTAATAATTTTGATGTGATTACAATTTTTGTAGAGGATGAGCAATCTTTTGAAGCTGTTAAAAGTATAGAAGAGTATATTTCAGAAGATTAGAACTCTGAAATAAAGAATGATGGAGAATGTCTCTTGAATGAGAAAAGCAATGAATTATTGCAGCAGAAAGAATTTAGTAATACACTGATGTTTGAAGCTGTGACAACACAGGAAAATTTTCTTGTGAAAGGAAATGTAATTCAGTCTGAAGAACTGATATGTGAAGCAACAGTTGAGACTGTTGAACCTTGTAATTTTCAAACTGATAATTTGTGTATAAATGCAGGAATCATAAGTAATGATGAAGTACTTATGAAGTGTCACATAGAAATTGAGTTGTTGGTGTATTTGTTGGGAAATTCAGAGTATGATAGTGTGATTGAAGAGGAAGGAGTTCACTATAGTGGACAAGAGCAGAAAGACATTATTAGAGCAAATGATGTGGAGGGGAGACTAACTGATAGCCTTGAGAGTACATTAGAGAATTCTTTAGAGATTTCTTTAAAGAGGTTGAATCAACATACCGATGTGCTAACAGAAGAGGGGAAATCAGAGTAGCATATTGAAGTGTTGACAAAGGAAGAAGAGGCACTAAAGCCTTATGTTTTTTATTTTAATAATTGTTTTGTGAGTGTAGGATTAGTTGCAGATGCTCGAGGAAATTTGGCACGGATGAGCAGTTAAGTAAAGACGGTAGAAGAGGATTCTGTGGACGAATTTAATTCATGGAACAGAGATGTTCAATTGCTGGAGAAAATGCTGGAAAATTAGGACTCAATGCAGAAAGCGATAATCATGAAAGAGAGTAAGGACGAAAGGAAGGTAGAAAAAGTAAGATTAAAAGTAAGAATTCGACAACTTCAAAGGGAAGAACATCAGTTTGAAGAGTTAGTGGACAACAGCAACAACCTAAAACAAAGAGAAAGAGGTAGAAGTAAGTGGCAGAGTATGGACCAGTCCAAGGATGTGCTGGAGATAGAGATTGAAGAATTATGGCAGTTGATGATGAAACAGCCCAGGGTGAGGGAAATGAAAGCAAGAAGTGTGATCAATCAGAACTTGAACCTGATTGAAAAGGAGAGGAAGATGAAATAGAAGACAGTAGACATACAGCAGCAACAAAGGTCTGGATCTTTTAGACAACTACAAACTAAAATTTGGGACCTTGGAGGTTTTCTATCAACATATGAAGACACATGATCAGGAGATCATGAATGTTTTCTACTTTGGGAATCTGAAGCAGGAGAATTTAGCTCACGAAAATCATTGTATTTTAGTATACATAGGGGGTCTTGTGTTTTAAGGAAGTTGGTTTCCTAAGTGTTGAATTAATGTAATTATTAAGGTTTTGAGTGATTTTAATGAGAGAAGCTAGAATAGGGATTTAATTAAGTATAGTGAGGCATATTGTAAATGTTCTCGAATGTAGGAGAACATGAGATATTTAGGATAGTTGAAAGATTTGAGAATTAATTGTAAAACTTATATTAGGAGTTAGTTCATGATTTTGTGGATTAGAGAGGATCCTTAGAGATAAGGAAGAGATTTTAGGATTTTGTTGAGAAGGTTATGGATCTAAAATAGGAATTGGTTATAGACTCATTTTATAGAAGTGTAAGCCAAAAAGGCAGAGAAAGAGTTAGTCAAGTCAAGTTAGATAGTTAGTCAAGTTAGTAGTTAGAGGTTGTGAGTTAGATAGGTTTGATTGTAACCCTACGGGCAGGTAGGAAAACAGAGGCCACTGATTAGAATATTAGGCCAAGGAGAGAGTTCCTATATAAATATCTGTTTATTAATACAAACAACTTGATTTTGAGTTCATGTGTGTGTATTGAGTAATTGAGATATAGATTGTGTCTAATCTTGAGTTATTCATAGTAACATAGGTTGCTGGTGCAGAATCATAGGTGTAATACAGAGAAGAGAAATAAAGAGGTGTTATGGCTTGACACACATCAACAGTACAGGTGGAAGCCTTTAATGTTATAGTTAAGGTGAAGGAAGTATAAAGGTGCGAGCGAAGTTAAGCTCAGGAGGTAGTTGTGATGAAGAACAACTAAAGACTAGAACCCTAGAAGAAACCCAAAACCCACAGAAGAACATTGAAGAAATGACATAAAAATGAAGTAAATGGAAGAACGAAGAAGTGAAGTGTTGATGCATAAGAGTTGTTGGATTAGATAGATCAACGGACAAGATTTTTTGGGATAAGCAGCCAGGATTAAGTCACATAAAATGGAGTAAAAGAAATGAACGATGGAGATCAACTTAAGTGTTAGTGGAAGAGGAATCCGAAGAAGCCGTCACAACTGTCGATGGTAGAAGATCTACAGTCATTGGGCACCAATAAGGTCGGGCATTAGCCAAAGAAGAAAGGTGGGTTTATAAGCAAAAGCAGGTTATCGGGTGGAGAAAAAGTGGTAAGTGGTAATAGGGGGAGTCACCCACTTCCATTAATAAACCGATACGTAGCACGTTGGAGGAGAGAGTAAACCGCTTTATCGAGCGGGTAATCCTTGTGCAAGTAGCTCACCTGATATCATTGTTAAGTGTTGGATCAAATGGGTTTTGATCAACAATGAAGGATCATTGGTTAGTTATATTGATCGGGGAAGTCAACAACCGTCGGATGGGATGGCAAGATCAATCATGGAGGTTGAAGCCGATAAGACTTGGGAAAGAGTAGACCCGAGAAGTTTATCAATGCAAGTTTAAATTTATTTGAGTTCAGGAGGATGCATGGAGATCATGCTACAACCATTGATCTGATGGAGTGAAATCAACAGTGGAGGTTGGACGTGATAAAGGTAACATTGATAAATGTGAAAATGTCATGGATTGGTGAAAAGGTAATTTTACGTGTGTTTATGTGTATTTCTATTATATGAGGGTTATAATAGAAATAAAGTGGATAAAGGTTTTATGGGTTAAGTTGAATATAACCAAAGTTAAGAGTGGGGGTTTGGTTAATATGTGCGGGATATAGATTAATCAAAGTTTATGAAGGTTGGAGGGTTGAGTTATAAAGTCCCGATGAAAAGGTTAATGAGGGGTCAGACTATTGAATAGTCAAATATAGCGTTTCCGCATAAAATTTAATTAAGAACATTAAACCTTATTTAAGAAGGTTTTCACCATTGATCAGGTGATTAAGGCTTGAGACCAATGACATGCAATTTTATTTGCATAATGTGGGTATTGTCGGCTTAGGCTGGCATCACTTTTTAACCAAACCATTTCTTTACTAACCTCTATAGCGGCAACATACTCTGCTTCCATTGTTGAGAGTGCAACAACGCCTTGCAATTTTGAAACCCAACTAACAGTTGTTCCACTTACAAGAAACACATACCCTATGGTGCTCCTCCTGTTATCTCTATCACCTATCATATCTACATTAACATAACCCTGTAGAGAAATGTTTGAACTACCAAAACATAATTCTTGGTATGTGGTACCTCTCAAATACCTAAGAATCCACTTCACTGCCATCCAATGTTGTTTTCCTGGATTGTTCATGTACCTACTTACAACTCCCACTGCATGTGCAATATCAGGCTTTGTGTAGACCATTACATACATTAAACTTCTGACTATTGATGCATATGGAACTTTAGACATATAATCCATCTCTTTCTGAGTCTTGGTACAAATCTCCTTACCTAGTTTTAAATGGCTAGCCAAAGGTGTAGTAACTATTTTTTCATTCTGCATATTAAATCTTTTCAACACTTTTTGTATGTACTCACTCTCAAACAATGTTAATTTGCGATTTTTTTTATCTCTAGTTATTATCATACCAAGGATTTGTTTTGCAGCACCAAAATCCTTCATTGCAAATGAATTTGCAAATTTTCCTTTGAGAACATTTATTTCCTACATGTTAGACCCTGCAACAAGCATGTCATCTACATAAAATAACAATATAATATAGCTACCATCATTTTTCCTTTGGAGACAAACATAATGATCAGAGTGGCATCTAGTATAACCTTGTCTAGACATAAACCTGCCAAATTTTAGATACCACTTCCTTGGAGCCTGTTTTAAGCCATACAAGCTCTTCTTCAACCTGCACACTATTTTTTCCTTTGACCTCATATCCTTGTGGCTACTGCATATAGATCTCTTCCTCCAAGTCCCCTTGGAGAAATTTTGTCTTTACATCTAGATTCTCAAGATGCAAATCTTCTATTGCTGCTAGACTTAAAATAGTTCTGATTGAAGGCATTTTAACAATAGGAGAAAATATCTCATCAAAGTCTATACCTTTTCTGTGTGAAAACCCCTTCACCACAAGTCTAGATTTATACCTTTTTATACCTCCATCTTCTTTCTTCAACCTGTAAACCCATTTATTATGCAATTTTGTTTTACCTGTAGGCAACCTGACTAAGTCCCAAATCTGGTTATGTACCAAGGAGTCCATCTCTTCTTTCATGGCTAGCTCCCACTTCTTCTAGGTTTCTACCTGCACTGCTTCTTCATAACATTTTGTTTCACTAGAATTAGTCAACAATACATAATATAATGAAGGAGAGTATCGTTTGGGGGGTCTACTTATCCTAGTAGATCTTGTAACACCACTTTCAGGTGTTTGAGGTGCCCATTGTTGTTGTGGTTTTTGTTGTTGTTTTGGTTGTTGATCATTATGATTTTTAGGCACCTTTACTTTTTATGCGATCTCATCAAGCACTGTGTATTATTTGTTTTCTTTTTCCTATTTCTTTTCATGGATCTGATCCTTATGCAAAACCTTTTCGTTGAATATGACATCTCTGCTCCTAATGATTTTGTAATTTTCATAATCATATAAGTTATAACCAAAATCATTAACACCATATCCAATAAAGTACATTTCTTTGATTTTGCCTCAAGCTTTGTTCTATTTTCTTTATTAATGTGGACAAAGGCTTCACAACCAAATGTCTTTAAAAATGAGTAGTTTATCTTTCTACCTGTCCATGCCTACTTTGGAATACCTCCATCCAGGGAACTTGAAGGCCATCTGTTTATTAAATAAACAACAGTATCTACAGCATCTGCCCAAAAATTTTAAGGAAATCCTGCATGAAATCTCATGCACCTTGCACGCTCCATGATTTTCTTGTTCATCCTTTCTGACACACCATTTTCTTGTGGTGTTCCTAGAACTGTCTTCTCTCTCCGAATTCCATGCTCTGAACAGTACTTATCAAACTTTTTGCTGTAATATTCACCTCCATTGTTTCATTTGAGACACTTCAACCTTTTTCCTGTGTCATTTTCAACCAAATCTTTCCATTTCTTAAAAGTATAAAATACATTAGATTTATTTCAAATACAATAAATCAAGGTTTTTTCTGGTTGCATCATCAATAAAAGCAACATAATAACTAGAGCCACTGAGAGATGATACCTGAGCAGGTCTTCAGACATCTATATGCAGAAGCTCTAATTTTTCGTTCTTCTTTTCTTTCCCAACTCTGGGGAATCTGACTCTCTTTTGTTTTCCATAAACACAATTCTCACATAATTCCAAATCAACATTCTTCAAACCTGGCAACAAATTTCTTAAGTGAAGAATTTTCATCCCCTTCTCACTCATGTGCCCAAGCCTATGATCCCACAATGTTGTATATTCTCCTATAGAGGTTAAAGAATTAACAAAATTAGAAATACCATTGCATAAATACAATGTACCAGCCTTTTCTCCTTTTTCTGTTACCAAGGCTCCTTTAGTGACCTTCCAGGTTTTATCTGTAAAAGTCGTTACACAACCTTCACCTCCCAACTGCCTTATTGAAATTATATTTTTATTCAGATATGGAACATGCCTTACCTCCTTCAATAGCCATTGGTTTCCATTCTGTTGTTTTATGAAAACTTTACCCATTGCAATGAATTTACAAGGTTTATCATCACCCAAACAAACCTGTCAAAAATCTCCTTGCACATAATCATGAAAATGTTTCCTATCAGATGTAGCATGGAATGAGACCCTTGAATCTACCACTGAGGCATCAATAATATTTTCTAAAGAAAGAATCAAAGCATCTTGCAACACATCACATGTCACATTCTCTTCATGATTGTTTTCTTGATGTGCATCTCCTTCTTTTCCCTTCCGAGACTTGTAGCCTTTCTTCAGGTGTCCTTTCTTCCCACATTTCTAGCACACTATCCCCGATCTGGACTTGGATTTTCCTTTCCTTGACTTACTGTTATATCCTAGGCTCTTTCCTCTTTTCATTTTTCTTCGCCTAGTCTCTATAATCAAAGCATTACCCGATGTCTCATCAGAGATTTTTCGGCGCATTTCCTCGATAAGGATTGCACTGATCATCAAAATTTAAAGTACTAGACCCATCGACAAAGTTACTAATCGCCATAGCTAACCCATTCCAACTCTCTGGCAATGAGCACAGAAATAACAAAGCCCTAACTTCATCATCAAAAGTTGCCCCTACAGAACCTAATTGACTAGTAACCATATTAAATTCATTTAAATGATGAGGAACAAATCCCCCTTCTGACATCATGTTAGGGTCCAACCCTAACTCGCTTATTTATGTGATAGGGTCAAGTCATAGTTATAGTTAAGTAAAGAGTCAATAAATCCCATATTAATAATTGTAAGTGGTTGACCCGCATTTAAAGAAGGGACCACAGATAGTTGCAAATGGGCCATGGTATTAGATAGATAGTATTAATAAGAACCATGGTATTGACCCATGGTATTGCATGTATGAATCCTATATAAAGGATAGAGATTCCCCTCGAGGAGCATTGTGTCTTATTTTGTAATTGAGCCCAGCTCTATTGGAGGTTGCCCCCTCGAAGAGGCAAGTGAAAATTTCTTTCCTTTTTTAATAATAAAATACCTATTGTTATTTCTTATTGGTCTATGTTCTGGGTATTATTTCTTCGCATATTAGGTATTCTGGTATCTTCTCGTAGGTCAAGAGCATAACATGTGGTATCAGAGCACTTTCTAGGGCCGGTGGGATCCCCATTTGTAGCAAAAAAAAAATTGATTAGAGACGTGATCGGGCGTCTTTAAACCACAGGATCTGTTGTTGAGCTCATAAACCTACAGAATTGGGGAGGCATGCACGTAGGAAATACAAGAGGTGGTCATGCTTGTTGGACTCCCTTGTAACCCCTATAGGTACCCCTTCGAGTAGTAGCGCATTAGACAGAACCGTGCATGGATTGTCTTACAAGTACCCTCTAGGTATATCGGAAGCCCCCTAGGCTCTCTTGAAACCTCACCATAGATAAAGCGTCAGCCATATTTCTGCTACAGTACACCGAGAATAGCACTCGGGGAGATTACTCAAGTGTACAATAGGGTATTCGGGTTGTACGGCTAAGGGTACAGTTGATCCTCCTTGGTTAGTGCCCTGAAAGATTGGGTTGAGTACTACTGTTGAACCCTTATGTATATTGCGATTTGTAGCTCCTGACACTCCTTGAGACCCTAGTTCCCTTGTCTCTCTCTAGATCACGCATCATCTTTGCCAGATCAGATCTAGCAGGTGGGGTTCTGTCATAGCCACAACAATCATTTCCACCATTCAGATCTCTCAAATCCACCATTCAAATCTATCAGATCCGCCAATAAGATCTATCAGGTCCGCCATTCAGATCTAGCTGTTGGGTTCTGTAGCAGTCGCCACAATCAGATCCGCCATTCAGATCTAGCAGCAGGGGTTTGATCACTGCCACATTCCTACTCATACTCTGCAGTTGAGGGTTAGTCGACAGATCAGACTATTTGTGTGGGCCCCTATACCTGGGCGTGATTCTCGCAGGACATTGGGTAGAATTGAGTTTTCTAGGATTTGGCTACTACAGTATTCCTAAGCGAGGAGTAAAACTCCTTTCGGAGTAAAAAAAGAAACAAAAAAAAAACGAGTCTGAGACCCTCCCAGGACGCTTATAGGAGACTTAGCCCATAAGAATCAAGTCGATGAGTTGAGCAAGGTGGTACCATTCACTTATTAGCATAAACAATTTCGGGTGGTCCCAAATTTTAAGTGCACTGAATCGTTGCATGGTACAAACCAGAGCTCAAGCTATGGCCAATGAGAAGATCGACACCCTTGAACAAAAGTTGGACGCAGTACTGATGTTGATTAAGAACTTAGCTAACACACTCACAAAGGGCAAGTCTGAGGAACACTCGGAGGCATATGCTTTCAATGAAAACATTTAGGGCGAGTCTAGCCATTCTCTTCACCTCTTTGGCAACCACCAATAGTCCCAAACGCGACCACCCAGGTTGGACATGTATAAATTTGATGGCTCTCATCCGGCCACATGGCTAGCACAACTAGAGCAATATTTCACCCTGAATCACATCAGAGATGATGTGACTCAGCTTAGTGTGGGTAGCATGTACTTGGACAATGAAAGATGGCAATGGTGGTAGTGGCATCAATGTTGTTATGGAAGGCCCATGACTTGGCAGACATTCTCAAAAGCTCTTACAAATCACTTTGACCATGAATATAACTTTTTGGGTTGTCTTACTAAGCTCCTACAGACAGGAATGGTGAACGAATATATTACAGCCTTTGAAGCCTTAGCCTTCTGCACAGGAGGTCTATACGATCAGTTCTACTTGGAATGTTTTGTGAGTGGTCTCAAAGAAGCCATACAAGCCCACGTCTGACTGCAACACCCAACCTCATGGCTGGATGCTTACAAGATAGCTCGTGAAGTAGAACGTGCATTAGCGGCCCAATCCAATCACCCAAATTACATAGCCAAGGGTCACCCCACCCAGGCTCAAAGCACGATCCAAACACTCAAGGTTCAAAAGGTGTCACCAGCAGAAATGGTGGAAAGAAGAAAGCAAGGATTATGTTACTGCTATGATGAGAAATACTCCCCCGGGCATAAATGCAAGGAGCCCAAATTCTTTCAAATTGATGCGACTGATCACAGTTCATCAGAGGAAGCCCCACCACTTGAGGAATTAGAGGAGGAAGATGAGGACAACTAGCTGGACAATGTACCTGAAGAACCAGTTATCTCGCTTCATGCTTTCGCAGGGATTTCTTCTCCCCAAACTCTCAAAATCAGAGGTTTTATTAAGCATTTCCTTGTAGTAGTCTTGATTGATAGTGGCAGTACGCATAACTTTATCAATCAAAGAATCACTGAAGCAGTGCATTGTTTTGTCAGAGTAGTCTCTAATTTCCAGGTCCAAATTACTGATGGGGGGACAATGAAATGTGAAGGCCACTACAAAAATGTCAAACTTCAAATGGGGTATTATCAGCTAAAGACCCACATGTTTTCCATACACATGGGAGGGTGTGACATTGTCTTGGGTGTTGAATGGCTCCGCATACTTGGCCCAATCAAATGGATTTCCAGGAGTTATATATGAGCTTTAAGAAGAACAACCACACACATACCCTCCGAGGACTCCAAGCGGGTGCTCCCTCTATCATCAACTTGCATAGGATGGAAAAATTGTTAAAAAAGGTCCATCATGGAGTTATAGCCCAATTTAATGCCATCCAAGCCTTCGAACCCACTTCTATTCATATTCATCCTGAGATGCAACAGATCTTAAACAACCATCTGTCAGTCTTTGACAAGCCTCATGAGCTTCCACCCTCGAGAGGGGAACATGATCATAGCATTACTTTGGTCCCATGGGCCCAACCACAAAATGTGCACCCATATAGATATCCGTTCACCCAAAAGAATGAAATTGAAAAAATCATCAAGGAACTCCTGGGAGTAGGCGTCATTCGTCCTAGCATTAGTCCTTATTCATCGCCTGTGGTCATGGTGCTCAAGAAATATGGGGAATGGCGTATGTGTCCAGACTTCAAGGCCCTCAACAAGCTGACAGTCAAAGATAAATTTCCCATCCCGGTTGTCAATGATTTGCTGGATGAACTAAATGGGGCTCAATTCTCTACTAAGCTCAACCTTCACTCAAGCTATCACCAAATTTGCATGAAAGAAGTAGACATTCCAAAGACTGCTTTCCAAACTCATGAAGGCCATTATGAATTCCTGGTCATGCCATTTGGCCTTTGTAATGCCCCATCCACTTTTCAGAGCCTCATGAACCACCTGCTCGAACCTGGGTCAAATCTGGGACAATCTACCTATGAGAAGGAGATGATGGTCATCTTACATGTAGTAGATACCTGGCAACCATACTTATTGGGGTGGCATTTCCAAATCCGCACAAACCATCAAAGACTTAAATATTTTTTGGAGCAACACCTATCCTCACCACAACAAAATAAATGGCTCGCCAAAATGTTGGGATATGATTATGAGATAATTTACAAGAAAGGGCACGAAAATGTCGTACCAGATGCTTTATCATTCCAATTTGATGAGGAAAGCACCCTGCTCGCAATCTCCCTTCCTATTCCAGAATGGATTGAAGAGGCTCGCAAGGTATGGTTTTCACATCCTCTGCTCTCCCAACTCATTAATAAATTCTAGGCGGATCCAAATTCCACAGCGGGCTACTCTTGGCAGGATGAGATTCTTCGCTACAAGGACAGAGTCGTGATATCACCAACATCCACCCTCAAAAGTCGCATTTTAGCGGAGTTGCACTCATCTCCCACTACAGGCCATTCAGGCTTTCAGAAGAGTTATGCTCGCACGCGATGTTCAATATTTTGGACAGGCATGAAAAAGGACATTCTTACTTTTGTAGCTGAGTATGACATATGTCAGCGCCACAAAGGAGAAATAGTCAAATCCCCAGGCACATTACAACCATTTCCCATCCCGGCCTCAATCTGGATGGAGGTTTCTATGGACTTCATTACAGATCTTCCGAAGTCAGGCAACAAGTCAATCATCATGGTGGTTGTGGACATAATTTCTAAGTATGCTCATTTTTGTGCCCTACCCCACCCTTTTACACCGGCTTTGGTGGCTCAATATTTCATGGGCCAGATCTTCAAATTGCATGGCATGCCCACTTCAATTGTGTCTGATCGTGACCTGATCTTCACCAGTAACTTTTGGCAGGAACTCTTCAGGCTACAAGGTACCCAACTACAACTCAGTACTTCCTATCATCCCCAAATTGAGGGTCAAACTGAAGAAGTCAACAAATATTTGGAGACCTACCTTAGGTGTTTCACTTCAGAAAAGTAACATCTATGGGTATAGTGGTTACCTCTAGCCAAATGGTGGCATAACACTAACTATCATGCCACCACCAAAATGACTCCACATGAAGCAGTTTATGGTCAACTCCCTCCGTCACCTACTTCTTATATCCAGGGATGCTCGAAGGTACAAGCAGTGGATCAACTCCTACAAAACCGCACAACCATGCTGGCCCACCTCAGAGAGAATCTCCAATAAGCTCAAAACCGCATGAAGCAATAGGGAGATCAACATCATTCAGAATGCAAATTTCAAGAAGGGGATCAGGTATTTTTGAGGCTGCAACCATATAAGCAAACATCACTCAAAGACAAGGGTTGCCAGAAATTATCTCCAAATTTCTACAGATTGTATCAAGTACTTCAGCGCATCGTTGAAGTAGCCTACAAGCTAGCTTTGTCACCCACGGCAAAAATCCATCCAGTCTTCCATGTCTCATGCCTCAAGAAAGTGATTGGGAACCATTGCCAAATTCAAACCAGTCTACCGGAATTGGCTGAAGAAGGTTCAATCTGGCTCCAACCTGAATAGGTCCTTCACAAGCGAGAACAGCACCTGCACAGCCGCATGATCAAGGAAGTCCTCGTCAAGTGGAAAGACACCTCTCCAGAATATGTGACTTGGGAACCAGCCACTGTCCTTTAGCTATTTCCGCAGCTTCAGCCTTGAGGACAAGGCTATTTTTATGGGGAAGGGCATGTTAGGGTCCAACTCTAACCCCCTTATTTATGTAATAGGGTCAAGTCATAGTTATAGTTAAGTAAAGAGTCAATAAAGCCCATATTAATAATTGTAAGTGGTTGACCCGCATTTAAAGAAGGGACCACAGTTAGTTGCAAATGGGCCATGGTATTAATAAGAACCATGGTATTGACCCATGGTATTGCATGTATCAATCCTATATAAAGGATAGAGACTCCCCTCGAGGAGCATCATGTCTTATTTTTTAATTGAACCCAGCTCTATTGGAGGCTGCCCCCTTGAAGAGGCAAGTGAACATTGCTTTCCTTTCTGAATAATAAAATACTTGCTGTTATTTCTTATTGTTCTGTGTTCTCGGTATTATTTCTTCACATATTGGGGTATTCTGGTATCTTCTCGCAAGTCAAGAGCATAACACATCGTCATATTAAATAAATTCTTCACAAAAAATACCTTATTTGAGGCCGAGGGTTTTTCATATAATTTGGTCAATGGCAACATTAAACCCTTTGTTTTCATTTCCTTTGAAATATGAAAGGCTACCGACACTGTTAGGCACAACCGTATTGTTCCAAGTGCCTTTCTGTCGAGAATACCCCATTCAGTGTCTGTCATACTCGTCGGATTATTTGTCTTTCTGCTCAATGGTAGGTACAAATCTTTCTGATATAGATAATCTTCCATCTGCATCTTCCACAACTGGTAGTTTTTGCTGTTAAAATTTTTGACCCTAAACCTACCATCTTCCACCATTGCTCCCACTTGAACCAGGAACCCTTCTCTCCTATGAGTTTATCAGCCAAATAAACCTTCGGCTATGATATTAGTTAATAGAAAATTATATATTACAGAGCAATGGAACACATAAAATATTGAAGAAATATAAACACAAAAAACACATAAAACAAGAGAGAAACACAGATATACGTGGTTCACCCAGTTTGGGTTATGTCCACAGAGAAGCAACCAGTCCTTCCTTTTATATTATCCATCAAAATGAAGAGATACAACCTACGGGCGATCCGTTGTAATTTCCTCTTCGCTCTCACACAATCTCCTCTCTCTTTCTCACTCAGAATACACATCTACATAGTTGCAATACAATTCCCTCATATATAGCGAGGGTGCCTTCTAGGGCAAGAAACCCTAAATTAAACATAACTTCCATTGTCAGATCATCCACCTAATGAATGACTCCGATTGGTTACGAAATTATAATATTTTACAAGGCAATATTACATCTATTTTGAGCTTTGGGGGCGTTGCCCTTAAACCCCCACTAAGGGGTGGGGGTGGGGGAGGCTCTAAATTCAAATACAATAATCGATTGAGGAATTTTGAATGTGTGGTGTATTGTGTAATTATGAGAGAAATTGTGGTGGGTAGTGTGCGAGTTGAGATGGATTAATGTTGTTGGTGTGTTCAATTTTGAATGATTGCTGAAGGTGTTGGTGATGGTAGACAAATTTAATTGTTTATGTAAGGATTTGACCCTCTTGATTTGAGCATGAAAATTGCATGAAAGATTAATCATTGAGGGCAAGCAAGTTGTAACTTGTAGATCCAGGGTTGTAGCTCCTTCCAATAGTTGGTGGTAAATATTTAGGGGTTGGATCTCCTTTCAGTGGTAGCTGATAAATCAGGGAGTAGTAGCATTGTGTTGGTTGTAGGTAGAAAAAAATTGTAACAAGAAGTAGTAGGTTGCCTTTGTGAAGAAATTGCAAAAAAGTTTGAAGAATTTGTGTACTATTTGTACAAGTTATTTTTATTCTTGTTATGTTCATCTAAATTAATTGCTGAATTATTTAATGATTCACGACGGCCCCATTCTCGTCCTCACTATTTTCCTAGTTTCTAAAGTTACTTTCATTTATAATTTATGTTATAGCTATATATTTGACAACTTTTGTAAATTGTATTATGTGCATGTTTTCTGTATAGTTATGAAATGTAAACTAGTATATATTTTAAGAGATTTTTATTAAATTACATTCATTTTAAAAGATAAATAAATTATAATTCCTTAAAAACATGTTTAGAGCTTTGATTTTTTCAAATTGTACATAAATTCAACATTAATTAACCCAAATACAATAGTCAATTGAAAATAAATAATAATACAAAAAGAAAAAACCTCAAATATTTTTTTTGGTAGGTTTTTGAACAAGTTATCTATCGCAAAGAGTGCCTTAACAATGCACCCATTCACTGTTAAAAAACATTCTATCATATATTACATTAGAAAATTAAATTTCAATGAAATTTGAATTTACTAATAATTCCATGCTATTTTAAAATTATTTTTCATAATTTTCAAATAAATTCTTTCACGACATATAAATTTAAATTTACACTTCAACATTTTAGTGCATTTAATTTAAATTTGCACTTTGACATTTTAGTGCATTTAATGCTTGGATCATGTGGTGTTTCAAAGTCCAGACCAATTACGTGCTCATTTCAATTCTGTGGATCAGTTGTTCCTATCTTCTGTGTTATATTCAATACCAAACATGTCAATATTCAAAGATAAATGTTGTTCCTATATGATTTGTTAGTATTCAATACTAAACATCATCCAAAGATAAATTGATTCTTGGTTAATTTGACCCAGATGCATATTGAACGCGACGTTGGTTTCTCCACCCGCAGCCCATCAATATTAATTACACAAACGAGTGTACTTCCTGAAGTGCAGCATTTTGGGAAGGGGACATTTTATCATTTATTTGTGAAACTACCACGTGTATATAGTCTTTATTCACTAACGTGAGTGTTTTCCTGTTATTATTATTGATAAATTAAATGTTGAATGTTGAATATTATATTTAGCGTTGATTTAGTTTTTTTAATTAATTTTTAATTTAAAAAGATTTAAAATATATATTTGATGATGATAATAATGGTTAATGTTTATTAATATCAAATAAGAAATAAATTATTTAGTTTGATTTAAGATTTTATTCTTATGCTCAAAAAGTTTGGAGAGAAGCCTCTCGAGTTCACTATAATTTTGATATCTAGAAAGGTTAGTATTGCAACAAAGATTATGAAACTGAGATCTATGTGGTTGTACCCGGTGCACTAAGAGGAAGTGATTTTCATCCTCAATGTTCATTTTCTCACAGACATGGCAGATCATTTCCATCCATGGTGTTTTAGGAACTCCGTTTCATTATGGAGCTCATGAGAGTTCGTTCTAATCTTGCCTATATTAATTTTCTTCTTTGAGCTAGTTAAAAAAGAGAGATACTTTTGATCTTTTAGGGTGGGGTTGATGACCTCCTTATAATATCTTGATTTTCTTTTAGCTCCTAAATCTTTCTCACACCACAATTTTTCTTTGAACTTAGAAGTAACAATATTTTTAATGTTATTAATGTTTTGCAATGCAACATTCTGGTCGATATCCCAATGGTTTAACAAAGCGCTCGTATCTTTATACGAACGTCATTTGAGCCTTACGTGATTTTTGGCTGTAATATTTATATCATAATTTTATTTAGAAATTAACTTTTATTATAAATAATTTTATAAGTTTAATATAATTATCAAATATTAAGTAACTAATAAATGATATTTAGTAATTTTTTAATATTTTTTAAAATTTGAAAAATCAAAATTAACTAGTAAATTTGATCTAAAATATATATGTATCCAATATTTATATCATTTTATTTTAATAATTAATAATTAATAATTTCTTCACCATTTAAAATAATTATTATTAGAGAAGAATTTTCTTATTGATAAAATTTTCTTTTAATTATTAATAAAATTTTCATTATTCAGAAAAATTATTTTTAATAATTATTAGACATTAAATCTTATAAAAAATGATAGATAGATTGCATAATTTATAAAATATGGAAAAACATGAAGACGCTACAACATCTAGAAAAAAGTTAAGATATAGTCATATTTTATTCAATCTTATAATGATCAATATTTAAGTATTTTATATCAATATCTAAATTTATTTTCTTTAGTTAAAAATAATTGAAATGGTTTCTAATTATTTAAATTTAATTTAATAATAAAGAAAAAAACTTTAATTGAAATTGTTTCTACTTATTTAAATTTAATTTGATAATTAAACGAATATACTTTAAAAATGATATTGTTAAATATTTTATAATTAAATAATTATTTTACATATAAAATTTTAAAATATTTTTAAAATTAATAATTTATTTTAAGACATCCCATTAAATAAATTTAAACCATAACTTTGCTTTTCAATTTTTATCGCTGAGAGAAACAAACTTCATTCAATGCTTAGCGATCTACATATATCAGATAAGTACATGAAAAATATGAAATACTTAGCTGGCTGGAGTTTAAACTTCGAAACGACTCATTACACTTTTTGGGAATACAAATAACTATGAACAAAAGACTATAAAATAAAATAAATAGAATGTTATGCAATACTTTGAATTTGGATGCAAAAACATTTCCATATATTCATTAAAGTCTTAATTCTGTTAATTAAAAGTGCACAGTTTAATAGTTTAATGGTAACACAATTTACAGTCGTAATATATATTGCGATGTATAAACAGATAAGGCATATTATTGAAAGTATGCGTATACATATTTATAGGCGGATGTCTTCTTCTCGCCTGTTTTATTCATAACAGAACATACTTATATATATATGGAAACCCGTGAACTTATTGCACTGCTATTATAATAGCACAATCAGATACCAAAACATACATATGCGATTCTTATCATTCTCCCATTTATTTAGTCACACTTAATACCCACACACTAAATCTAATTGGTACAAGTAACTTGGGTGCCATTGGTAAGATGCAGAGTGCAGCTGCCCCCTGTGGGTATGATTGTTCGCGCATAACAACAATTGCAGTATGCCTGCAGATGTTGGTCTCCCGAAGAAGTGCAAGTAGTGTATGACACATCAAAGCAAGTAGTAACGCACTGCACATTCATGCAATATACATCACATTCATGCAATATACATCATTGCTACCCATGGATCTATCTGCAAGGAATGGAACAGATTCGAAAATTGAATAGATTCTACTTTGAATTTTTACCTTTAGCGGCCCCCCTTGTGCATTGGTACATAGTAGCATTGATAGAAGCATAACACCTGCAGTGCGCACACAATATGTTCCTCGTTACCTCAAATTTAAGGGAAGCGATATATTGGTCATCGACTGAGATGAATGAACTTCCATTACCTAATTCAAGCAGAATGAAAAGTTAGTGGAGGGATACATACCTGCGCAAATGCACAGAATTTGCATAACCAGGAAGTTTCGTGTGGACGCCATGATATATGATAAGATGATCCCGCGCGTACTTGTGCTCACTGATCTTCTGTTTAGTGTTTGAGGGCAGAGAGCGATACTTACAACTATAAGTGGGATGGGCATCAGTGATCCCCATTTATATAGCGAGATGGGCGTAGTTTCCTTCATTAATTTTTGAGCATGAGATAAGAAGATGTGACTAGACTGGCTGTAAGTGTTGAACGGAGAAAATCTGACCAAATGGAACCTTGGAAAATCTGTGCTGAACGCTCAAATAGGTCATCGCGTAGCCGCCTTTGGTGTACGTTCCGTGCCGCTCACGCCAAGCCCATTACAAAAGTCATCAATGACTGCATGCAGTGCAACAATGCCCAATTAAAATATAATTTATAAAACATTCTTTTATGAATGAACAGGTGTCTTACTAAATGTCAAATTAAATCATTTCGCAGGTATGTTCATCACTTTCTCAATAATATTTTATGAGGATGGACATATAACAAAAATATTTATATAATTTAGAGTAATCATTTGAAAAATACTAATGATGAATAACATTTAATGAGGTTTATCACATTAATTGAGATTTTTTAATGGAGTTGTAGTGTGATTTTTTGGACTTTTTGGGGCGGAATTCACGGTAAACATTTCAGGTGAAATTTTGATTTGTGTTATTTAAATTGGTTTTTTCACTGTATATATGGATTCAGCACCTTCAAAAACCCCTAGGGCACTTAGATTGTGCAAGGTTACCCATCAAACTTGTGATTTCAATAAATTCGACTGGAAAAACCCACCGGAAAAGCTTCCAAAAAGTCGCATTAAAGATAACTCGCTTTTTAATATTTTATTTTTATCATTAAAAAAAGCAGAAAAAAGCTTCCTAAATCACTATAGTTTTGTTGATTGAATGATTCAAGAAGGTTAGTAGTGTAGTTAATGTCTTGGAAATGAGAACGGATGTGAGTAAGAGGGTGACAATCCAAAAGAAAGTGATTTTCATCTTCAATCCTCTTAATATCTCACAGTTGACAAATAAAAGTTGAATCTATGAGATTAAGTTCATATCTATATGGTTTAGGAGCAATCTCTCCTATTATAAAATGCTATTACCAACTTTATAAAAACCCCATGTAAACATTTAAGAACATTGTTATCACCTCCCACGTATTATTCCATATGAACAAAAAAAAAAGCATTCTAGTACGAATTGTAAAAGCATCATGCAATGCAATCTTGTTGGTGCTTCTTCCCATGGTTTAAGAGAAACTATTTGGACAAGGAGGGTTTTGGCGCAACAAGTCCTTCACATGAGCACAAGACTCGAGGGCTCTACAAGTTACTTTTGAGACAGTTGGAGTTCTTGTATAGGATTATGTATCAATGGTTCAAGGCTCAAGCAATATAGTGTATTGCTCATGGCACTAGGAACATATATTTATTCAAAGAACATTACCTGTTTTCTAAATGTTACGATTATGTGTTCCAGTTTGGGAGTTTTCATTAGATTGGTTGGGCATTATGCAATCAGCTGCATCCCTCAATTTCGGAGAACATGGGGAAGCCTAGTTCAATGCCAGGGGTGTTATGTTGTAATTAAGTAGCTAGAAAGGACTTCGAGCTCTCCACAGATCATTGCCATCATGTGCATATTTATTTCTTCATAGAAGAAGTGGTTTCAACTTTAGAGAAGTTTCCACAGGATGATGATCTTCTTATGTCACCCCTAGGAAGATAACACTTAAATTTATAAGAAATAGGCTTTGTTCATTAGTGGAGTTGCCATATGAGTAATGAAAAACTGAGAGATGCACACACAAAGGAACAAATATATTATATACTACAAATCACACGGATACATCACATATTTATGGTGCTTGTGAGATCCAACCAATTCCAAATATGAATACGAAGGTTGAGATATTCTCTCAACATCCACCTACAAATCTGCAACCAATTTTAAACTGAGCATGGAAGAATTGTCTTCCAAGTCTAATTCTTACACGCACAATTATAATGGAAAATTGATCTTTGTCTGTGTTATGAAACTAGCTCACAAAAAGATAGAAAAGAAAGATCAATGCCTTAGAAATCAGCCTCTTTGAGGGGGAAACCTCCTTTACATTACATAAATGAACAATTCTTGGATGATACAAATGACAAAACCTCATTTCTATATATAGGAGTTTAAAGGATCACAATATAATCAAAGTTGACATAACTATAATAATATAAGGGCACAACAATAACAATAATGGGCTTCTATGAGGCACAATAATAACAATATGGGGACAATAGGGGCACAACAATAACAATAAGGGCTACAATGACAATAGTGATGGGGGAATCACTAGTATTATAGGGACCTAACATGCCCCTCTCCTTATAAAAAGTGTCAACGCTTGAGTAGTTTTGGATGCTTCTGTATAAAATTATCATCCTCCCATGTGGAATCTTCAGTACGTAAATTCTTCCACTTTACAAGATTCACCGAAATTGATCGATTCAACAGCTGACGAGTTCTTATTTCTGTGAATTCTTCAGGTTCCAATATGATTTTTCCTTCCTTGTCAAGTTCTCACAATATTGTTTGAACTAGGATCTTGTCTCCAATAACCTTCTTTAAGCATGAAACATGGAAAACTAGGTGCACTCTGGACTCTGCAGGAAGTACCAATTTGCAACAACTTGCATGGACCATAATACTTTGGTGAAAATTTATTATCCTTCTTAGCTTGCTTGAGGGAAATTTGTTTATATGGTTGTAGCTGTAGAAATACCTAGTCACCTATATCAAAACTTGTTTCGCTGCGATGTTGATCTGCCTATTCTTTCATTCTATTCTGTGCCAAAGTTAGGTTATCCTTTAAGAGTTGGAGAACTTTTTGTTGATGCTCGATGTGATCTTCCATTGCTTGAACCTTAGAATTTTCTCTTAAATATGATGTGATGGACAATGGGTGATATCCATAAAGTGCCATAAATGGGGTATTTTTTGTTGTAGTATGGAAGGAAGTGTTATACCACCATTCAGCGAAAGGCAACCATTTGACCCATTGTGTCTATTTATCAGATACAAAGGAACGAAAATATCCTTCCAAACATTTGTTTACTATATCAGTTTGCCCATCAAATTGAGGATGATAAGATGAGCTATGAGCTAACTGAGTACGAAGACAAGAAAACAATTTTTTCCAAAAATTTCCAGTGAAAATGGGATCTATGTCGCTTACAATAATCTTTGGGTTTCCATGTGGCTTTTGAATTGTTTCCATAAGTGCAGTAGAAATTGCATTGTCTTTAAATGGATGAGATAATGCACAAAAGTGTGCATACTTGGTAAGTCTGTCAACTACCGCCATCATGACACTCTTTCCTTCAGACTTGGGTAAACCTATGATAAAATCCATTGAAACCTCCTCCCAACATTGACTTGGAATGGATAAAGGTTGTAATATACCCAGGGTATTAATTTTTTCAACTTTATTTTGTTGGAAAACCAAATATTCTGCCACAAACTTTTGAATATCAGATTTAAGGCCATCCCAAAAAATTTCCTTCTTAACCGTGTGGTAAGTTTTTAAAAATATCGAGTGCCCTCCTAAGGGAGAGGCACGCAATTCCATAAGAATATTTTGTTTGAGTTCGGAATTCTGACATAGGTATAAGAGATCTGTGTACCATAAAGAATCATTTTTACAGCTAAATGTATCAGATGTACTAGGATCTTGTTGTAACTTTTGAATGAGTGCCCGCACTTCTTCGTCATTCTTCCATTCATCCCTTGCTTCATTTATCCAATCTGGTTGGATAATAGAAATGGCACAAAGCAATGCTTCCACATCCTCATCCTTTCTTAAGAGTGCATCCGCCACAAAATTTTTCTTCCATTTTTTGTATATGATTTCAAAGTCATAACCCAACATCTTTGTGACCCATTTTTGTGGCTCTTCTAAAGATAATATTTGTTCTAAGAAGTATTTAAGACTATCATGATCCATTTTTACCTTGAAGTGTCTTCCCATTAGGTAGGGTCGTCATTTCTTAAGTGCATGTAGTATTGCCAACATTTCCTTCTCATAAATAGCTTTGTGTAAATACTTTCCTTTGATTGGACGACTTTCAAATGCAATGGGTCTTTCTTCTTGCATTAAAACAACACCAATTCCATTTCCTGAGGCATCACATTCCATAATCAAGGTTTTTGTGAAGTTTGGCGTAGCTAAGACCAGTGCTTTGCACATTGCCTTTTTAAGATGTTCAAAGGCCTTCGTTGCTTCTGGAGTCCATAAAAATGCATCTTTATTCAATAATTTTGTTAGAGGTGCTGCTATTCTCCCACAATTCTTAATGAACTTGTGATAATACCTTGTCAACCTGAGAAATCCTCTCAGATGCTTTATGGATGTGGGGATTTTCCATTCCTTAATGGAATTAATTTTGCTAAGGTCTACCTTAACACCTTCATGAGATACAATATGACCCAGATATTCCACCTCTTGTAATCCAAAGAAACATTTGGATCTTTTTGCATATAATTGTTTCTCCACCAATAGTTTGAGCACCTTGTCAACATGTTGAACATGATCCTTCCAAGACTTGCTAAAGATTAGTATATCATCAAAAAATACGAACAAAAATTTTCTAAGGAATGGTTTGAAAATGGAATTCATCAAACCTTGAAATGTAGAAGGTGTGTTGGTAAGGCCAAAAGGCATGACCAAAAATTCATAATGACCCTCATGAGTTCTAAATGTTGTTTTTGGAATGTCTTCAATCTTCATTCTTATTTGATGATATCCTGAACGAAGATCCAACTTGGTGAAGTAAATTGATTCATGCAATTCATCCAATAGTTCATCAATGATAGGAATAGGAAATGTATCTTTAATAGTGAGCTTGTTGAGCTCCCTATAATCCGGACACATGCGCCATTATCTATCCTTCTTGTGCACCAATACTACTGGAGCAGAGAAAGAACTTTGACTAGGTTGAATTATACCAGCCTCTAGCATTTCTGCAACCATACGTTCAATTTCACTCTTTTGGGCATAGGGATATCGGTAAGACCTGATGTTTAGAGGAACACTTCTTGGAATCAAATGAATAGCATGATCATGATCACGAATAGGTGGAAGACCTTTGGGAGTCTCAAATACCTTGGAATGATTGTCCAAGACTTTTTGGAGATATGGAGAAATATATGATTTCGATGTGGGAACCTCTAGCGAACATAATTGTGCAATTATGTCTCATTGTTCTTTCTTTAGAAGCTTTGTCATTCCATTAGAGATGATTATATTTCCTGGTTTCCCTGCGATACCTCTTAATTCAACTTCCTTTCCTTTCGAAGAAAATTTCATGAAAAGTTCTTGAAAATTAAAATCTATTGGACCCAAGGATGGTAGCCATTGGAATCCTAGTACAACATCAACACCACCCATTGGAATGAAAATTATTGGGCTATTCAATACATATTCTCCCATGGATAGCTTGATATTATGGAACTTTCCAAAGCAATTTATGGTTCCTCCATTTGCAACCAGACACTCTAGTGTTGGATATTGGAAGCAATTCAATTCCTTGGCTATCTTACAATGAACAAAATTATGGGTACTTACCGAATCAATCAACATGATTACCTTTTTCTTCTTGATATGTCCTTCTATCTTGATAGTTTGAGGAGTGGTAATTCTGGCCAATGCATTACAAGATATGGTTGGATTCATTTCTTCTTTCTCTAGGGTTTGTTCCTGGTGTATATCCTTTTCTTTTGAAGTTTCTTGTTCATTTTCTTCCCCCTCTTCACAATCTATGTAAAATAATTTCTTATGAGCACACTTATGACCTTTAGTGTATTTGCTATCGCAACTGTAACAAAGCCCTTTTTCTCCTTTTTCTTCCAATTGTTGGGGTGTCAAACCTGTATGTTGTGGAAGGCTAGGGGAAACAACACTTCCATCCTTATAGTTGTGACTGGTAGGCTTCCTTTTCGCCATAATTTTTCTTTCCATTTTTCTTACCAACCTAAATGCCTTCTCCAATGAGACAGGTTCCCAAAGGCGAACCTCATGTTGGATGTTATCCTTTAAATTCCCTATGAACACATCAATCCTATGCTCCTATGGAATATCTTTTACCCTTATATTCAATTTTTGGAAGTCCTCAATGTGCTCCATCATTGAACCCTTTTGTTTGAGGTTTATCAATTGGCTTTAAAAAGTGTTTCTTTTTGTATCCTCATAACGTGCTGTCATTTCTTCCGTAAAAATTGCCCAAGTGACAATTTGTTTATGAGAGAAAAGCCATCGATACCATACGAACTGATTTGATTCCAAATATAAAGTTTCAATGCCTACCTTTTGTGTGTTTTGCACATTATGGAGATTGAAATATTTCTCCATCTGTAGTATCCATGTTACGGGATCCTTTCCATCAAACTTCCTCATATCAATCTTTGGACTATGGTGGGTCTTCAATCCAATGTTAGAGTCTATGAAATTATGATTAACATTTCTTTTGTTCTCATCATGAGTTTCCTTTACTACCCTTTCACCATTAGTAAGCATTTCTTGTAGCAACTTAGTCAAATCTATCTTCAAATCTTCCATGTCGCCTTTCAGTTTTTCTTCTACACCATCCATCTTAGCATCCATGCCATTCATCTTAGCTTCCACGCCATCCATCTTAGCTTCCATTCCATCCATCTTAACTTGCACGCCATTCATATTAGCTTCCACTCCATTCATCTTAACTTCTACGCCTTTCTTTAAACCATCAATCTTAGCTTCTATTACCTTTAGTGAGAGTGAAATTTGTTGCACTTGGTCACGTAATTTTGATATATCATGTTGCATTTCTTCCTCTTCTTCATGAGTCATGTTAGAGCTTTCATGTTGCTTACCAGGTGTTTCCATTTTCTTTCTTCGGGGCATCAATTAATGATAATTATGCTTCACTATGCCCTTTTAACTTCAAACTAATTTTTCAACCCAAACTTATGCAAAAGTTTAAAAAGACTACACACATTTTTTTATCTTTGTAGATGTTTGATATTCAATCTATTGTATCTCTGTAATTATGGCTCTCCAAGGTCTGAAATGGCTTTCTTTGGTAGCTCTCTGAGTCCTCTTTCCAATGCTACCATTTTGGTCAAAATTGGATTCTCCAAGAAAGAGTTATGCCCAATCTCCCAAGATGGTCTGATTATATGATATTTCAGTAGAGCGAACTTGTACGATGTGCCATATGTCACTGTTTCGACCTTCGGATCTGAAAAATATACACAAATAGCTACAATCCATCCTCTTTCTGTAACTTCTTACGAAATTTCAATCTGAGGCTCATAGTGAAATTTATGACGATGTTCCCAAAGTCGCCTGTTTGGAATGTAATTCGGGAGTCTACAAAAACCCTACCTTCCTCAGATCATATCTTCGCAAATATAGCGAGAAAAGATTTGAAATTTGGACATGAGGTTAAAAATGATTTCGGCTCAAATGGGTTTTGTTTTTAGCTTCTTAAACGTTGCAGAAAACAAGTTATAGAAATAATTCCATGATGATCTATTTGGAGCAGTGAAACCCTAGAATCAAGTTTTGATACCAAATGTTATGAACTAGCTCACAAAAGGATAGAAAAAAAGATGAACGTCTTAGAAACCAGCCTCTTCGAGGGGGAAACCTCTTTTACATTACACAAATGAATAATTCTTGGATGATACAAATGACAAAACCTCCATTCTATATATAGGAGTCTAAGGGGTCACAATATAATCAAAGCCGACATAACAATAATAATATAAGGGCATAACAATAACAATAAGGGCTACAATGACAATAGTAATGGGGGAATCACTAGTATTATAGGGACCTAACAGTCTAATTGGTCTTCATCAACAACTCTACCCACTCTGTAGTCTTCGGGACTTCTCTCTTTCTCTCTCCACATCTTCGAGCTTACCTTTCAACACAATTTAAAGTGCACTCACTTCTGACCATCAATGATGAACTTTGGAAGATCAACAATATTGACAACTTAGCTCGTCGGGGCTTTCGCGATAAGATATGACAAGTAATGAACTATCCTATGGTCCAATCACCATTTCTTGTATATTTCGCTTTCAGTGATCCATCAGTTGCTAGGCAGACGATCTGAATACTGAATGTGTTCAAAAGCTAATATAACAACTTGACCTTCTTCACACACATGGATCTCATATTGTAATTGTAATCGTTGTTCAGGGGTTTCTGAGTGCCAAGAACAACAAACCATAAAAAACATAAACACAATCAAACTAGTGATGTGTTCGAGGGTTTTAGAGTGCCAAGAACCACTAATTTGAATTATGAAACATTGTTCAATAGTTGATTCTGAAAGAAATATAACTTAGATACAACATACATCACTAATAGCTCAAAAACGTTTGAGAGGTTTTGCAATGAACTCATCTTCACTACCATAATCTGAGAAGTCCTCAAAGTTTTTTTTTGGAAAGATTTCAATAGTAACTATGTTAGCATATTATATATATATATATATATATATATATATATATATATATATATATATATATTCATTGGTTGCATAAGAATAGAGATATCACGAAATTACTTTATTAAAATACTAAGAAATTGCCCACCGGTGTTTCAAATCATACTCATAGGAAAAGTTGTAGCATTCCGAGATTATTTACTAACAACATATGAACATCGTAGCTATGGCGGGGAAACTAGGGAAGCCAAATCTTGAAAGCAATCTTGGATGCTTCTGTATAAAATTATCATCCTCCCATGTGGAATCTTTAGCAGGTAAATTCTTCCACTTTACAAGATACTCCAAAATTGATCGATTCTGCAGCTGTTGAGTTCTTGTTTCTGTGACTTCTTCACGTTCCAATATGATTTTTCCTTCCTCGTCAAGTTCTCACAATATTGTTTGAACTGGGATCGTGTCACCAATAACCTGATTTAAGCATGAAACATGGAAAACTAGGTGCACTCAGGACTTTGCAGAAAGCTCCAATTTGTATGCCATAGTACCAACCTTTTGCAACACCTTGTATGGACCATAATACTTTGGTGAAAATTTATTATCCTTCTTAGCTTGCTTGAGGGACATTTGTTTATATGGTTGTAGCTGTAGAAATACCCAGTCACCTATATCAAAACTTATTTCGCTACGATGTTGATCTGCCTGTTCTTTCATTCTATTATGTGCCAAAGTTAGGTTATCCTTTAAGAGTTAGAGAACTTGTTGTTGATTCTCGATGTGATTTTCCACTCCTTGAAACTTAGAATTTTCTCTTAAATATGATGTGATGGGCAGTGGGTGATATCCATAAAGTGCCATAAATGGGGTCTTTTTTGTTGTAGTATGGAAGGAAGTGTTATACCACTATTCAGCCAAAGGCAACCATTTGACCCATTGTGTCTATTTATCAAATACAAAGGAACAAAAATATCCTTCCAAACATTTGTTTACTATATTAGTTTGCCCATCAGATTGAGGATGATAAGATGAGCTATGAGCTAACTAAGTATGAAGACAAGAAAATAATTTTTTCCAAAAATTTCCAGTGAAAATGGGATCTATGTCGCTTACAATAATCTTTGGGTTTCGATGTAGCTTTTGAATTGTTTCCATAAATGCAGTAGAAATTATATTGGCTATAAATGGATGAGATAATGCACAAAAGTGTGCATACTTGGTAAGTCTGTCAACTACCGCCATCATGACACTCTTTCCTTCGGACTTGGGTAAACCTATGATAAAATCCATTAAAACCTCCTCCCAACGTTGACTTGGAATGGATAAAGGTTGTAATATACCTGGGGTCTTAATTGTTTCAACTTTATTTTGTTGGCAAACCAAACATTCCGCTACAAACTTTTGAATATCAAATTTAAGGCCATCCCAAAAAATTTCCTTCTTAACCGTGTGGTAAGTTTTTAAAAATACCAAGTGCCCTCCTAAGGGAGAGGCGTGCAATTCCATAACAATCTTTTGTTTGAGTTGGGAATTCTGACATAGGTATAAGCGATCTTTGTACCATAACAAATCATTTTTACAGCTAAATGTATCAGATGTACTGTGATCTTGTTGTAACTTTTGAATGAGTGCCCACACTTCTTTGTCATTCTTCCATTCATCCCTTGCTTTGTTTATCCAATCTGGTTGGATAATAGAAATGACACAAAGAAATGCTTCCACATCCTCATCCTTTCTTGAGAGTGCATCTGCCACAACATTTTTTTTCCATTTTTTGTATATGATTTCAAAGTCATAACCCAACATCTTTGTGACCCATTTTTGTAGCTCTTCTAAAGATAATATTTGTTCTAAGAAGTATTTAAGACTATCGTGATCCATTTTTAACTTGAAGTGTCATCCCATTAGGTAGGGTCGTCATTTCTTAAGTGCATGTAGTATTGCCAACATTTCCTTCTCATAAATAGCTTTGTGTGAATACTTTCCTTTGATTGGATGAATACTGGCTATAAATGGATGAGATAATGCACAAAAGTGTGCATACATGGTAAGTCTGTCAACTACCGCCATCATGACACTCTTTCCTTCGGACTTGGGTAAACCTATGATAAAATCCATTGAAACCTCCTCCCAACGTTAACTTGGAATGGATAAAGGTTGTAATATACTTGGGGTCTTAATTGTTTCAACTTTATTTTGTTGGCAAACCAAACATTCCGCTACAAACTTTTGAATATCAAATTTAAGGCCATCCCAAAAAATTTCCTTCTTAACTGTGTGGTAAGTTTTTAAAAATACCAAGTGCCCTCCTAAGGGAGAAGCGTGCAACTCCATAACAATCTTTTGTTTGAGTTGGGAATTCTAACATAGGTATAAGTGATCTTTGTACCATAACAAATCATTTTTACAGCTAAATGTATCAGATGTACTGGGATCTTGTTGTAACTTTTGAATGAGTGCCCACACTTCTTCGTCATTCTTCCATTCATCCCTTGCTTTGTTTATCGAATCTGGTTGGATAATAGAAATGACACAAAGCAATGCTTCCACATCCTCATCCTTTCTTGAGAGTGCATCTGCCACAACATTTTTTTTCCATTTTTTGTATATGATTTCAAAGTCATAACCCAACATCTTTGTGACCCATTTTTGTAGCTCTTCTAAAGATAATATTTGTTCTAAGAAGTATTTAAGACTATCGTGATCCATTTTTAACTTGAAGTGTCATCCCATTAGGTAGGGTCGTCATTTCTTAAGTGCATGTAGTATTGCCAACATTTCCTTCTCATAAATAGCTTTGTGTGAATACTTTCCTTTGATTGGATGAATTTCGAATGCAATGGGTCTTTCTTCTTGCATTAAAACAACACCAATTCCATTTCCTGAGGCATCACATTCCACAATAAAGGTTTTTGTGAAGTTTGGCGTAGCTAAGACCAATGCTTGGCACATTGCCTTTTTAAGATGTTCAAAGGCCTTCGTTGCTTCTGGAGTCCATAAAAATGCATCTTTCTTCAATAATGTTGTTAGAGGTGATGCTATTCTCCCACAATTCTTAATAAACTTGTGATAATACCTTTTCAACCCAAGAAATCCTCGCAGATGCTTTATGGATGTGGGGATTTTCCATTCCTTAATGGATTTAATTTTGCTAGGGTCTACCTTAACACCTTCATGAGATACAATATGACCCAGATATTCCACCTCTTGTACTCCAAAGAAACATTTGGAGCGTTTTGCATATAATTGTTTCTCCTCCAATAGTTTGAGCACGTTGTCAACATGTTGAACATGATCCTTCCAAGACTTGCTATAGATTAGTATATCATCAAAAAATACGAAAAAAAATTTTCTAACGAAGGGTTTGAAAATGGAATTCATCAAACCTTGAAATGTAGAAGGTGCATTGGTAAGGCCAAAAGGCATGACCAAAAATTCATAATGACCCTCATGAGTTCTAAATGTTGTTTTTGGAATGTCTTCAATCTTCATTCTTATTTGATGATATCCTAAACGAAGATCCAACTTGGTGAAGTAAATTGATCCATGCAATTCATCCAATAGTTCATCAATGACAGGAATAGGAAAGGTATATTTAATAGTGAGCTTGTTGAGCTCCCTATAATCCGGACACATGCACCATGATCCACTAAGTTGAATTATACCAGTCTCTAGCATTTCTGCAACCATACGTTCAATTTCACTCTTTTGGGCATAGGGATATCAGTAAGACCTGATGTTTGGAGGAACACTTCTTGGAATCAAATGAATAGCATGATCATGATCATGAATAGGTGGAAGACCTTTGGGAGTCTCAGATACCTTGGAATTATTGTCCAAGACTTTTTGGAGATCTGGAGAAATAGATGATTTCGATGTGGGAACCTTTAGCGAACATAATTGTGCAATTACGCCTCATTGTTCTTTCTTTAGAAGCTTTGTCATTCCATTAGAGCTGATTATTTTTCTTGGTTTCCCTGTGATACCTCTTAATTCATCTTCCTTTCCTTCCGAATAAAATTTCATGAAAAGTTCTTGAAAATTAAAATCTATTGTACCCAAGGATTGTAGCCATTGGAATCCTAGTACAACATCAACACCACCCATTGGAATGGAAATCATTGGGATATTCAATACATATTCTCCCATGGACAGCTTGATATTATGGCACTTTCCAGAGAAATTTATGGTTCCTCCATTTGCAACCAGACACTCTAGTGTTGGATATAGGAAGCAATTCAATTCCTTGGCTATCTTACAATGAATACAATGAATAACATTATGGGTACTTCCCGAATCAATCAACACGATTACCTTTTTATTCTTGATATGTCCTTCTATCTTGATAGTTTGAGGAGTGGTAATTCCGGAAAATGCATTACAAGATATGGTTGGATTCATTTCTTCTTTCTCTAGGGTTTGTTCTTGGTGTATATCCTCTTCTTTTGAAGTTTCTTGTTCATTTTCTTCCCCCTCTTCACAATCTATGTAAAATAATTTCTTATGAGCACACTTATGACATTTAGTGCATTTGCTATCGCAACTGTAACAAAGCCCTTTTTCTCTTTTTTCTTCCAATTGTTGGGGTGTCAAACTTTTATGTTGTGGAAGGCTAGGGGAACCAACACTTCCATCCTTATAGTTATGAGTGGTAGGTTTCCTTTTCGCCATAATTTTTCTTTCCATTTTTCTTGCCAACCTAAATGCCTTCTCCAATGAGTCAGGTTCCCAAAGACGAACCTCATGTTGGATGTTATCCTTTAAATTGCTTATGAACACATCAATCCTATGCTCCTCTGGAATATATTTTACCCTTATATTCAATTTTTGTAAGTCCTCAATGTGCTCCGTCGTTGAACCCTTTTGTTTGAGGTTTATCAATTGGCTTAAAAAAGTGTTTCTTTTTGTATCCTCATAACGTGCTATCATTTCTTCCGTAAAAATTTCCCAAGTGACAATTTGTTTATGAGAGAAAAGCCATCGATACCATACAAACTTATTTGATTCCAAATATAAAGTTTCAATGCATACCTTTTGTGTGTTTTGCACATTATGGAGATCGAAATATTTCTCTATCTGTAGTATCCATGTTATGGGATCCTTTCCATCAAACTTCCCCATATCGATCTTTGGAACATGGTGAGTCTTCAATCCAATGTTAGAGTCTATGAAATCATGATTAACATTTCTTTTGTTCTCATCATGAGTTTCCTTTACTACCCTTTCACCATTAGTAAGCATTTCTTGTAGCAACTTAGTCAAATCTATCTTCAAATCTTCCATGTCGCCTTTCAGTTTTTCTTCTATACCATCCATCTTAGCTTCCATGACTTTCATCTTAGCTTCCACGCCATCCATCTTAGCTTCCATTCCATCCATCTTAACTTTCACGCAATTCATATTAGCTTCCACGCCATTCATCTTAGCTTCCACACCTTTCTTTAAACCATCAATCTTAGCTTCTATTACCTTTAGTGAGAGTGAAATTTGTTGCACTTGGTCTCCTAATTTTGATATATCTGGTGGGCTCCAGTATTGTAGCAATAATGCTACAACTCCTGGAACTCCCTTCTTTAATTTTATCAACCCGGTAGTTCGTAACAAACTTGGAAGCGACGGTGCTGTATGCACAAGTACTAGCTCTTGCTGCAGCTGTCACTTGGTCAGCTGGCACAAGTCCGCTAGGGGCTTAAGCCAACTTCTATGAGCTCTTAGAAGAAGATTTTTAATTGATGGATGAAAGCTAACTCAAAGGAAGCTAATCTACTTGCGGAAAGAAACTGAAAGCCAAAAAGAAACGCAAACCCTAGCAAACCCTAATTCTACCACCTAGTCCTACTGATGCAAAGATGAGAATGAAAACTATTGAAAGAGATGCCATTACTTCTATGAAGGTAAGATACATGTGTCTAGACTACTACTACCTAAAGAAAACATCTTTTTGTATTTTTGAATAAGTTATTAGAATTATCGTGCATGTGCTTTTAACTGGCTTTTTACTGTGCAGGGGTGGATCGAGGAGGAGAAAGGCTTGGAAAATGTTGGGAAGGTTCAGAGGGGGTCTAAGGAGTCTCGAACACCCTTCCAGAGAGTGTCACAAAGTTTGGCTATCAAGAAACCTCATTTGTAAGCTTCTACAGGAAGTCTGCGGGGGTTCTATAGGATGTTTAAGAATTTCTACAGGATGTTCATAAATTTCTACAAGATGTTCTAAGATTGGATTTTGGATGATGGGTGAGTGAAGGAGGATGCATGAATGGATAGGGAGGTAGGATAGGGGTCTGCAATGACTTAGTGACAGAGGGATGAAGTGATGAGAGGGTGTGGAAAGCTAGCTTGTCTTAAAGAGGGCTGAGGCAATGGAAGGCCAAGAAGGTAGGGTGACGTGGGCAAAAGAGTAGTTGTGAGACAAGGGACCTAACTTGGAGATGGAGCAGTTGGCCCGGATGAAGCTTAGATGGACGAGATAGTGATGAAGATGCACCGCACAGTGTATACTTAACCAAATCAACCACGTCCTGCACACAATCAAAATATTAACTGATCTATCGTAACTGTTAACGAAACCAATGAACATCAGCGTTATTTCTAAAGAGAACCATGTATAGTACTGAAGCAAAGAAACATTCCACTAGAGATTGCATGAGTGAGCAAACTAGTGTTCTTGTTGGGCAGCACTGTCTGCAATTCCAGCCCCTAGGAAGAGGTGAAAATGAGAGTGCAGGCAACCCTTTTCTGGAGCTTTTATCAATTATTATCTCATTACTCTATTCTAGACATCTGAAGCAACTCTATTTTTCAACAATGACCTACTGAACCACACAACGAAATCTAACTCAACAAACTACGTTTCAAATGCATACAAGGAAAATCATAATGCTGAAAGGAAAGATATCAATACAAAGAAGGAGGCCCTAGGCTCTCAGGTTGGGCCCAACCCCGAGAGCTATGGCTCCTCTAGAAACTCAGAACTGAGATCAAATCTGACTGCTTCCCATTAAAAAATAATAATCATAAGTCAAGAGTTATGCCAATAATGGCTACAAAAGAACAAAACAGAGTTGGCAGCTTGTAGTGCAGAATGTGCAAAAGTTTTTCCAAAAGTCCTCTTCGAAGGCTGAAGCCTTATCATTTATACATCACGAGGCCCAAGCTGGCCTCCTAAATCTATGGGACTTGGCTGACCAAACTGGGAGTGAACAGCTGCTTCCACAAAATCTGTTTGGCTGCCTTCTAGATCCGGTTTTGGTGGCTTTTGGAGCTCGGAGTTGGGGGTGAAGATCCCGAGGAAGGCTATTTAATGCCGTAGACAACCCCCCTATGAATCCTCAACCCCAGCTTGGCTGTCTCCTCGCCCTTTTCTGCTCGGTTTTGCTCCAACATGTGTCAAAAAATCCTGAAATGAGCACGTGTTAGCCACCTAGGAATAGTGACTACCCTTATTCGTACAAATGACACAAACATACTAAAAAATGATGCATAAGTTATGAAAAATGAAGGATTGAACAAGGGTAGTTAGGCCAAATGAGCCCAAAATGTTACCAAATTTGTGGCTCATCAATATCATGTTGCATTTCTTCCTCTTCTTCATGAGTCATGCTAGAGCTTTCATGTTGCTTACTAGGTGTTTCCATTTTCTTTCTTCGGGACATCATTTAATGATAATTATGCTTCACTATGCTCTTTTAACTTCAAACAAAATTTTCAACCCAAACTTATGCAAAAGTTTAAAAAGACTACACGCACTTTTTTACCTTTGTATATGTTTGATATTCAATCTATTGTATCTCTGTAATTATGGCTCTCCAAGGTCTGAAATGGCTTTCTTTGGTAGCCCTCTAAGTCCTCTTTCCAATACCACCATTCTGGTCAAAATTGGATTCTCCAAGAAAGAGTTATGCCCAATCTCCCAAGATGGCCTGATTATATAATATTTTAGTAGAGCGAACTTGTACGAAGTGCCATATGTCACTGTTTCAACCTTCGGATCTAAAAAATATACACAAACAACTACAGTCCGTCCTCTTTCTCTAACTTCTTATGAAATTTCAATCTGAGGCTCATAGTGAAATTTATGACGATGTTCCCAAGGTCACCTGTTTGGAATGTAATTGGGGAGTCTGCAAAAACTCTACCTTCCTCAGATCATATCTCTACAAATATAGCGAGACAAGATCTGAAATTTGGACTTGATGTTAAAAACAATTTTGGCTCAAATGGGTTTTGTTTTTAGCTTCTGAAAAGTATTAGAAAACAAGTTATAGAAACAATTCCATGATGACCTATTTGGAGTAGCGAAACCCTAGAATCAAGCTTTGATACCAAATGTTATGAACCAACTCACAAAAGGATAGAAAAGAAAGATCAACACCTTAGAAATCAGCCTCTTCGAGGGGGAACCTCCTTTACATTACACAAATGAATAATTCTTGGATGATACAAATGACAAAACCTCCATTCTATATATAGGAGTCTAAGGGGTCACAATATAATCAAAGCCGACATAACAATAATAATATAAGGGCACATCAATAACAATAGTGGGATTCTAGGGGCACAACAATAACAATAAGGTCTACAATGACAATAATAATGGGGGAATCACTAGTATTATTGGGACATAACAGTCTGACTGGTCTTCATCAGCAACTCTACCCACTCTGTAGTCTATTGGAATTCACTTTTTCTCTCTCCACATCTTCAAGCTTACCTTTCGACTCAATTTAAAGTGCACCCACTTCTAACCATCAATGATGAACTTTGCAAGATCAACAATATTGACAACTTAGCTCGTCGGGGCTTTCGTGATAAGATATGAAAAGTAATGAACCATCCTATGGGCCAATCACCATTTCTCATATATTTCGCTTTCAGCTATCCATCAGTTGCTAGGCAGACGGTCTGAATACTGAATGTGTTCAAAAGCTGATATAACAACTTGACCTGCTTCAAACACACATGGATCTCATATTGTAATTGTAATCGTTGTTCAGGGGTTTCTGAGCGCCAAGAACAACCATAAAAACATAAACACAATCAAACTAGTGATGTGTTCGAGGGTTTCTGAGTGCCAAGAACCACTAATTTGAATTATGCAACATTGTTCAATAGTTGATTCTGCACGAAATATAACTTAGATACAACATACATCACTAATAGCTTAAAAACGTTTGAGAGGTTTTGCATTGAACTCATCTTCACTACCATAATCTGAGAAGTCCTCAAAGTTTTTTTTTGGAAAGACTTCAATAGTAACTATGTTAGTAGATTCTTTATATATATATATATATGTATGTATATATATATATATATATATATATATATATATATATATATATATATATATATATATATATATATATATATATATATATATATATATATATATATATATATATGTATATTTATATATATATATATATCTATATATATATATATATATATATATATATATATATATATATATATATATATATATATATATATATATATATATATATATATATATAGATATATTCATTGGTTGAATAAGAATAGAGATATCACGAATTTCCTTTATTAAAATACTAAGAAATTGTCCATTAGTGTTTCAAATCATGCTTATAGGAAAAGTTGTAGCATTCCGAGATTATTTACTAACAACATATGAACATCGTAGCTATGGCGGGGAAACTAGGGAAGCCAAATCTTGAAAGCAATCTCATACCAAATCTCAAAAGAAAAAAAAAAGGAAAAAAATCAAAATCAAGCAATGAATTGTTTACAAATCGAATATGATTCTTCTAACTAACACTTAAATTGAGGTGATATATTTCTATAGTTAGCAAGAGGGGAGCTTCAAACCATGAAATATTACCTCAACCATCACTGTCATCCCTCGTTCTCTGAGATTACAAATTAATACCTTGGAAAGATTGTGGGAAAGTCTATGAAACAGTAAAGCACAACCTTTATTTGCCTCTACAATGTACTTGCATAGTCTCCTTTATCACCCTCCCAATTTTCCTTTTCTTTGGGTCCTGTTGGCCCTTCCTCACCTCCCAACTCATAAGGAATTCCATAAATAATATCTTCCACACTACAAAATCAAGACATCATATATGCTTATTGCAAAAATGAAAATGCATTAAAATTTGGAAGGTCTTATCAAAAGACATGGATTTATGCAAAGCTACAAAGCCTAATGGGTTACTGAAAAATCAGTTGGAATATGGGATCACGATACTTAAATTAAATGAATGTCCTCCACTTTAAGAAAAATTGCAGATATACAAGAAAAATTTGAAAGCATTAGGATTTGAAAATGGGTCTTTTTGTCGAGAAAAAATTTCATTAACATAATGCACTTCCTTCCTAAAAAATTGTAGATATTGAAGAAAAACTTGAAAAGAATAAGGTTTTGAAAATGGGTCTTCCTGTGGAGATAGACTTTATTAACAAAAAATGCAATATTACAAGATAGAATTTAGAAACCTCTTAAAATCCATCACCAAAACAAAAAGTGCATAATGTAATGTATCAACCAAAGAGACACGATTAAAGTGACTCTAGTTTCCAAGAGTATGCATGTCTCGGGCTTTTCTAGGAGATAATATAGAGTAGCAAGTTGTTTATGAATATCTATCACATCATACAAAATATAAATATAGAAGAGAAAATTTTCTTACCTTCTCTATGAGCATAGATTACAGTATCTCCATTTCAATCATCATCACCAATTTGTGGAAGAAAGTCAACATATTGAGCACACACACTACCACTTGAGGTCATCAGAGATGGATCATGAATACAATTCTTCTTTTCAATTATGCACCATCCTACTCCTTACTAATTAAAGATACGTTATTCAATTATATTTGGTTAGGTTCCATATTATCAACAAGTTGCAAAGACAAATGTCCATTTGGGTTAAGAAAAAATGCATAGCACATTATGATTAATGGATTTCACATGTTAATAACCAAGTTACTTTGACATAGAACCCCACCTTTTCCCATCTCTGGTTGGATCCATGAAGACACAATCCCATGTCATTCTCCAAAGGTCAAAGTCTCTGCGATTCATGGATGTAGAGCAGATAGATGGTTAGGAGTCAAAAAGGGTTTTAGCCCTTATTTATGTAAATTTGAGTCAATTTTGAGATCCACCCATGGTCCACGGACCATGGGATTGTATGAAGAAAGATATAAGTAGGCATGTCTTAGAAAGTCTAAGACATGATCCAATAATAGAGATAATGATGGATGTAATGGGTCAATAGAAGATAGCGTAGAGAAGTGGGTCATAGAGGGGAGAAAGGCTCTGCAGCTGAGTGCGTAGAGGCCTAGGTAGAGTCTGTAACTGAGTGCGCGAACCCCTATAGTTGAGTGCGTAGGGTAGTTTTGAGTCTGTAACACCACATTGAAGATTAATAAAGAAGATTGTTGAAGAATTCTTGTGTTTATATGTTTACTTCTGTTTATTTATGATTGCAGTATATGTTGTGGATGAATGATGTATTTATGAAATATTGATCTAATGATGCGCGACTCTATGGAATAAGTATTAATAACTGTACGCATTACATGTTAAGTACTTTTATGAAGATTATGATACATTCTGTCATGTTTATTAAATACTTAAATAGATCTGTGCAAGTTCATATCTAGGGTTATTTCATAAGGCATGAAAGTGGATGGTTTGACTGTTAAGGGTCCACACAGACCAATCATATACCTTTGCAAAGGTTTAAAATTTGTTTAAAGGGAGTTGCAGTATCAAGCCCTAGGGGCTCATAGATCTACTTGAAGGCAGATATAGGGCATTAAAAGACATCAAAATAATCTATGGATGTGGAAACTTGGTTTCAGCATCCCCCCATACTGCTTTGGGTGAGACTACAGCTTGCACTACGTGGGTTGTTTCAGAAAGGGCCAGTAGTGTAGGGTTTTGTTTGGCACAATTAACTCTGAACCTGGATTAGGACCCCTTAAGCCAACAAATGGTTCTATTTTCGAGATTGAGATATGCTTGAAGGAGATGTGTGACGTTGCATCATTGAAATCCAACCAAGAAGGAAATTGAGAAGTGGCTGGACAAGAAGATCCATGAATACGTGGTGCAAGAGAACAGGAATCTGCGCATGTCGAAGGAGCAGTGGTTGGACAGATATTTATATACAAAAATACATGAAATTTTCTTCTGCACCTTCCTGATTGAATTATACGAGTGGATAACTAAGTTCACCGATGGCCAAGGGAGGTGGAAGCTTGACGGTCCAATAGTGTGGACTCCAGAGTTGGTATGATGATTATAAGCCTCTGAAGACAAGATTGTGCACACTGTCGACCACTAGCTCAATCGAATTGTAAGAGGATTTGTAACAGAATTTGCAGTTGATATCCCAGTCAGCTACAACGAAGCACAGTGGTGCTTCTTCAAGGGACCTCAAGGAAAGTATATGAGATCTTTGAATACCTGGATTAAGGTCCTCTTGTGTGAAAAATGAGTCATGCCATTTCCTTGATGTTCGGAGCTACGCGAAGTGGAAAACTCTTCAGAGATCGAGATAAATTGGGTCTTGAATATCACCCATTGATTGTACCTTCTTCAAGTGACGATGAGGGAGTGGTACAAGCCTCACCACGGAGTGTTGTTCAACGGATAAGATAAGGTTTTCCCTGGATACATCAACCACCCACTCCACCTCCACCTCATACACCTTCGCCCACACCTCCAACACCACCACCGTCGTTCAACATGTCGAACACAATGAAGCTGTCGATTTTCAAGGGTATAGAGTGTGAAGATATAGATCAATTTTGGTTTGTTGTGAATATTGTATGGACAACACAACATATTACTGATGATAACATAAAGAAATCACAGTTAGTTACCGCTCTGTAGGATCGCACGTTGACATGGTACATTAAGTACTATTATGATCATCTTGTGGCAACGCTAGAAGAAACTAAGAATACTTTAAACAAAGAGCTTAGTAAAGCTAAGTCTAACTCGTAGTCAATAGTTTGATTTAAGGAGATCACGATGAGGGTTGATGCGACACCTTGGGAGTTAGATAAAAGGTTGAAATGTGTGATTTGTGAAGCTAATATGCAGCTCACAGATGGTCAGCACCACAAGTGGTTTATAGCCTCGCTTCTGCCCCACCTGAGGATTGCTCTGTCACAGCAAAAGGTAGGAACTTAGGCAGAAGCCCTGGAAATCACAATGAGGTTGCATGCGATGCCCATGTAGGATGCAACCTTGGGGGTACAACAAATTCACTCCCAATTGTAGAACCTCTCCTTGGAATTACAAAGCTTGAAGAAAGAGAAGGAGACTAAACTAGAGGTGTGCGAGGAAGTCTGGTGCCTGAAATGTAAAAGCCAGGGGCATGATAAATATCACTATCCTATATTTGCAAACTATATCACAGGAGGGGGACCAATTTACCTCGGGACAGAATCTCCAACAAGACCGAGTATGGGGGCTGCGCTATGGTGCGCTATTTGTCAGGTGGCTGGAAAACATGCAATGGATAATTGTCATTTTCTTCAAAAGTTTGTTTGGACACCACAACAGTTGTTTTGAAACTTCTGCAAATTAGTGGGCCATGATGAGCACCATTGTCGTAGCTATGAACTAATGATGGAAAGAACGCCTACATACTAGATGTAAGTGTAAACTCGACCTCCATATCAGGGCACAAGAGGAGTGCATTGGGGTTATCAAGGAAGAGGATAGGGCTGAGGAGGAGGAGGATCTAGTAGAGGTCGCGGACAAGTTAATTGTTATAACTACGGGACACTAGGGAACTACGCGTGGGAGTGTCAGAATCAGACACGCCTGTCATGTTAATACTGCAGCCAGTTTGACCACACTATAGAATAATGCTCTGTATTGATAGCTAAGATACAGGAGAATAAGGCACAACCTCAACAACCTACACATAACTTACAAATTATGAGAGTTGAGCCCCCTAAAGAAGATCAAAATGTGAATATATTGCTGAGGAGCAGGATAAAGACTGGCGATGATAAGGGAAAACAGTCTGAAGAGGATGAATGGGTCCATAAGGCCCCGGAAAAGGAAGTTGGTTTTGATTTGGAGCACACAAAGGAAACATTTATGGAGGCCAAGAAAAGCTTCACCGAGGCATCCACCTCAGGAATCCAGAACAAAGTACCAGAAACCAACGCGACTATAGAGGTTGATCCCTCTATGCTTACCATGTTCTTGGAGACCTGCATGAAATTGTTGCGTGATAGAAAAGTTGTGAAGGTCCTGCGGAAGTTAATAAAG
This sequence comes from Pinus tabuliformis, assembly GCA_031772625.1. NCBI lineage: Eukaryota > Viridiplantae > Streptophyta > Pinopsida > Pinales > Pinaceae > Pinus > Pinus tabuliformis. The sequence continues at coordinate 7,048,275 of CM062816.1, forward strand.
AAATGCGTTGGAAAAGAAAATGCCCTAGATGGACACTGAGTAATAAGAAAAATTGGCAAGCATAAGGCAAGAACAGGGCATGAGATGAGGCTCACTACACAGATAGGAGATTATGAGATGGACCAGGTTATCTTGGATCTGGGGTCTGATGCGAAAATTTTGCCAAAACAAACATGGGAAAGAATGGGGAGACCTATGATGCAGTGGTCTCCGATCCAGCTTAGAATGGAAAACCAGCAGAAGATCATCCCTATGCGACAATTACATGGAGTGACAATAGATATCAAAGGTGCGAGCATGCTGGATGATTTTGAAGTAATAGAGATCATTGATGACAATAATCCATACCCCGCGCTCCTCGGAATTGACTAGGCCATTGACATGAATGGGGTGATCAAATTGAAGAAGTGGACAATGTCGTTTGAAAGGAAATCGCTTCGAGTTGTAGTACTATTGGACCTTGCAGAAGGGCTGTGCTACATTGAGTCAGTCCATGATTATGAGGAAAGCGAAGATGACTTAGATCAAATCTACAAAATCACAGCGCATTGGATCAATCCAATAGTGGATGGGTGGATTGCATGGGATCGGGAGAGTTCCTACACCTCTGATTTAGACGAAGAGTTGAAGCATTGAAAGAATTGTCTGCATGAAGTATCCACATTGCGATGCAACATGATGACTAAATCACTGCGTTGTGTTTCATCGGAGGTAAGAAATTTACCTTATTATGATGGTTTAACTAGCATGGATAAGTTTTTGGATGTGTTTGAGTGTGAAGTCCCTGAGCATCATCGATTCCCAGCATTAGATCTAGCATTCCACTCTACACCTATAATATACGTAGGGGGGAGATTATGGGGTATAGAGGGAGGTACCCAAGGGAATAATGTAGTAATGGGATGGGTCATAGTTAATAAATAAAGCGGTTAACCTGCATCATGTAAGGGACCACAAGTAGTTAGCAATAATGTGATAAGCCCATTGTATTAGATATATGGTATTAAGAGATGCATGGTATTGAACCATGGTATTTTATGTATGAGACCTATATAGAGGGTAGAGACTCCCCATGGAAAGATGTCAAGGAATATTTTATGGATAAGCATATGACTTGTGGAGTGTTCTCCTTCCTTAAGGAGTGATTGTATGGTGTTACCCTACCTCAAGGGTTTGATATTAATAAAGAGAAGCATTTCTATATTCAAATCTTGTTATTTCTCAGCATATTTTCTATTTTCATATATTTCCAGGTCAGATCTATTACAAGTGGTATCATAGCACTTTCTTGGGCAAAGTGGAGAGATACTTTTTTTTGGCAGGAATGTTTTGGGGTGGTGAGTTTGCATATCAGATATTAAACTTCTGGTGTAAAATTTGCATAAAAAAATTGCAGAATTGTATTCTTTGCAAAAAAAAGACCCAAATTCGAAAAACAAATCGACCAAATCGGAGTTCGGATGAGGGAGATATCGCTGATTTAGGAATTAGTTGTGTTGCAGAAATATTTTGATGAAAATTTGTGGATGGCAGATATCCAATTAATTTTTGTAGTTTCTATGGGGAATTTCGAGAAACTAATTGCAGATCTGAGATCCTATTGAAAAATTTCCCAATGTCAAAAAAAAATCGGTCGAATCGGAGTCCGGATGAGGGAGATATCGCTGATTTAAAATCAGCACTTTTTTCATAATTGTTTGACGGTGGGATAGTTGCAGAGCCAATCTGGAATTCCAGAGTGCGTAGATCAGGATTTCTATCTCATGGGAAGATGTAGAATGGTTGTTCCATTTCCAAAAATAGGTTATAATAAGGATTCTGAGCAATATTGATCGAGTTGTGTCCATTTTAAATTTCCGCCAAAGTAGGTGATTTTTTTTTTCAAAAAACTCTTCATGGCTTCTAGCAATAAATGTTTTTTAAGGGAAAGATAATGGTCCTACTATTGAAGAATTCATAAAAGATCTAAAGTAAAATTATCCAAAACGTTGGAAAGGTTTTGATATGGCTTGGTTTGAAAGATGAGGCTGCCATATGGTGGAGATCACTTGACAGCAAGAAGTTGTACAAACTTTCAGATGAAGAATTTGAAAAATTACTTTTAGACAAATGGTCTCATGCTGGAAAACAAGATAATGCAAAAAAAGTGTGGTTATTTTCTACTGTTATCTCCTTATTATAGGTTCATGTATGTATTCAGAAGGAGAAGATCATTGTGTCTATAAATCCTAGTTGCAAGAAAAATCTTATAAATGTTAATTTGGCAAAAAATTGCATGTTCCCGCAAAACACATTGAAAGCACACAAGTTGATAATGAGGATGTTCAAGTTTATAAAGATTTGAAGATTTCTATGGATAAGTATGTATTGCATTATGATTTTTATGCCTCAGATATGGTTAATGTGGATGTTGTTTAGGGATACCCTTGGATGGAATATGTTCGTACTATCAGTATTAATGTGCAGAAGAAATTCCTGAAGCTATGGTATAAAAAGAAGAAAATTACATTACATGACATTTCCATCAATAGACAGGTAGATTCCAAGGAGGCTGAAGTAGAAGATGTTGTAGGTACTAACACATCAGATGAGGAATCTGTGGTTGAAGTAATACTGGAAGATAAGCAACAACCGTAGGCACCACAACATGTAGCAGATACCAATCAGACTCCATTAGGTGGTGAATTAAAGAAAGATACACACTTGGGTAAAACTTCAGCATAACACCACCCACATCACCTAGCAAGAAAACAACCAACATGATGGAAATGAATTAGCAACAAGGATAACAACCCCTGCATGACAGATAAAGGGGTGCGCGAATCCACCACAACACATCAACACAAAGGAACCACAAAGATCAACACCCATCTCAAGCGAACGAGGCACCAGCTAGATCGAGTAATTAACTATCTCTGGGATGGCTAGATGCACGTGCATGATACCAATGGACTACTATTTTGAGTAGATCTTATTATTTGTGTTCTTCTTATGTTTCAAGGATGAAACATGTTTAAGGGGGGTGGAATGTAGTATACTTAGGGGGATATTATGGGGTAGAGAGGGAGGTACCCAAGGGAATAATGTAATAATGGGATGGTCCATAGTTAATAAATAAAGTGGTTAACCCGCATCATGTAAGGGACCACAAGTAGTTAGCAATAATGTGATAAGATCATTGTATTAGATATATGGTATTGAGAGACACATGGTATTGACCCATGGTATTGTATGTATGAGACCTATATAGAGGCTAGAGACTCCCCATGGAGAGATGTCAAGGAATATTGTATGGACAAGAATATAGCTTGTGGAGTGTTCTCCTTCGTTAAGGAGTGATTGTATGGTGTTACTCTACCTCAAGGGTTTGATATTAATAAAGAGAATAATTTCTATATTTAGATATTGTTATTTCTAGCATATTTCTATTTTCATATATTTGCAGGTCAGATCTATTACAATGCCCGCATGATGGTGGGGGACGCACAAGGATAGCTTTGATGGATGGCGGGATTATAGAAGAACGATGAGATTGGGGTTTGATCAACCTACGCTTGATTTGATTGAGAAATATGATGGGAGGGATGATCTACGCGATCACCTAGCGAAGTGGACTAAAGCGTATGGAATGGAGCCGCAGCCGGAGTGGGTACATTTATTCTTCCATACTTTGGACACCATCCCCATGAACTGGTATTTGGAGATAGAGCTCTGCCATGGCACCACGGAGTGGGATATATTGAGGGAAGGATTCTCAATGACCTTCAGCTTCGAAGATGTGCTCGAAAGCATTGACAAAGCTCTGCAGGTGGTTAAAGCAGTGATCTTAATAATACCACAAGAACCTCTAGAATGGGTCAAACTAGACTGGAGCACCCAACTGCACTAGGCGTTGGAATGTTATAATGTGACCACTAAAGAGGAGGATGAAGATCCTGTTGGCATTATGTACATGTGTTGTACTTGATGACAACCCACTTATAGCATAACAACTCACTTGTATATGGTAACTAGATGAATCTACAGAAGAGATATCAGATGTGACAGAATGCATGGCAGTTGTGTTTACAGATGTGATGAAATGCAGGGTAGTTCAAAGGAATCAGTTCAGAAGTAATGTACAATGGCATTATGATACAGGTGTTTCCCTTGATGGAAACTCACTCAGATGACAGTTCATAGTGCAATAGGTTAACAACAAAGGATTACAGATCAGACTCCAGGGATTGAAGAAAGAGAGTAGTTTAAGAAGTATACGCTGGTTCACCTTGTCCAAGCAACGTATTCATGCGGGTTAACAGAACAAAAGGAGCGTATACGTATACACACACTTTCAAAGGGGGAAAAGAGCGTACATGTTGGAAAACTAAGATTTTGGTCCAAGGTATTTAGTCCAAGTTATTTTGGCCCAAGGTATTGATCCAAGGTATTTGGTCTGAGGTATTTGGTTCGAGGAATTGACCCTAGGTATTTGGTCCAAGGTATTGATCCTAAGTGGTTCTAGTCCAAGGTATTGAGAAAGGCCTAAAACTATATAAGGAGGAGAAGATCATTAGGCCAAGGTGTGCAAGTATTGAATATCTGATGAAGTGTTAGATCAAATATGCAGGTTATGGGTTTTTGATGCTTTGCTTGATCTAAACTAAGGATACACGTATGTGGTTGATGATGGATGAGATCTAATGATGGATCAAGATCATAATGACTTATCATTATGTGATCTGATAATGGATAGGCTAGATCTAATTGCTAACGCATGTTTTATCCTTTATATATGATGATTTGGGTATGTCTGAAGTCTGGAATTGAAGTGAAGTTATAAGTAAGTATTTGCAGATCTATACGTTGGTTCACTTTGGTGAAGGTGTGTATACATGCTGGTTCAGCTCTTCCAAGTAGTGTATGCAAAATAAAAACTTGATGTTCATGGATGACTAATCTATCAGATCAATACTAATGTTTTACTACCATATTACTGTTGTTTGTCAATGATGTCTTCTTAGATATGAAAGTAGAACTGAATGTATAAGGAAATTGAGTTTGATTGATTGATTGATTGAGAAGGAAGGGTGATCCTTATTGCTATCTGTTTAGAACTCTGTAATATGACAGTAGATCTTTTGAATATCAATGATTGGTACAGTTTTTGGTTCAGAGGTTTTATGATTCAGTATCTTTAGAGGTATATGGAGGTTGGACAAAAGGAAGTAGCGTATACGTGCAGGTTTGCTTCATTAAAGGAGCGTATACATTTTGACACATGCATTTTGAGGTATAGTTTGTTCTGGTTGTTGATGCAGTGTTCTGGTTTCATATCTTTGTATTGGATATAGTGATCTATCTATTCTAGTTGATTGGATGAATTTGATTAAGTTTAAAGGAATGGTTGATTCAGTTGTGTCAGAGGTTCAGAGGTGTCAGTGATTGATTTTTTTAGTTATATCAGAGATTGATGAAGTATGGAAAATCTACAAAGTTATGAGTTAATTTTTGCAGATCTATACTCTGGTTGGATTTGATAAAATCTTGTATACACGTCGGTTTGGCACATCAAAGTAGTGTATACATTATGAAATATGATGTTTGAAGTTGCAGTTGATTCTAGTTGTTGATGCAGAGTTCTAGGTTCTGCTTTGTGTTCCGGAGACTTTGTTCTAGTGACAGTGGTCTGAATGTTCATATTGATTGATTGTGATTTGCTTCAATGATGATGGGTTTTCAATGATTGATTCAGTTGTGGTTGATTCAGATATTGATGATTGAGTTTCATTGATTGGTTGATGCTGATGTATTTGATGGTTATGGTGATTGATTCTATGCTTCAATGTTGTTGATGGGTCCAATATGAAAATTGGATGAAACGTGGCCTACATATAGTGTTGTTGTGTAGCAGGAGTATCCAGTGTGAAAATTTATGAAACATGGTCCCTGGAAGAAGAGAGAAGGTAGCCTTCTGTATTCTAGTGCCTACGTACTGGTAAACATATTGGCTAGAGCTATGGGGTTGTAGCTCCCTTCCAGTAGAAGCTGGAAAACGAGAGAAGGTTGTAGCCTTCTGCAGGTGGGTGCCTGCGTACTGGTATGAGTCTACACCAGTACAATATTGTAAATAGATAATCTTATTATTGAAAGAAGACAGAGGCGATAGCAGCAGGTGGTTTTCACCCACATTGGGTTTCCACCTTAAATCTTGGTGTTCATGTGTGTTGCTTATGTGTGATGGTTTATTCTGTTATTTCTGCACATGGTTACTGTTTAATGTTTAATAATGTACCGATGCACTGATTAAAGATCAGAATATGATGAATTAACTGAATCATAAGTTCACTCGATATACACTAGTTTCCTTAAGAACAGTTACATGCACATGCGAGTTCCGTTCATTGAAGTAGCATATATAAATCTGATTATGGAAATGAAAAAGTTATTGATTTGTAAATACTGATTCACCCCCCTCTCAGTATTATTTCCAACAATTGGTATCAAAGCAGGTCCTTTGGCAGAAGCTTGATCGCTTAAAGGAGATCTGTAGAAACAATGGGAAAGAAGCTAAAGAAGAAAGCACCTCAAAAGAAGAAGGCATCCCAAAGGAACTATGACATTGGGAGAGACGATTGGGGATTATGTGGAAGAAACTCTTCAGATTGAGAATCACTTGAGAATGAAGATGAACAAGCAAAAGAACTATCAAACATGAATTTGTTGTCCTCTGGTGATACATTTCTCTATTCATTTGAAGATAATGAAAGTGATAGTGAAACAACTGAATTTTCTCTTATGGGTGAAAGAGAAATAAATCAAATAGAAGCAAAATTTAAAAGGCTTACAGATATAATTGGATATCAAGAAGATCTAATTGATAAAAGGGAATGCTCCTACAAAGAAGAAGTTACCAGATTAAAATATCAGTTGGAGGAAGGAAATAAGTTAAGGAAGAAGTACAAAGAAAAGGAAGAATAATGTCAAAAGCTACAGGATGAAGTGACATCATTAAGAAATGAAGTAAGTGAAAAGAGTACAACAATCAAGAAACAATAAGATAGATCCAGTTACTATGAAAGTCTTGAAGCTAAGATCCTCTCTCTAAAAGAAGATCTTGAAAAATCAAATAAGCAGAATGAAGAACTACTCCAAGCACTTGAAGGATAAGAAAACGAAGCTCTCGAATTAAGGCAACAAGTGGAAGAAGGAAGAAAAGCTAAAGAAATCATGAACAAGCCGTATCTTAAAGGAAGAGCAATATGAGGTTGAGGTAAATATCCTAAAAGGTAAATTAGAACAACAGGATAAACTTTTACGATTTCAAGATAGTACTAAGACTTTGAATGATATTCTTAGTAGTAAAAGGTCTCCTACCATCAAATATGGTCTTGGTTTTCATGCAATTTTTAAAGGAGAATCTAGCTCACAAACTAAAGCAAAGAACTCTAGTGAAAAATCTAAAATGCTCAATAACGAGATAAGAGGTCAACCCCATCAACAACCAAGGAAAGAGAGTCTTCAAAGAAAATCATTTACTCCTAACTATGGAAGTGATAATCAGTTCTTTCCTCTGATGAATAATGTTGAATGTTTTATATGTCATAATTTTGGACATGTTGTAGCAAGATTCAGAAGTAGAATGGTTCAAGCTAATAACTATCACACAGAAACATCATCAGCTTCCAGGTACTTCAAGGGATATTGTTTTTCTTGCAATATGTTTGGTCACAAAGCCATTGACTGCTATAGAAGGAATATGAAACATGTAATATGTTATGCATGTAATAAGCTTGGACATATAGCAAAGGAATGCAGTAGAAAATTTTGGGCACCATACCAAAAGGAGAAAACATCATCACACTCGAAGATATGAAAGAAGAGGGAAGTACATTCAAAAAAATGTGGCATGGCACAGTATACAGACATAACAGACTTAGGGGGAGCTAAAAGTGTGAAACTTCAGTGTTCTAAATCTCATACATAAGTTTCATGAATATAAGTCGCGTATATATGCGAGTTCAAAGTTACACAGTCACGTATATGTTTGTTTGAGGAAAAATCAGTGGGACATACTTAGGAAAAAGGGTCTGATATTTTTCAGTCAATTATCTGCTCTGGGCTGATGATATCTGGAAATGTGTTGGTCCTCATAAGTTGTTAAAAAGTTGATGTATATCTGATTGATAATGATGCCTTGATGATTATTACTGATATATGCAATGATCAGATATGATAGTGAATAGGTGGCACAAGTTCAGGGGGGGAATATGCTATTCTTCTAATATTGTGTTGGCATTATGGCATTATGGACATGTGTTGAACTTGATGGCAACCCTCTCACAGACAGACATTTCTCTTATATACATCTTGATGGGGACAAGAAGAGCCAAGAGGAGAGAAGAGGGGCCATTTACATATGCTTATCGGAACCATTGAGCCATTGGGAGCTTATCGGAGCAATAGAGGCTCTTTCTCATATATATGCTTATTGGGAGGTATCGGGCTTATTAAAACCCATATATGCATGCATTAATATTATCGGGAGAGGTTTGGGTGCGTAAAACCCATATACATATGCTTTATTCAATAAAAAATAGATGTATGCATTTTCCCCTTTTGGCGGATATATCCCAGTTACATGAGTATTAATACATGTGTTTCGACATATCGGCATTGGGGGCTTGTCGACCCAATTGCATTGGACCCGATGGCATTTCAAATATGGTCTATAATAATATCGCATCCGCTGTATATCGCAAGGTATATAGGGTTGCCCACCTCAAAACCTCCGATTACGAGTGGACCCGATGGGGCATTAAATTTGGTGTATAATAATATCGCGTCCGACATATATCGCAGTGTCACTGATCGGGGGTTCCGCTATGTGACACCACTGAAACCTCCGATTGCGATCGGACCCGATGGTGGCATTAAAATTTGGTGTATAGCAATATCGCATATGCAATGCATAAAGGGTCGCCCACCCCAGTCCTTCGATTGTGATAAGAAGTGGCGGACCCGATGGGAACTTTAAAGGGACTTTATAATATATCGCATCCATCGCACAGTTTATAAATGCCTCCCTCTTCAAATCACCGATAGCAATGAAAAGAGCGGACCCGATATATATAAAAAAGAGGGTTAATGGGCATGAAGCATCCGATCGATCGAATCGGAAGTCGGGAATAAGCCATGACACGGGCATGTGTTGTTAGCGATGAGGAGCGGACCCGATATATTTATAAAGCATGGTTAATGGCCATATCGCATCCGATCCATCGGATCGGCCATCGGCAAATAGACGATGTTATACAGCGATAAGGAGCGGACCCGATATATTATTGTTATGGGTACATAATGTTTAAAGTCCGCCTTTTGTTGTTTGGACTTGTTTTCCCGCTATCATCGGTCAAAGCAAGCGAGCCTCAGGATTTCGGATCCTCTGGTTTTGACTCATGGTTTTGTCAAAAGCATGACTATATAAGAAGAAAAGAGATCCTTTGGCAAGGAATCGATTATGAATTGAAGATCTTAAGGGAGAATTGATTGGCATTCTTGTGATCGGTTAAGGAGCAATTACTGATCAAGGAGAATGCACGTAGAACAAAGAAAAGGATCGCAGGCTTGAAGTTCAGACATTTCTTCGAGAGAAATCGCATTGCTTCAGGTGTATTGCAGTTGAGGTTCTAGGTGCGCATATTGGGTTTGTCTTGTGTCTAGCCTCCGGGTGAACTGTTATATGTATATCCTCTGCATTGTGTTCTGATTTCGGCATAAACAACCTCTATTTTAATGGGTGACCAGATCGAGCATTTATTTATATTTTGATCTAGTGCTTGGGTTGGCGCTTGGGTGATTTTGAAAGATCTGCAGTATAAAGAAAATATATATTGATCTGATGCCTGGGTAATTCTGAAGATTTGTTTATACTTGATGACCATTTGATCTTCTTGGATCCAGTCTGAAAATTAATGAAACGTGGTCCTTGAACGAAGTAGGGGGTTGTAGCTCCCTTCCAGGAGAGACTGGAAAACGAGAGAGGGTTGTAGCCCTCTGCAGGTTGCAGCCTGCGTACTGGTAAAGGACTGCACCAGTACAAATTCATTGTAAAATAAATTCTATTTGAAAGAAGATAGAGACATCATGCAGCAGGTGGTTTTCACCCACATTGGGTTTCCACCTTATATCTAGTGTTCCGTTGTGTGACAATCTGTTTTAACTGTTCTTGTTCATCATTTTATGGTACTGACATACAAGTTAATTATCAATTTTGGAAGAATAATTTAAAGCATAAATCTGGATAATTTATTGAAAAGAAATTAATAATACTGATTCACCCCCCCTCTCAGTATTATTTCCAACAATTGGTATCAGAGCAGGTCCTTCTGAAGAAGCTTGATCGCTTGAAGGAGATCGTCCATCATGAGCAACTACGAGAGGGAAGCATCAATCAGGCCACCTATTTTTGATGGGACAAACTTCGTATATTGGAAGGTAAGAGTTACAGCCTATCTTCAATCTCTGGGTACAGAAGTCTGGGACATCATAGAAACAGGGTATACTTTTCCATCAGCTACTCCTACAGATCCAGCTGAGAAGAAGAAATATGAAACAAATGCAAAGGTGGTCAATACTCTTCTAGGATGTCTATCTCAATCAGAATTCGTGAAAGTTATGCAGTTAAAATCAGCAAAAGAAATATGGGACAAGATTGTCCTAAGCTATGAAGGAGATGATCAGGTAAAACGAGAAAAACTTCAAACCCTCAGGATTCAGTATGAAAATATCAAGATGTATAATGATGGAAGTGTGGCTAACTATTTTCTTCGTGTAGATGAGATTGTTAATTGTATGAAAAACTTGGGAGAAGAAATAAAATAGGCTGTTGTGGTTGAAAAAGTTCTAAGATCTTTGTCACCTAGGTTTGAATCTAAAGTTTCTGCAATAGAAGAAAAGGAGAATCTACAAAGTCTTAAAATGTCACAGCTGCACGGAATTCTTACTGGTTATGAAATGATGAAAGGAGGTCCATCAGACAGGAGAGAAGCTGCCTTCAAGGCTTCAGGCAAAGGAGAATACTATGAATCAGGACACGTGTCAGAAGAAGAAGAAGAATCAAATTTTGTCAAAAATCTCCAACGGGGTGCTGGACGATTCCGAGGTAAGTTACCTTTCAAATGCTTTGCATGTGGAAGAGTGGGTCAATATGATGCCAAATGTCCTCATAAAGAAAAGAATGACAAGGGAAAGGAACCTGTTAGATGGAACAAGAAATAGAATGCTAACAGTAAAAGCTATTACACTCATGAAGATAGTGATGGACTCTCAAATAGTGACGAAGATGAACGAGGTAATGACTATAAACTCTTAATAGCTTTTGAGGATGATGACTACATGGATGCTATAGATGAAGAGGGTTTTTATGAAGAAATGTCTAATCTCAAAATTTTCTTAGAAGAGAAAAATGTGATTATTGAATCTCTGCATGTCAACTAGCTAAAAGAGAAAAACATCTTGAAAAATTGGAATGTGAAATTGTTGGCCTTAGAAAAGAGATTGAGAAGACAAAAGCTCTTAATCTTAAATTTGTTAAAGGATCTGAAACTCTGGATGAGATCATCAATGTGCAGTGTTCTCCATTAATCAAGACAGGTCTGGAATATAATGGAGAAGCATCTAAAGCATCCACCTCCAAAAGTTATCTTGATGCAGCAAGAAGGAGCGAGCAAAAGGCGTAATAGAAATCATCAAGTAAATCAGGGACAGTTTATCTCAAGAACGAACAAAAACTATCAAGAAGATTGGAGGAAAGCTACAAACAGAAGCTACAACCAGCCACAGGTAAAATCTTCCCAATTTGCCTCAAGAATGGATGTTGGTAGAAACTACAATCGATTGGATGATAGATTTGATAATCGCAGAAGTTTCTTCAATGGGTAATGTTTCTCTTGCCATAAATTTGGTCACAAAGCAACTCAATGTGTTGCCTATAAGACAATCATGACTAGAGAAGCTCATAAACAAAGAAGTATGTCTGGAATCAAGAAAAGGACCTATAACAATTTTTCCGCCCTTGAAAGTGAAATTGAATGTTCTATTTGTAATAAGTTTGGTCATGAAGAATCTGAATGCAGGAGCAAGTTTTAGAAGACAACTCAGAAGGAACAAAGCCCGAATGCCAGAACTTGGAGAATGAAGGAATCACAACCAGAAAGATGTGGAATAGCTTTTTATGCAAAAGGACAAGAAAATTTATGGTTTATCGACAGCGGATGTTTGAAGCACATGACAGGTGATAAAGAAAAACTTGAATCATATACTACTCTAGAAAAGGGAAAGAAGGTTTCTTTTGGAAATGACACTCCTGCGGCCATAAAAGGAAAAGACACTGCTCAGTTGAAAGAAAAGGTCAAGGCTGGAAATGTTTTGTATGTTGATGGCTTGAAGCATAATCTACTAAGTGTCAGTCAGATGTGCGATCAAGGAACATAGGTAATATTTCGATCAAATGGATGTAGTGTTCATGATCTCGATACAGGAAAAATAGTGATCAAAGGCAGAAGAACTCCAAATAATTTATACATATTTGAAGAAGGACAACAACAATGCTATTTGAGCAAGGATGATGAACATTGGTTATGGCACCGGAGGTTGGGGAACTTAAGCTTTTCACAAATAAGGAAGGCATGCAAATAACAGGTAGTCCGTGGTCTTCCAGACATCAAAATTCTAGACAACACAATATGCAAATCATGTCAGTTTGGTAAGCAAACCAGAACTAAATTTCCTGAAAAGGAAGGATCAGCTAGCAGGCCTCTTGAGCTGGTACATACAGATATATGTGGTCCATTTAGGACAAGGTCACCTCAAGAAGAAGAATATTTTATATTATTCATTGATGACTTCTCTAGGATGGTTTGGTTAGGACTTATGAAGCACAAAGACGAAGCATTCGAAAAGTTCAAGTCTTTCAAAGCCTTGGTTGAAAATGAATCAGATTACAAAATTAAGTGCCTCAGGTCTGACAGAGGAGGGGAATTTACCTCAAATGAGTTTTTCGATTTCTGTGAAGAACATGGAATAAGAAGGGAATTCTCTACAGCTAGGACTCCTCAGCAGAATGGAGTTGTGGAAAGGATGAACAGAACAATCCAACAAATGGCTCGTGCTATGCTTGATGAGTCTGGAACTCCCGCAACCTTCTGGGGTGAAGCTGCATTTTCTGCGGTTGTTATTCTCAACAAAACAAATGTCCGAGTGAATAGCACTCAAACTCCGCATGAGCTCTGGTATGGTGAAACTCCTTCGGTAAAGCACTTCAAAATTTTTGGGAGCAAATGCTATATTAAGAATACTGATGAACAGCTTGGCAAACTTGAGCCTAGAGCAGACAAAGGCATTCTCCTTGGTTATTCTCCTCACAGCAAAGCATATAAGTGTTACAATAAAAGGCTTGGAAGAATTGTTGACAGCATTGATGTAGTGGTTGATGAAAAGGGATACATTCCTAGGCAAGTAAGGTATGAAAATATCGAAGAAGATGAAGACTACCCTCCAAATCATACCAATGATGAAGAAAAAGAACCTCAGGAGGCACCCGAAGAACAGATAATGATAGAAGAGAAGACTCCACTAGGTATGTACAGAAGAATCATCCAGAATCTCAAATTTTGGGACAAAAAGAGGCAGGCGTACAAACAAGAAGATCAACTGCAGAAGCTTCAAGCTATTTGGCATTACTGTCCTCCACTGAACCACAAAATGTAAGAGAGGCATGCAAGGATGAATGTTGGGTCAAGGCAATAGATGAAGAACTTGAACAGATCGAAAAGAACAACACTTGGGAGTTGGTTCCTAGACCAAAGGATAAGAATGTCATAGGAACAAAATGGATTTTCAAAAATAAGTTAAATGAAAATGGGGAGGTAATTAGAAACAAGGCAAGACTGGTGTGTAAAGGGTATGCCCAACAAGAAGGAATAGATTTTGAAGAAACTTTTGCTCTCGTTGCAAGACTTGAGGCCATCCAAATGTTCCTTGCTCTCTCAAGCTTTCAAAAGTTCAAAGTATTTCAAATGGATGTGAAATCAGCTTTTCTGAATGGAGACTTAGAAGAAGAAGTATACATTGAGCAGCCAGATGGTTTCATTCTTGGGAATGATCCAAATCTTGTATGCAGATTGAAAAAGGGCCTCTATGGTCTTAAAGAGGCTCCAAGGGCTTGGTACTACCGTTTGGACAAATATCTTCATCAACAAGGTTTTTCAAAAGGATCAGCATATAGCAATCTTTATATAAAAATTGAAAATGATAAGTTGTTGATACTTGTTGTGTATGTAGATGTTATTATCTTTGGCAGCAATGAAGAAGCTATGAGTCAAAGCTTTGCCTTGGTAATGCAGAAAGAATTCGAAATGTCCCTGCTAGGAGAACTGACATACTTTCTTGGATTGCAAATCCAACAAAATAAAGATGGTATCTTCTTGTCTCAGACCAAGTACCTCAACCGGATTTTGAAGAAGTATGGCATGGAAGATTCAAAACCAGTATGTACCCCCATGGTTACAGGATGCAGTCTTAGTGCGAATGATGAATCAACAGCAGTTCATCAACCAACCTACATATCTATGATTGGAAGTCTACTTTATTTGACAGGTACCCGACTAGACATCATGCATGCAGTGGGAATAGTTGGAAGATTTCAGGCCAATCCTAAGGAAACTCATCTTCAGGCAATTAAGAGAATCTTCAAATATCTTCAAGGTACTCAAAACTATGGCTTATGGTATCCTAGAAACACAAATCTCACAGTCCATGCTTACATAGATGCAGATTGGGCCGGAAGTGTGGATGATAGGAAAAGCACAAGTGGTGGTTCTTTCTTTATGGGTTCCAGATTATTATCATGGTTCAGCAAGAAACAGAGTTCAATTGCCTTGTCTACAGCTGAAGCAGAATACGTGGCTACTACATCTTGTTGCACTCAACTTCTTTGGATGATGCAGACCTTGCAGGATTTTCAAATCACTTGTACTCCACCTATCTCCATCTTATGTGATAATACAAGTGCAATCAACATTTCAAAGAACCGAGTCATGCATTCAAAAACCAAGCACATACTGATCAAGTATCATTTTCTCAGGGAACAAGTGCTTGAACAAAAGGTCAAGATGGAATATGTTTCTTCTAAGGAACAAGTGGCTAAAATATTTACCAAACCATTGCCCAGGAGACTTTTGAATACCTCAGGCAAAAGCTGGGGGTTGTTGACGCATCATCCTGTTGTTAATTCTCAGATTGGTGCTTGTACGTGAGGTTCATATGGGGTATACACGTACAAGGTTCAGGGGGAGCATAATTCATTGTTGGCATTATAGTATTACAGAAGGAGTCATATGTTCTTGGTTGTCTCAATATCCATGGAAATAAAGGTGCTGAGTTCAATTAATGGCACCAGCTGAAGGGAAAAACAGGGCGGTCTCTGTATTATACGTAGCCAGAATAGCTCGACTTTATGTCATAAAGAACATGGTGTCGCCAACTACTGTGGAATAAAATGGTTGCCAGAAAACTCTGAAGTTGATGTCACTTTCAGAATCTGGTTCATAAATAGGTGGAACAGGTCCTCAGGGGGAGAAATCAGGAGGAGCAAGCTCTCAGGGGGAGACATAGTCAGGAGAAGTAGATATCTACCCTTTGCCCTTGATGTCAAAGGGGGAGAGTGCCTTTTGTGCTTTTTGGTCGATGTTGTTGCCATCAAGTCCAAAGGGGGAGATTGTTGGCATTATGGCATTATGGACATGTGTTGAACTTGATGGCAACCCTCTCATAGACGGACATTTCTCTTATATACATCTTGATGGGGACAAGAAGAGCCAAGAGGAGAGAAGAGGGGCCATTTACATATGTTTATCGGAACCATTGAGCCATTGGGAGCTTATCAGAGCAATAGAGGCTCTTTCTCATATATATGCTTATCGGGAGGTATCGGGCTTATTAAAACCCATATATGCATGCATTAATATTATCGGGAGAGGTTTGGGTGCGTAAAACCCATATACATATGCTATATTCAATAAAAAATAGATGTATGCATTTTCCCCTTTCGGTGGATATATCCCAGTTACATGAGTATTAATACATGTGTTTCGGCATATCGGCATTGGGGGCTTGTCGACCCAATTGCATTGGACCCGATGGAATTTCAAATATGGTCTATAATAATATCGCATCCGCTGTATATCGAAAGGTATATAGGGTCGCCCACCTCAAAACCTCCGATTACGAGTAGACTCGATGGGGCATTAAATTTGGCGTATAATAATATCGCAACCGACATATATCGCAGTGTCGCTGATCGGGGGTTCCGCTATGTGACACCACTGAAACCTCCGATTGCAATCGGACCCGATGGTGGCATTAAAATTTGGTGTACAGCAATATCGCATCTGCAATGCATAAAGGGTCGCCCACCCCAGTCCTCTGATTGCGATAAGAAGTGGCAGACCCGATGGGAACTTTAAAGGGACTTTATAATATATCGCATCCATCGCACAGTTTATAAAAGCCTCCCTCTTCAAATTGCTGATAGCAATGAAAAGAGCGGACCCAATATATAAAAAAGAAGGTTAATGGGCATGTCGCATCCGATCCATCAGATTGGAAGTCGGGAATAAGCCATGACACGGGCATGCATTGTTAGCGATGAGGAGCGGACCCGATATATTTATAAAGCATGGTTAATGGCCATATCGCATCTGATCCATCGGATCGGCCATCGGCAAATAGACGATGTTATACAACGATAAGGAGCGGACCCAATATATTATTGTTATGGGTACATAATGTTTAAAGTCCGCCTTTTGTTGTTTGGACTTGTTTTCCCGCTATCATCGGTCAAAGCAAGCGAGCCTCAAGATTTTGGATCCTCTGGTTTTGACTCATGGTTTTGTCAAAAGCATGACTATATAAGAAGAAAAGAGATCCTTTGGCAAGAAATTGATTATGAATTGAAGATCTTAAGGGAGAATTGATTGGCATTCTTGTGATCGGTTAAGGAGCAATTACTGATCAAGGAGAATGCGCGTAGAACAGAGAAAAGGATCGCAGGCTTGAAGTTCAGACATTTCTTCGAGAGAAATCGCATTGCTTCAGGTGCATTGCAGTTCAGGTTCTGGGTGTGCATATTGGGTTTGTCTTGTGTCTAGCCTCCGGGTGAACTGTTATATGTATATCCTCTACATTGTGTTCTGATTTCGGCATAAACAACCTCTGTTTTAATGGTTGACCAGATCAAGCATTTATTTATATTTTGATCTAGTGCTTGGGTTGGTGCTTGGGTGATTTTGAAAGATCTGCAGTATAAAGAAAATATATATTGATCTGATGCCTAGGTAATTCTGAAGATTTGTTTATACTTGATGACCATTTGATCTTCTTGGATCCAGTCTGAAAATTAATGAAACGTGGTTCTTGAACGAAGTAGGGGGTTGTAGCTCCCTTCCACGAGAGACTGGAAAACGAGAGAGGGTTGTAGCCCTCTGCAGGTTGCAGCTTGTGTACTAGTAAAGAACTGCACCAGTAAAAATTCATTGTAAAAGAAATTCTATTTGAAAGAAGATAGAGACATATTGCAGCAGGTGGTTTTCACCCACATTGGGTTTCCACCTTATATCTGGTGTTCCATTGTGTGACAATCTGTTTTAACTGTTCTTGTTCATCATTTTATGGTACTGACATACAAGTTAATTATCAATTTCAAAAGAATAATTTAAAGCATAAATCTGGATAATTTATTGAAAAGAAATTAATAATACTGATTCACCCCCCCTCTCAGTATTATTTCCAACATATTGCATTGTTGGCATTATGGTACCTAATGATTCCTATCAATGGTGATGATGCTTATGTGGCTAAAGTGTTTAAATGATACATCATGCTATGTTGCGGTTATAAGTTTCCTATGATGATGATACTTTTATTGCTTGGGGTTACATAGTTGTTATTCAGATAAGATTTATGGATGATTGTGGATGACTTTTTAATGATGCATACAGTACATATATGTTTCTTACATGGTGATCTTCATAAGGACAAGGAGAAGTACAAAGCTTGAGTACACAACTTCATTATTTGATGATGAGCCACTCATTTCTTTTATGCTGGTGTCATCATGCCTTCAAAGATGCATAAAATTCATATAGTGCAGTTATAATGCAAGGTTCCTATAGTTCTTGGCTCTCACATTGTTAAGGATTGTTACTGTTGATGGTATCAAGAAAGATTAACAAATGATCATGAGCTCATGGTTTGGTAGATACATAGTTGAAGGATACACATGATGTTGGATACATGGATGATTACTTAAGTTGCATATTGATAAATATCATTTGTTGGCCAAGAGAATGGTGTTAATGCAGGTCTTATGAAGACATAGCCATTTGAAGAAATGGATTTTCAGAGACATGGCTTACTTAGTCACATAATGATGATGACTTCTTAATTTATGATGTTAAGTTTTGATACTCACACATGTTGATTATCATGGTTGATGCTTATCAAATGTGGGATGTTCCCTAGTGATGATACATGGTTGATATATTGAGGGGTTTTGTGGAAAGATCATGTTGTTCTTGATGATGATGTTATGATCATAGATAATGACTATGCTATTTTCACATACATATGACATGATGTCAATGTTTTTGTGTTACTTCTTGGAGATATGACATATGCTTAGTTGATTCATGGAAGGTTATGATAAGGCTCTTTCTGCTAAGGAAACGAAGCAAGTTGATCTTGATGAGATCAAGAGGATGATTTGATATCTATATGTGGCATACTTTGTCACAGGTTGATGTTATTTAATTTATCATATCTTCGGAACTGATGATGGACATATACAGGTTGCGGGTCTGGATGTTGCTAACACATGCTCATGGTGTAGATCATATATGATAGTTGTTGATGACTATCATGGTCTTGTTTAGATCTTTGTTATTTGTTATAAATACCATGTATATCACTCAGTGAAAAGGTCATATAAAGGCCCATGATGTAATAATATGTCTCTGTCTATCATAGTCTTTTGAAGAGTCCTTTTTGGTCATATGATATAATTTGTAACCCCACTATGCATGGGAAGGATGATGTAATAATTGCTATATTTCAGTCATGTATAAACAATTGGTATATCCCCACTTGATTGGGAGATTGATGTATGTATGAGTCATTGGTGATAGGAAGGTCAAACTCACATAGTTGAGTTATAGAGTCATGTTATTGTTTTGGAAAAAAATTTGCAGACTCTGCATGTGCTCAGGGGGAGCATGGAAAGTTAGTGCATCACAACATGTACAATGATATTAGAACATGCACAAAGAGGGAGTCTAAGCAGAGAATTAAGCATGTGCCTATGGGGAGCATGATCAATGTTTATATTCAACTATTCAGATATGACATTCTTCATATCAAAGGGGGAGAATATCTTGGTCCACCCTTTGCCCTTGATGTCAAAGGGGGAGAGTATTTTGGTGTTGCTTGTTATCCCTAATAGTTTCTACAGCGTGCAATAATCAACACCAACATGGTTGCCATCAAGTCCAAATGGGGAGATTGTTGGCATTATGATACATGTGTTGTACTTGATGGAAACCCACTTATAGCAGAACAAGTATATGGTAACTAGATGAATATACAGAAGAGATATCAGATGTGACAAAATGCATGGTAATTGTGTTTACAGATGTGACAAAATGCAAGGCAGTTCAAGCGAATCAGTTCAGAAGTAATGTACAATGGCATTATGATATAGGTGTTGCCCTTGATGGAAACTCACTCAGATGGCAGTTCACAGTGTAGCAGGTTAACAGCAAAGGATTACAAATCAGACTCCAGAGACTGAAGAAAGAGAGTAGTTAAAGAAGTATATGCTGGTTCACCTTGTCCAAGCAGCGTATACAAGTGGGTTAACAGAACAAAAAGTGCGTATGCATATACATGCACTTTTAAAGGAGGAAAAGAGCGTACATGTTGGAAAACTAAGGTTTTGGTCTGAGGTATTTAGTCCAAGGTATTTTGGTAAAAGGTATTGATCCAAGGTATTTGGTATGAGGAATTGACCCTAGGTATTTGGCCCAAGGTATTGGTCCTAAGTGGTTCTGGTCCAAGGTATTGAGAAAGGACTAAAACTATATAAGGAGGAGAAGATCATTAGGCCAAGGTGTGAAAGTATTGAATATCTGATGAAGTGTTAGATCAAATATGCAGGTTATGGGTTTCTGATGCTTTGCTTGATCTGAACTAAGGATGCACCTATGTGGTTGATGATGGATGAGATCTAATGATGGATCAAGATCATAATGACTTATCATTATGTGATCTGACAATGGATAGGCTAGATCTGATTGCTAACACATGTTTTATCCTTTATATATGATGATCTGGGTATGTCTGAAGTCTGGAATTGTAGTGAAGTTATAAGTAAGTATTTGTAGATCTATACGCTAGTTCACTTTGGTGAAGGTGCGTATACATGCTGGTTTGGCTCTTCCAAGTAGCGTATGCAAAAGAAAAGCTTGATGTTCAGGGATGACTGATCTATCAGATCAATACTGTTGTTTTACTGCTATATTACTGTTGTTTGTCAATGATGTCTTCTTAGATCTGAAAGTAGAACTGAATGTATAAGGAAATTGAGTCTGATTGATTGATTGATTGAGAAGGAAGGGTGATCCTTGTTGCTATCTGTTTAGAACTCTGTAATATGATAGTAGATCTTTAGAATGTCACTAATTGGTACAGTTTCTGGTTCAGAGGTTTTATGATTCAATATCTTTAGAGGTATACGTAGGTTGGACAAAAGGAAGTAGCGTATACATGCAGGTTTTCTTCATTAAAGGAGTGTATACATTCTGACACATGCATTTTGAGGTTACAGTTTGTTCTGGTTGTTGATGCAGTGTTCTGGGTTCATATTTGTGTACTAGTTACAATGATATGTCTATTCCAGTTGATTGGATGAATTTGATTAAGTTTGAATGAATGCTTGATTCAGCTATGTCAGAGGTGTCAGTGATTGATTGTTTCAGTTATATCAGAGATTGATGAAGTCTGGAAAAGCTGCAAAGTTATGAGTTAATATTTGCAGATCTGTACGCTGGTTGGATTTGATAAAAGTGTGTATACACACCGGTTCAACACATCAAAGTAGCATATACATTATGAAATATGATGTTTGAAGTTGTAGTTGGTTCTGGTTGTTGATGTAGAGTTCTGGGTTCTGCTTTGTGTTCTGGTGACTGTGTTCTAGTGACAGTGGTCTGAATGTTCAGATTGATTGATTATGATTTGCTTCAGTGATGATGGGTTTTCAATGATTGATTCAGTTGTGGTTGATTCAGATATTGATGATTGAGTTTCAGTGATTGGTTGATGCAGATGTATTTGATGGTTATGGTGATTGATTCTAAGCTTCAATGTTGTTGATGGGTCCAGTATGAAAATTGGATGAAACGTGGCCTACATATAGTGTTGTTGTGTACCAAGAGTATCTACTATGAAAATTTATGAAACGTGGTCCTTGGAAGAAGAGAGAAGGTCGTAACCTTATGTAGGCTGGCACCTACGTATTGGTAAACATATTTTCCAGTACAAGAGCTAGGGGGTTGTAGCTCCCTTGTAGTAGAAGCTGGAAAATTAGAGAAGGTTGTAGCCTTCTACAGCTGGGTGCCTACATACTAGTATGAGTATGCACCAGTACAAGATTGTAAACAGATTTTCTTATTATTAAAAGAAGACAGAGATGACAACAACAGGTAGTTTTCACCCACATTGGTTTTCCACCTTAAATCTTGGTGTTCATGTGTGTTGCTTATGTGTGATGGTTTATTCTGTTATTACTGCACATGGTTACTATTTAATGTTTAATAATGTACTGATGCACTGATTAAAGATCAACATATGATGAATTAACTGAATCATAAGTTCACTGGATATACGCTGGTTGCCTTAAGAACACTTGTGTGCACACGCAAGTTCCCTTCACTGAGGCTAAAGGGCATTGCAAAGTCAAGGACCCACAAATAGAGAACCCGAACATCACCGCGCCATTGAAAACCAAGCAAGTGAACATTAGGACTGAAGCAGAACCAAAGTTTGAAAAAATTAAGGATTACTGGGATGATGCTACTGTGGATAAGGTCACTGAGTTACTCCGCGAATATCAAGATCTATTCCCCGCTAAGTTTTCGGACATGAAGGGTATAATAGGAGACTTGGGCGTTATAAAAATCACTCTAAAGTCAGACGCAGAGCCTATTAAGTAGAGGCCGTATTGCCTGAATCCTAAGTATAAGGAAAAGGTTCGCTTGGAGTTGGATAAGATGTTGGTAGCAGGCATCATAGAACCAGTGGAGGAATCTGATTGGGTGAGCCCCATGGTGGTTCAGGAGAAGAAACATAAGGATGAAATAAGGATTTGTATAGATATGAGGAAGCTCAATGATTCCCATGTCCACGACCCATTCCCAATGTCGTTTATAGATGAAGTATTGGACAATGTTGGAGGGTAGGAGGCCTACTCATTCATTGATGGGTTTTCGAGATACCATCAGATCAAGACCACACTAGAGAATATGAGAAAAAACCTTTGTGACAGAATGGGGTTGTTTTCAATACAATGTGATGTCGTTTGGGCTCAAGAATGCACCTGTGATATTTTCTCGCGTAGTCAAAAAATCATTTAAGGAGTTTATTCATAAGTTCTTTGAAGTGTACTTTGATGACTGGACATTGTTTGGGTTAGTTAAGCGCCATGTAGCAAGTTTGCGCTTGATGTTGGATACCATGTTGCAAGTACCAGATCGCACTGAATCTAAAGAAGTGTTTATTCTATGTCCCCTTTGGGATCTTGCTGGGGCATGTGGTGTGCAAGCAAGGGCTGATGGTGGACCCTAAAAAGATTGCAGTAATTGTGAATTTGGAGGCCCTAAGGAATATTAAGTAGCTATGCGCAACGTTGGGACATACGAGATATTACAGAAAATTTATCAAAGCATATGCTTAGATTACTGTGCCTATGGAGAAACTATTGAAGGAGGACGTACCATTCTTCTTGGGCGAAGAATGTCAGTGCAGCTTAGATGTTTTGAAAGAAAAGATGGTCACCGTGCAGTTCTTGGTATTCCGGGATTGGAAGAAGAAATTTCCCGTACATGTGGATTCTTCTTCCATTGCGTTGGGTGCAGTATTAACGCACACTGGTGAAGGAGAAATGGACCACCCTATAGCCTTCACGAGTAGAAAATTATCGAAGGCCAAGAAGAATTACTCAATGAATAAGCGCGAAGGATTAGCCATGGTGTATGCACTGCAGAAAATAGGCACTATCCATTAGGAGGGAATTTCAAAATGTACACAAATCATTCTGCTTTAAAATACCTGGTCAATAAGCATGTGTTGGGGGGTGGGGAATCTATAGATGGTTGCTACTATTCTAGGAGTATGAATTTGAAGTAATTGTGAAGCCAGAGAGGTTGAATGCAGGACCTGACCATTTGTTGCGGATCGAAACAGGAGAGGAGCCTAATAATTTTGACAAAGGGTTTCCAGAAGCATAACTCTTCATGTTGCATGTAGCGGATAATCATTTTTCAGATATCATTCATTTCTTGACTATAGAGATGGCACCGAAAGGGTATACAAGTCAACAAAAGAAGGAACTCGTAGTGCACGCGACATATTTTTCAATGATTGTGGGACATTTGTATAAGATGTGTGCTGATGAAATATTGCGAAGATATGTGCCATATTTTGAGAGAGATAGCATTCTTGCTAAAGCTCATGGAGGGGCCGCGGCAGGACATTATGCAGGAAAGGCGACCGTGCAGAAGATTTTGCGCACATGTCTATGGTGGCCAACACTGCACAAGGTTTCCAAAACATATTGTAAGGCATGCGATGCATGTCAGAGAATGGGAAAAACATCGCAGAGGGATGAATTTCCTTTACAACCTCAAGTATCTTTGCAGCCACTTGAGAAATGGGTGATTGATTTTGTTGGGCCAATTTAGCCCCCAAGAAAGAAAACTGGTGCAAGCTATATCACCACAGCGATGGAATATCTAACTAGATGGGCAAAAGCACAACCAGTTAAGGATTGTACATGGGCTACAACATCAAAGTTTTTGTTTGAGTATGTCTTAACTAGATTTGGCTGCTCGAAAGTGTTGATGAGTGATAGAGGTACGCACTTTCTGAATGAAACGATCAATGCGTTGACAGAAAAATTCTAGGTCTACCATCGAAAGAGTACACTGTATCACCCACAGGGCAATGGAACTATTGAAGCATTCAACAAGATTTTGGAGAACGCTCTGATGAAGATCTGCAACACGTAGTGGAATGAATAGGATGTGCGTGTACCTACAATACTATGGGCTTACAAGACTAGTTGTAAGAAGCTGACAGGAAAAACGTGGTCTATGGTGTAGAAGTTGCAATGCCAATGGAGTATATTGTGCCTAGTCTACGGATCACAACTCTCATAGGTATCACAGATCGCAAAGCCTTTGAGGAACGGCTCACGCAGCTGATGGAGCTTGAAGATGGCCGATTCTTAGCAGGATTCCATTAGCAAGTACACAAGGAACGTGAAAAATCATGGCACGATCACCACATCAAGATTTGCACATTCAAGGTAAACAGTCTGGTCTTGTTATATGATAGTAAGTTCACTAAATTACTGGGTAAATTTTAGGTGCATTGGCTGAGGCCATATATTTTCAAAGAAATTATAGATGGAGGCATAGTTAAGCTCGCAAATCTGAATGAAGAACCCTTTCCAAGAAGAGTGAATGGGAGTTGCTTGAAGCTGTACACAGGGAATCTTGCGCAATGACTATATGGCGGCAAGACAGTCTTAGTGCTCCAGTGATCCAAAATTGAAAAAAAGGTATTACAAACTATGTGTGAAGTTGCCTATGTTACTTAGTGCAATGGATCAAAAAGATTGCGAATAACACAGACACTTAAACAATTATAAGACACAATTAAAACACATCAACACAACCAAAATTGATAAATGAGTTCACCAGACTTCCTGGCTACGTCTCCTGGTCCTAACTTCCAGTGCTGACCTCTTTATTATGTCTTCAAAATGGTTGTTACAGGTGTGAGCTCAAAAATAGAGTCTCAACATGAAAATGGATCTCACCACTGTGTTTTGCTCGAATCTTCGAGTTGAAGCAAGTATACACTCGATCGTATTGGGCACTCTGACCTCCAGACGCCCTAGAACAGTTCACAATACACTCCTATGAACACTCTTCCATCAACTTTTTTGTGTTATGGTATTTATACACCACGTATAGTTACAAATTGCAATAAACATGGAACAATATGTTTATAATAGAAACAGACTATAAATGAAAGGACCGGCGGGTGCAAGGTGGACCCCGACCATCCGGCATTTCCCTGACACTAATCTCGAGAACATACCATATGACAGCTATCGTGTCCCGCTCATCAAATGATTTGGATGTTCTGCACCATTGATATGTATTGTTAAATCTGACAGTTGTCCCGCAGTCGCGAACCCCAACTAGAACGTCTGCTAATTCTCTGAAGGCACTTTGGGATGCTAAGTGTCGCCCGCTGAGTGGAATCACATGCTCTTGGTCGAAAACTACTTCCTTCCTTGAAGGCATGCGATAAACCATTTTCCACTCTCCTGTCGGAACTCAAAGAGTTTAGCTTCTTTTCCATAACTTTACCATGTCCGTTTTCTAGGATAACCCGCCTGCATGTTTCAACATGATATGCGTCCATCTCCTTTGATTGGACGATCTCCACTCTTGATCGTTGATCCCCATCGCCTGTGGTATGAATCAATCACAGACTGCCACATCACCTTATGTGTTGACATCATCAAGAACCTGTGACTCTTTCCCGGGTGGCCACATGTCCTACGGACGTAGGCATTGACTTTTGGTCTCAATATTTAATTGGCTCTATTTTCGTTATCCGAACTCGGATTTACATGATGTTTGCACCATTGTCTTTGTATTAACGAGTACTTCAACATTATTCCATTTTCACCTGATTTTGAAGACTTTTTATCTGGAGGCTATGTTGAATCTATTTTGGATCACTCCTCCCCATTAGAAGCTTTTGGTCCACCAAACGTTGGTTTTAGTTATCGAGTAAGTGAGGATAAAGTTCCTTCACTTTTCCAATTTCTATCCATCGTGCTTTACTTGGATTTGTACCTTGGATTCCAACTCACAGGTACTCAACATTCCCTCGTCACGAAGTTCTTATCCTCTTGTCAAGAACTGTGTCCTCCTATAACTCATTGAGATACTGGGGCAACAGATCCTCAATGGAAGATAGATGACCTTGCTCTTCGAGATCTTCAATCAATGAAGGTTCACACAACCTCAAGTTTTCAACATTAATGACTGAATAGATTTGCATATAAGTTGGTAGATCAAGGCGGAAAGCATTTTCACCAATTTTATCAAGTATTTTGAAAGGACCATATCTAATTGGTTTCAACTTTTTACCTTCCCCTTGCAGTATTTCTTTGTTGATGTACAGCCAGACTAGATCACCAACTTGAAAACTATGTTCAACTCGATGCTTGTCATGTCATGCCTTATACTTTGCCTAGCTTCTTTCCAACTATTCCTATAGTGCCTGGTGAATTTCTTGGATTTGTTCAATGAACTTGGTTGCTTTGTCCACATCACTGTGTCCATCAACTGCTATGTCTTTACCAAAGACAAAATCCAAGTGAGACTTTGGTATAAAACCAAAACAAGTCTCAAAAGGAGATATTTGAGTAGAAGAATGTTTTGCATGGTTGTAAGCATGCTGCAAATAACACAAATGTTCATCCCAAAGTTTGGGATGCTTGATGCAATATCCTCAAAGAAACTGTATCATTGTTCTGTTGACCACTTCTGTTTGACCATTTCTTTGTGGATGAAATGATGTGCTCTTCTTTAACTCTGTGTCCATTAACTCCCATAGACTTGACCAAAATTTCCCAATAAATCGAGAATCTTGATCAGATACAATAGAAGTGGGTAACCCAAAATGAACCCATACATTTTGAAAGAACAAATTTGCAGTTTGTTCAGCTATGACCTATTTATTACATGGTATCAAAATACACATCTTACTAAACCTATCCACAACTACATACAAATAATTGACCCTTTCTATACTTTGGAAATCCCCCAACTAAATCCATGGAAACACTTTCCCAAGGACGAGAAGGAATTGGAAATGGAGTATACAAGCCTAATTTTCTATTGCTTGGCTTGCTTGTAGCACACATAGTACATCCTTTGATATATCTAGAAACTGTCTGATCTGAATCAGATCCTTAAACATTTCCATGATTGTTTCAAATTATGTCAGGCTTCAAAATCTTATGAATGACGAGTTTATCAGAAATGACCTCTAGACAGTGGCAATTTTTGGCCAGCATGGAACAACGAGGACCCTCGGTCAAAGCGCGTTGATCGTTGGCCCATAGAGACCGCACATGGATGCAAATTGGAAATCAGAAGCCTAGATCCAAAAACAGCGGCAGTTTCTGATGCAGGGCAAAACTCTCAGTAAAGGAAAGCCCCAAGTGCTTGGTCACGAGGAAAACAGGAAATCGTACGAAAACCATCAGAAGGTGGGTCCCGCACCCAAAACCAGCTGGATATCATGTGCACTTTGAGCGATAAGTGGGTTTGGCCGAGTTCAGCATGATGCCACACACTGAGTGACACGCATCCGACGGATGAGAGAGAAAACCACTTACATCACGTGAGTAACAGTCGAGCAACTTACCTGCGCGATATAGACGAAGATCGTAGGATCTGGAGGCTGCAGATCAATGACGGAGAATCAACCCGATGGAAGACCAGATTTGACGGGGAAATAGACTGAGGTACATGAGATTTGAGGCCCGACATTGTTATCGGGAAATCTAGTGTGTATGCAAAGCTGCTAGTCCCACTAAGGCTGGTAGCTACCTTAGAAACAAACAAACTAAAACTAAGTTCGTTTTCCTTTATGAGAAATAGATAAGAGGGGAATAAAGGAGACCAACCTCTGTCTTGCGCTTGGTTCCTTGCTTGATTCCTCTCCTTTCTGATAGAGTTTTGCCACTCGCTTCCTCATCTACCTAGCTTCAAAGAGCACCTGTAGATTCAAAGCAGCATAAAACTATCCAAGAACATAGATCTATTATCATAAACAATATAGGACCAAATATATATTGACCACACAAATGCATATATCATTAATCATACAAGAATGTGGAGGAAAACTTGAATAGCTTTATTAATAATCAAGAATAGCAAAGAGGATTACAACCAATTGTTCTGACCCAACATCATCCTCTTAGCAAGAAAGCCCTTCTTCACCTCATGAAAAGCTTAGATCACCCAACACTATGATGTTGCACCAAGAAACCAGCAGCACTTCCTTACAAGATACAAAATTCCAGCCTCTGGATCTCTGGGATGAGGGATCCATATATAGATGTTTGCAAGGGGGGTGAGTCAGCTTTTGAGATTTGATTAGTGTCCTCTCTCTGATAGTTCTTGAATCCACTTGGAGATTGATGATCTCTTACTCATACCTGGGCGAATGCAGAGAGGCAAGTGTCACAAGAGAAGTTTCTGGAAGATTCCATGATCCTCCACCTTGCAGATTGACCCTGCCATTTTTCCACTCTCGCCCATCACACCCCATAGAAGGGATTTTCAAGATGCATCGCACCTCCCGTGTGTATTTAGGTGGGATGTGGTGCACTTTGACCATGGAGCAGGTGAGATGGTCTAGTTTTGACCAGTTCTGAGCAGTTTTTCATGGAGAACTTCTGGGAGAAGATGTAATCAGTTGACCTTGTTCTTTTAGAGGTTGAAACAACACTTTTAGGGACTTAAGAGCCCTTGGTTTATGGAAATTTATGATTGGGGTTACAGTGCCCAAAAATGTCTATAATAGTTGCCCCCTAAAGCATGAAGTCATTAATCTTTTTTGATGTCGGGTGAAATGCTTTATCATGAGGATCTAAAGTTTTTTCAAGCTGGAAGGAGACCTGTAATAAGATACAATACAATACATTATCTTCATAATATTTTCATGATCTAGCTGAGGCGGGCATTCCCATGCTCAGCTTTATAAATTCATTTTCATGTACA
The DNA here is from genome assembly GCA_031772625.1 of Pinus tabuliformis. Taxonomy (NCBI): domain Eukaryota; kingdom Viridiplantae; phylum Streptophyta; class Pinopsida; order Pinales; family Pinaceae; genus Pinus; species Pinus tabuliformis. The sequence goes on from CM062816.1 coordinate 7,077,467, forward strand.
TAAGACAAACAATCGTCTGAGTGTAGACTGATGATTCTGGTAGAGTCATCATCCCTTAGATTGGATGATTATCTGTGCAGTAATGATGTACATTTGATGTCTTTATTTACCTGAATATATATCTCAGCCCGGATTGATGAAACTAGATCCGGGGTCTTCAATCTCGTTCGATCTTCACTCAAAGTACAAGTCGATCCATGTGAGAAATGTTCTGGATTCGAACATGGAACGACATCGCCTGATTACCAGCCAATGATGTAAGCTATTAACAGGTGCGAGAGGAATCACCGATAATGATGATGACCCTCAAGGTACTACAGTAAAATTCACGTGGTGTGAATAAGGGACTTGGCGTCGAACACCACGCAAAATCTTTCGATCGAAGGCCATTGATGTAAACTTGTCGCTGGAAGTGAGAAACTTGCCATTGAGGCATGCAAGCTTCAAAGAACTGAAAGGGTTGTTCCTAGATCGACTTCTTGGATAATGAGCTGATGTCGACAAGAAGCAATCCGTCATAGGAGGGCCTTAGTGAATCCCACATCAATGACATGGAATGGAGCAAATGATTTTAATGGAGGTGAAAACGATCTGGTGATATAAGGTTCAGGGTGGCGGTCATGAAAGAATGGAGCGTAAATGTATTGCAGTGGGTGAGACACAGGTGAATTCTCTGAGTGACTTCTCTTGAACATATCGGCGACACTGACATGATGGATCGGTAGCATTAACCCCAAATATGGATGGTGTGATGGAACCATGGTGATGTGACCAGTGAATGGAACAACCCAACCCGACTCAGATGCGGAGTGAAAGTGTCATGTTCAAGAGCGACTTGCTACCAATAAAGTTTCTTCAAGTTTTCTTCCCAAATTTTCCCCAGTCATTTCTGACCAATACCTCTTTATTTTTCTCAATCTTGAGGAGGATAACATATGCTTGTTCTATAATTTGCCCTTCAGGCAAACCCATCGCTATGTTTTAACGACCCTAGTGATAGTGAAACTCGTTCTTGTCTGTATGGACAAGTTTGTCGCTATTCGGTTTTAACGAGTTTAACGACAAGGATAACTTGGTCCTTTTCAATTTTAGAGAGTCTGAAAAAGAGACGTAAATAAAACTCCAATAATCCTTTTTCTTCATATAATCCCTTGAGTCCGAAAAAGTATAAAACAATACAAAAGGGATGAATTTTCGGTACTTTTAACGAGCCGAACAAAACAAGCACTCGATCTTTTTGTGTAATAATCCCTCAAGTCCAAAAAGATTAAAATCTAAAGGAGGTATAGCACTTCTGGTCACTTTAACGAGCTGGAGAGGCCAATGGCTCGGCAATCTTTTCATATTTTACGAGTCAGTTGAAAAGAGCTTAAAGGAGACTCGTTTTTTGAGGAACGAGTGATAAATTTGGGTAGCAGCTGATTCCAGGTAAGGTTTGGAATTTTCCAATCACGACAGTGTCACAAGGATGGCTAACAAGATCACTCTTTGCAGCTGTTCCTCAAAAGGGTAAACAATCAAATGGAGGTGAATGATCGGCCAAAACAAAGTGGAGGTGATGATGAGAACACGACCAAGGCTTCAAAGGCTGATGATAATACATTCACGATGGTTATTTACCGGAAAATGGTTCATTTTTTAATGAGCTTAAACTCTGGGGGAACATTTGCTCATTTCTTATGTTTATTTTTTAACGAGCTTGAATTCCACGTTAAAACTGCGCAATCCAATCGTATAATAAGGATGTCTCATTTAAAAATGGTATTTTTTCAAAGCTTTACCCCACATCCTTTCTTTATGCAAGTTAGGAAACGACCAATCCTAATAGTTTAAAGGGTTAGAGGACCTACAAATTTAAAAAAATTAAATGGTCACTCTTCGCTTGCATGCCAAAAGGTTTGCATGCCCCCAGGTATAGCGAAGTAGAGTTTCCAGGTTACCCCTCAATTTGCAGACAAAACATTTGTTTTATCGGGAAAGGCCTACCTTTTCCAGGTTACCCCTCAATTTGCAAACAAAACATTTGTTCTATCAGGAAAGGCCTACCTTAACAGAGGTATCTTATTTTGGTCTAACCCCATTTTCCTAAATGGACGGGTGTGTCAACCAGTCATATATCCTTTGCGGAAACCTACCCTATACCCAAGGTTTTCCTGTCGAAACAGGCCAGGGTGCATGCCCCCTGGGTTTCAGTCATATCCTCCGAATCACTCGCGCTCATCAGGAGGACGGACTGGGGATTGATGAGACATTCCTTGCGTGAAAAGACCATTCAGGGTTGGTGTATGACTATTTGCTATGTGTGAACCAAGGAATGAAAGCTTGTCTACGAGCTTGACCACTCTTCCTTCATGCGGAAAACACATTACTCTAAATAGTGAGGAGACAATGGCTCCCATGCAATAAATATAGTCTCATCCAAGGAGTAGATTATAATCTAGGGGTCCTTGGACTACCATTATGTTCATGTGAATGGTTTTCCTTCTCAATGTTATCGGCACATTGGGAAGGATCCCTAACGGTCGACTGGTTCCTTTTTCAAAGCCTGTTAGATTTCTCATCTCAGGCAAAAGCAATGGCGAACCAAGCACTTTCCAAGCAGTTGAGGAAAGGATACTCACAGAAGCCCCTTCATCTATGATGGTACCGGCCATGACCATTCTATATATTTGAGCAATGATTCGAAATGGTACACTAGTCGGTAAACGGGGTCTGCCTAGTAGATTCCAATCGAAGGAAACAACCAGATTGCTTAGAGGTGGGACCGAATAGATGGCCGGATATGACTCTGACGAACTTCCTTCCTGCGGTAAAGGAACAGGTAGACTGCCCCCATGTTCATCGGAGTTTGTGCTTACGAAGAGAATTTGAACGGTGTCGTTCTTGTTTTCTTTGGTGACTGTATCATCTGAAGACGGATCCTCTGAAGGCAAGACCAGGTCAACTGTCGCCTCGACCTTTTGAATTTTTTCTGGTGTGGATTCAGATGGTTTATCTTCAATGATAGACGCTTCGGCTGACCACAAGGGCGTGTCAGCCAGATTTTCAACTAGTGACGGACTCGGCAAGAGCTTCTTATGTCCAGGAGGAAGCTGTAACAGTGAAATTGGACGGTCGTCCAAAAATCTTTTAGCCTCGTCTAAGAAGGGACAACGGTGGATGGCATGATTGCCTTCACACAGTTTACAAGGAAATTTACATCTTCCTTTTTGTCCAGGGGCTTCACTTTCACTAGTTGACGGTGTACTTTCAACATGATCATCAGAGGTTGACGACACCGAATTGTGCAAACGAGGAGACCAGTCCCTTAAGATTTGAGGGATGCAAGGACAATCTCGATGATAGTGGTCTCCTTTGCAAATGACACATGGCGATTTAGGCCTGGACGGTGCAGTGTGTGGATTTTCGCTAGACGATGCTTGGTTGCCCCTTTTCGCCTTTGGCTCCTTCTTCTTCTTCTCTTTCTTCTTCTTCTCCTTCTTCTTCTCGGTTACTTGATTTTTGGCTTTACCAGCTTCATCAAGTGAAGAGGAAAGAGGAGAGGAAGAATTGGATGAAGTAGAGGGTTTGGGGGTAACTCTGGTATCGTTTAGTTGCTGACTTGATTGTTCAGGAATCACGGTGTTCTGAATGACAGAAGTTGAGAAGAGCCATACGGGCAAGCCGATTTTCAATCTTGGAAGCGACAATGTGGCCATATGGGGCGCGCCAACATCTCCCCAAGAGGAGAAAGGACTAGGATTTCCCCCAAGGGGAACTCCTTGGTTGGTGGACTCCATTTTTCTCAACCTAAGACCAACGTAGGAATGGTGATATTTATTCCGATTAAAATAAATTTTAGACGCTTTGACAAAACTTTTTTTTTCAATTTTTAAGAGTCGAGAAAAAACAAAAGATGACTCTAGTTGCCTTCGATTTTTAATGAGCCTGAAGTGAAAAGTGCTTAGATGGACATTTTCCTTTAAGGAGTATGAAAAGGAATGAAAGAGACTGCTCTGGAAATCTAGATAGAGGGATTACCAAACCAATCGAAAAACTACATAATACTTTTTACGGTACGGCAATCAATCTTCCCGAATGCTGTGTTTAGTGCATTGCGGATCGATAGGGCGGCAGACACGGCTTCCTATGGAAAAAGGATAAAGCCTATTGTGGTCTCCCAATATATACTCGACAGTACGTGGGAGCACAAGTCTGTACTGGCACTTATCATCTCAAAGTGGAGGAATCACCCAACCATTAATGAAAACAACAGTTACCAGGCTTTACGACACCGGAATACGCCTCTAGCCTAGACTTATAAATGTTGTGCTTTAGGTTCCAAAGTGTTTTTAGATTCATTAAATTTATTTTACAGTTGATCTTGCTTAAGAAATTTTCTTTTCAGGTTCACAGCGTGATGTAGATGTACAATTCCTAAAATGCAATCTAAGATGATGAACAATCGTTTAATCTTCTTTTTGTAATGAAAATCCTAACTACTAAGGAAAGAGAGATGATATTCATTCAACATAGAGCAGAGAGCACACACTATATGCACTGTCCTAAATCAAACCAAAAAATAGTCTAAATGCAAATGCACATGCATGTATTTGTTTTCAGCCTTCTTAATGTGTGAATGATAAAAAGAAAGCTAAGCGCAAATCTGAATTATTTTTCAAAGCGACATTACTAGCAAGTTTCTTTTCAAGACAAAATGAGGACAATGATGACACTTTGCGATTTGGAATTGAAAACTTGCTTTCGACACTTGAAAAACTACTAATTCAAATAAAATACAAGAGTAACAGTATAATCGACTATCAAGAACAATCGGATTCTCTTCTATGACTGAAAACGACACTTGCGACACTTTCAAATCAAGAAACGACAGTTCAATTACGCTACTTCTTTGTAAAAGAGAACTGAAAATGGCTCAAAATACATAAAAAATTTACAGTCCTTTGCACAATGGAGGCGGAATAATGGCAAGGAAGGGGGTTTCAACAGAGGTGTACTAACTACAGGCAGCAAAACTCCTGAATAGAGCTAAAAAGAGTGAAAACAGAAACCAAAATCTAAGAGTAGAAAAGGCCTTGTCTGATCAGCACACCTGTACCACAGGGAAAAAGAGATGTAGCACACCTACTACACTCGGGAAGTGCGATGCATCCAGAATCCAAAGAAGAGACAGTGCGCTAGACTAGGGACGAGACTTTAACTGGGTTCCGAGTCACAGTTTGCAGCTCAGTTCAGGGATTTAGACCGAGCAAGTGGTAATTAGTAAATCAATCACAGGGGTAGATCTAAGGAGGTTACTAGAGCCACCACAAGGGAAATTAGAGAGCTTGTAAATTGATTGTTCGGTTCATAAACAAAACCCGGAGATAGACTGAAGCAGCATTGATCTACTTTGCACTTGCATAGCAAATGCAGTTCGAAGGCTAGTTGGATTGACTTCAGGCTTCATCTGTAAGTTTATAAAGTAAACAAATGTAGATAAACAAACAATCTATTCGCTCCCCAGTGGAGTCGCCATTTTGTTATCAGGAAATCTAGTGTTTATGCAGAGCTGCTAGTCCCACTAAGGCTGGTAGCTACCTTAGAAACAAACAAACTAAAACTACTTTTGTTTTCCTTTATGAGAAATAGATAAGAGGGGAATAAACGAGACCAACCTCTGTCTTGCGCTTGGTTCCTTGCTTGATTCCTCTCCTTTCTGATAGATCTTTGCCACTTGCTTCCTCGTCTACCCAGCTTCAAAGAGCACTTGTAGATTCAAAGCAGCATAACACTATCCAAGAACATAGATCTATTACCATAAACAATATAGGACCAGATATATATTGACCACACAAATGCATATATCATCAATCATACAAGAATGTGGAGGAAAACTTGAATAGCTTTATTAATAATCAAGAATAGCAAAGAGGATTACAACCAATTGTTCTGACCCAGCATCATCCTCTCAGCAAGAAAGCCCTTCTTCACCTCATGAAAAGCTTAGATCACCCAACACTATGATGTTGCACCAAGAAACCAACAGCACTTCCTTACAAGATACAAAATTCCAGCCTCTAGATCTCTGGGATGAGGGATCCATATATAGATGTTTGCAAGGGGGGTGAGTCAGCTTTTGAGATTTGATTAGTGTCCTCTCTCTGATAGTTCTCGAATCCACTTGGAGACTGATGATCTCTTACTCATCCATGGGTGAATGCAGAGAGGCAAGTGTCACAGGAGAAGTTTTTGAAAGATTCCATGATCCTCCACCTTGCAGATTGGCCCTGCCATTTGTCCACTCTCGCCCATCGCACCCCATAGAAGGGCTTTTCAAGATGCATCACACCTCCCGTGTGTATTTAGGTGGGATGCAGCACACTTTGACCATGGAGCAGGTGAGATGGTCCAGTTTTGACCAGTTCTGAGCAGTTTTTCATGGAGAACTTCTGGGAGAAGATGTAATCAGTTGACCTTGTTCTTTTAGAGGTTGAAACAACATTTTTAGGGACTTAAGAGCCCTTGGTTTATGGGCATTTATGATTGGGGTTACAGTGCCCAAAAATGTCTATAACAGACATGACCGTTGAGCTGGCAGAGGAATCAATTTCGCGAGCGATCTTGGAGCAACGGAAATAACGACCATTCAAGGAGAACTAACACTTAGTTCTTGAGGAAACAAGTGGCCACCTCTCCATGAAGCATTACACAATGATGATGATGCAGAGCAGGGGAATTCCAGCAAATACAGGCAGGCGATCCAGAGAGCCGGGTAGTAGAAATGAATAGTGAGGGAGCAGATTGGCTTTAAGACACGAACAAACAAAGAGACTTGGGAGAGAGATAGAAGTAGAGAAAGAAGTGAATTGTAGAGAACAGAGAAGCTGAGCTGACCTGCAAAGCAAAGGCAGAATCGAGCAGACAAAACAGAGAGGGTCCGAGAGTCTGTGAACTCCAGAGAAGGCTTGAGAGGTTCAAGCAACTCCTCTGTGTATTCTTGTCAGGTATTGAGTACCAAATTGGACTCATACCACTGAGACTAGTTGAGGTCGAGATTCAGTAAGGGGAGTCTGTGTACTCCAGAGACTTGGGAGATCCAAGTACAATCCTACTGATCATTCTCTATTAAGTGAGACTCAAATTGGGCTCCTTATTGTAAAATCTCTCCTTTAAGACACAATAGAAGGGCCACCACTAAAGGCTAGAGCAGGAGACATAGCCCAGGAGGATTGGGTGAAATCATTATTAAATTTGTTGTGTTTTTGTATTTGCTTATTGTGTTTCTCTTACTGTTTCAAGTGCCTGTGTATTTTGTAATCTTATTGATCCGTTGCTTAAAAATAACATAGGCACACCACAACACATGGGTCTATAATACCTTCATTAACTAACTGAGATCATTCACGAGTGATTTTCAGATCAAGTGGTATCAGAGCTTAAAGGTTTTTTAAGGTTAGACAAGCTTGTGCTGGATTTTGTTGTTGAATGCTAACTAGATCAAAGCTTGAATTAGGAGAAGGAGAGTTGGTCGAAACTAACCCGGAGATTGGAAGAGTCTATCCTCAGAAGAAAATGTCAGAAGAAAGTCCCTTGGGACCAGATCCCCAATTTATCTATAGTTTCCTGGCCATGGGGTCCATGGTAGAGGAAATGTATAAGGACTTTAGGAAACATAAAGATGAAGATTCATCAAGCTCCAAGCAAGAAAAAGGAGAAGAAGAACCTCTCCTCCATGACCACTCAAAAGGCAAAGGGAAAGAAGAAAGCTTTCTCACACATCCTAATAGCCCTGAACATAAAAAGAAGACATATTTGATTAAATTAGATGTTAAATTTGATTTACCAATATATGATGGAGAGCTGAATGCAGAGAAGCTGGATAATTGAATAAGACAAATTGATGTTTATTGCAGAGTGCAGAGTATCGACTCATACAAGAGTAAGATTCAATTGGCCAGCCTACGCCTCGGAGACACTACCTTGGTGTGGTGGGAAGGCAGGATCCAAGTTGACAAGAAGAAACATGGTAAGATTCTTTCTATCTGGAGTGAATTTGTTTCTGCAATCAAAAAGCAGTTCTATCCACTAGCTTACATGCAGCAAGACATGATGAGTTTGCAAACTCTTCGCCAATTGAAAGGGAAAAGTGTATAGGGTTACACCCAAGAATTTAGCAAGAGATCTTTGATTCTAGGAATTTCATTAGACTCACTTGAGACTCTGTTGAATTACATAGGTGGTCTACACAGCTACATGAGGCACACTATCCTCATGTTTAATCCCACTAGTATAGATGAGGTATCTGTTCAAGCTACGCATCTAGAAGCTGGAGGAAAGAATGGGAGCCCAGAAGTTGGAGGATTATCCAAGCCCATTGCAAGAAAGAATAAGGAGAAAAGAAAACAAAAATGGAAAGAAAGGAAGGCCAATATTGCACAAAAGACAAAGTCTTCATGCACTCACTATAAGAAGGATGGGCATGATGATGAGCACTATTGGATTCTGCATCCATAGCTGAGACCTAAGAAGTTCGAGGGCAAGAAGAAGAAGACTGCTGCAGCTATTCAGAAAGACTTGGGGTCAGACTCAGGAGATGAAACAACCATTGCAGCCACAGGTATAAAAGGTAAAATTTCTAAAGCATCTACTAGTAATTCTGCACAATATATTATTGAAAAAGAAAATGAGAGAAAAAGACATGAGCTTTTCCATATTTGAGTTATTTCCAAGCATCAAAAGATTGATACTTTGTTTGATAGTGGCTCACAAGTAAATTTAATTTCTGAAGCAATTGTAAAGAAGTTGGGATTACTGACTACTCCTCACAAGAAACCATACCCATTAGGTTGGTTAAGTGATAAATCACAACTACAAGTGACTAGACAATGTAAACTTAAGTTTTCTTTTAGGTCAGCATTTGTAGATGAGGTTGAGTTAGATATAGTTCCTTTGGATATATGTGGAATTGTTTTAGGAAGTCCTTACTTGTATGATAGAAAAGCTATTTTCTATAGAGGTGAGAACAAGTATTTATTCGTTAAAGATGGAATTGAATACTTTGTAAGAGCTCATAAGCTCAACAATAATTATACTCTCATAAACTCAGGGCGGATGAAACGAATTGTAAATTCATGTAAACAATTTTTACTGATGGTTGTAAAGGAAAAGAAACCTGATAAAACCAATGTATTTGAGGGCTATGATGCTAAACAGCAAGCTGATTTAGAAAAAGTTGTTTCAGAATATGATATCTTGTTTCAAGAACCTAAAGGTCTGCCACCCAAAAAGGAAATAGTGCATGATATTAATTTGCAGCAAGATGCTCCATTTCCTAACATCGGAATGTATAGGTTGTCTACTTTAGAGAATGCAGAAGTCAAGAAGCAGGTACATGAGTTTCTTGAGAAGGGGTTCATCAGACCTAGCACATCACCATGTCGGTATCCAATCGTTTTGGTGAGAAATAAAGATGGCTCATGTAGAATGTGCATTGATTACCGAGCACTGAATAAGATAACGATAAAAAATCGTTATCCCCTTCCTCGCATAGATTTATTAGATCAACTAAAAGAAGCTGTTTATTTTTCCAAGTTAGACTTGCATAGTGGATATCATCAGGTTAGAGTTGTAGAGCAAGATGCATGGAACACTGCTTTCAAAACAAAGCAGGGATTGTATGAGTGGTTGGTTATGCCTTTTGGCTTAACTAATGCTCCTGCTACTTTCATGAGAGTAATGAATGATGTGCTCAAACCTTTTCCTGATGATTTTGTTATTGTATATCTGGATGACATTCTTATATTTAGCAAAACATGGGATGAACATTTAAAGCATGTTAAGTAGACATTAGATGATTTGAAAAGAGAAAAACTTTATGTTAAACTCTCAAAATGTGAATTTGGCAAAACATCTTTGAATTATTTGGGACATATGGTAGGGGGTGGTGAATTGAAGATAGATCCCTCTAAGGTGGCAGTCACTGTAAACTGGCCTAAACCCAAATCTACTACGGAAGTGAGAAGCTTCTTAGGAGCAGCACAATATTGGAGAAAGTTCATTTCTAACTTTTCCTTAATTGCAGCTCCCTTACATGCTTTAACAAGATTGAACAAGGTGTTTCAGTGGGGAGGCAAATAGCAGAAAACTTTCGATACCTTGAAAAAAAAGATTAGTACAGCACCAGTACTAGCACTGCCTGATCTTCAAAGACCATTTGAGATCCAAATAGATGCCAGTGATTATGCCATGGGAGCGGTGTTGATACAACAATGTAAAACCATATGTTTTAATTTTGAGACATTTAATTCTGTAGTAGTTAACTATCCCACATATGATAAAGAGTTGTATGCATTAGTATAGAGTGTTAAAAAGTGGAAACATTACTTAATGGGCAAAGAGATAGTTATACATACTGATCATCAACCACTTCAATATCTACACTCCCAAATTAAGTTGCAGCAATCAAGACACTATAGATGGATGGGTTTTCTACAACAATTTCATTTAGTCATCAGATATAAAAAGGGCATACACAATAAAGTTGTAGATATGCTATCTAGACCTATTATAAATGCATCCACTATACTTAAGCATAATTCAGTACTGCATGAGAGCTACATTGAACAATATGCTCAAGATATATATTTTAAATATGTATATGCAACTTTAAGTCAAGGCAAACGAATAGAAGAATTGGTTTATCATGTTAAGGACTGACTCTTGTATCATTGTGGGAAGCCATGCATTCCACAAATTGAAAGAGTAAAGATAATTTGAGAAGCACACACTTCTCTAATATCAAGTCACTTTGGGGTAAGTAAAATAGTTGCACAGCTACAAAGATTTTGTTATTGACCAAAAATGAATGAGACAGTTTTTAGATATGTAAGAGGGTGTACCATGTGTGCTAATAGCAAGCCCAGCAATAGAAAACTAGGCTTGTACACTCCACTGCCAGTTCCTTCTCATCCTTGGGAAAGTGTTTCCATGGACTTTATTGGAGGACTGCCTAAATCTAGGAAAGGTCATGACTATTTATATGTTGTTGTGGATAGGTTCAGCAAAATGTGTATTTTGATACCTTGTAACAAACAGATTACAGCTGAACAAACTACAAATTTGTTCTTTCAGCATGTATGGGTTCATTTTGGATTACCCACTTCCATTGTATCTGATCGAGACACCCGATTTGTTGGGAAGTTTTGGTCGAGTTTGTGGGAACTGATGGACACCAAACTGAAGAAAAGCACAACCTTTCATCCACAAACAGATGGCCAGATAGAAGTGGTCAATAGGACAATGATCTAGTTGCTTAGAGGCTATTACAGCAAGCATCCCAAACTTTGGGATGAACATTTGTGTTATGTGCAGCATGCTTACAACCGAGCAAAACATTCTTCTACACAGAGATCTCCTTTTGAGACCTGTTTTGGTTTCACACCAAGGTCTCCCTTGGATTTTGTCTTTGGTAAAGACATAGTAGTTGATGGACACAGTGATGTGGACAAGGCAACCAAGTTCATTGAACAAATCCAAGAGATTCACCAGGCAGTACAGGAACAGCTGGAAAAGAGATAAGACAAATACAAGGCAAGGCATGACAAGCATCGAGTGGAGCATAGTTTTCAAGTTGGTGATCAATTCTGGTTGTATATCAGCAAGGACAGAATGCAAGGTGAAGGTAAAAAGCTAAAGCCAATAAGGTATGGACCTTTCAAGATACCTGAGAAAATTGGTGAGAATTCTTTTCGCCTTGATTTACCAGCTTACATGCACATCTACTTAGTCATTAATGCAGACAGCTTGAGACTATTTGAACCTTCATTAATTGAAGATCCCGAAGAGCAGAGTCAATTTCCTTCTATTGATGATCTGTTACCTGAATATCTCAATGAATTGCAGGAAGACACAATTCTGGACAGGAAGGTGAGGACGATGCGTAGGGGAGATGTTGAGTACCTCATGATTGGACTCAAAGGTTCCAAGCCCAACAGTGCAAAATGGATAGAGATTGGAAAAGTGAGACAACTATACCATCACTTAGTCGATGCTTGAAAACCAACTTTTGGTGGTCCAAAAGCTTTTTCAGTGGGAAGGCCGTGATCCAAATCAGATCCTTAAACATTTCCATGACTGTTTCAAATTATGTCAGGCTTCAAAATCTTATGAATGACGAGCTTATCAGAAATGACCTCTGGACAATGGAAATTTGTGGCCAACACGGAACAACGAGGACCCTTGGTCAAAGCGCATTGACCGTTGGCCCATGGAGACCACGCATGGACGCAAATTGGCAATCAGAAGCCTAGATCCAAAAACAGAGGCAGTTTCTGATGCAGGGAAAAACTCTCAGTAAAAGAAAGCCCCGAGCGCTCGGTCATAAGGAAAATAGGAAACCATGTGAAAACTGTCAGAAGGCGGGTCCCGCACCCAAAACCAGAAAGATATCGTGTGCACTTCGAGCGGTAAGTGGGTTTGGACGAGTTCAACGTGATGCCACACAACTTACATCACGTGATGAGAGAGAAAACAACTTACATCACGTGAGTAATGGTCGAGCAACTTACCTGTGCGATATAGACGGAGACTGTAGGATCTGGAGGCTCCAGATCAATGACAGAGAATCAACCTGATGCAAGACTAGATTTGACGGGGAAATAGACTGAGGTACATGAGATTTGAGGTCTGACATGACTGCTGAGATGGCAGAGGAATCAGTTTCACGGGTGATCTTGGAGCAATGGAAATAACGACCGTTCAAAGAGAACTGACACTCAGTTCGTGAGGAAACAGGTGACCACCTCTCTGTGAAGCATTACACAGCGATGATGACATGGAGTAGGGGAATTCCAGCGGACAGAGGCAGGCGATCCTGAGAGTCGGGAAGCGGAAATGAACAGTCAAGGAGTAGATTGGCTTTAAGCCACAAACAGACAAAGAGACTTGGGAGAGAGACAGAAGTAGAGAAAGAAGTGAATTGTAGAGAATATAGAAGTCGAGCTGACCTGCAGAGAAAAGGCAGCATCGAGCAGACAAAACAAAGAGAGTTCGAGAGTCTGTGAACTCTAGAGAAGGCTTGAGAGGTTCAAGCAACACCTCTGTGTATTCCTGTCAGGTATTGAGGACCAAATTGAACTTATACCACTGTGACCAATTGAGGTCGAGATTCAGTAAGGGGAGTTTGTGTACTCCAGAGACTTGGAGGATCCAAGTACAATCCTACTAATCATTCTCTGTTAATTGAGACTCAAATTGAGCTCCTTATTGTAAAATCTCTGCTTTAAGACACAATAGAAAGGCCACCACTGAAGGTTGGACCAGGAGACGTAGCCCAAGAGGATTGGGTTAACTCCTTATTAAATTTGTTGTGTTTTTGTACTTGCTTACTGTGTTTCTCTTACTTTTCAAGTGCCTATGTATTTCGTAATCTTATCGATCCGTTGCTTAAAATAACATAGGCACACCCCAGCACACGAATCTGTAATACCTTCATTAATTAACTGGGATCATTCACGAGTGATTTTCAGATCACTCTCTCATTCATTCGTGGTCAATAATAAAACCTTTGCAATTGTGCAACTGTTTTACTTACTCCAAAATGACCTTATATGAGAGAAGTATGTGCTTCTCGAATTATGTAAACTCTTTCAGTTTCTGGAATGAATAACTTTCCCAAATGATATAAGAGTTTGTCCTTTATATAATAATCCAATTCTTCTACCCGCTTGCCATCAATTAAAGTTGCATATACATCCTTAAAATTTGTGTCTTGAGCATATTGTTCAATGTAACTATCATGAATTACTGAATTATGATTAAGTATTGTGGATGCATTTATAATTGGTCTTGATAATGTGTCAACAACCTTATTATGTATGCCCTTCTTATATCTGATAACAAGATGAAATTGCTGTAGAAAACCCATCCACCTGTAATGTCTAGATTGTTGCAATTTAGTTTATGAGTGTAAATATTGAAGTGGTTGATGATCTATGTGTATGATTGTTTCTTTACCCATTATATAATGTTTCCACTTTTTAACACTCTAAACTAATGCATACAATTCTTTATCATATGTAGGATAGTTAACTACTGCAGATGTAAATGTCTCAGAATGAAAGCATATAGGCTTCCTGTGCTGCATCAACACTACCCCCATGGCATAGTCACTTGCATCTGTCTCGATCTCAAATGGATGCTGAAGATCTGGCAGTGCTAGTACTGGTGCTGTACTGATCCTTTCTTTCAAGGTGTCGAAGGCTTTCTGTTGTTTGCCTCCCCACTGAAACACTTGTTTCACACTTGTCAAAGCATGTAAAGGAGTTGCAATCAACGAAAAGTTAGCAATAAACTTTCTCCAATATTGTGTTGCCCCTAAGAAACTTCTAACTTCTGTAGTAGTATTGGGTTTAGGCTAGTTTACAATGACTTCGACCTTAGAGGGATCTATCTTCAATTCACCACCCCCTACAATATAACCCAAATAATTTAAATATGTTCTGCCAAATTCACATTTTGACAGTTTCACATAGAGATTTTCCCCTTTTAAAACATCTAAAATTTGATTTACGTGCTTTACATCTTCATCCCATGTCTTACTAAAAATAAGAATATCATCTAAATAAGATATTACAAAATCATCAATAAATGGTCTAAATACATCATTCATGACTCGCATAAACGTAGCAGGAGCGTTAGTTAAGCCAAAAGGCATAACCAACCATTCATAAAGTCCTTGCTTCATCTTGAAAGCAGTTTTCCATACATCCTGTTCTACAACTCTGATCTAATGGTAGTCGCTTCGCAAGTCTAATTTAGAAAAGTAAACTGCATCTTTTAATTGATCTAATAAATCATCAATATGAGGAAGAGGATAACGATTCTTTATTGTGATTTTATTTAGTGCTCTAAAATCAATGCACATTCTCCACGAACCATCTTTCTTTCACACCAACACAATAGGTGACCTGCACAGTGATGTGCTTGGTTGAATAAACCCTTTATCAAGAAACTCTTGTACCTGATTCTTTATCTCTACATTCTCTAGAGTTGATAACCTGCACATTCCAATGTTAGGTAGTGGAGCATCTTGCTGCAAATAAATTTCATGTGCTATCTCTCACTTGGGTGGAAGCCCTTTAGGCTCTTGAAACAGAATATCATAATTGGAAACAACTTTAACTAAATCTGCTTTCTGTTTAGGATTACATCCTTGGATTGCATAAGATTTATCAAGATCCTTTGCTTTTACAATCATTAGTAAAAATTGCTTACTTGAATTGACAATTCTTTTAATCTATCCTGAATTTATGAGAGAGAAGTTATCTTTAAGTTTATGAGCCTTTACAATATATTCAATTCCATCCTTAGTGAGTTGATACTTAATTTGAGCTCAATACAAGATAGCTTTTCTATCGTACAAGTATGGACTTCCTAAAACAATTCCACATATGTCCAATGGGACTATGTCTAACTCAACCTCATCTACCAATGTTGACCCAATAGAAAAATGAAGTTTACAATGTTTCGTAACTTGTAGCTTTGTTTTATCACACACCCAACCTAATGGATATGGATTTTTATGAGCTTTTGTTTCTAGATCCAACTTCTTTACAATTGTTTCAGAAATCAAATTAGCTTGTGACCCACTATCAAATAAAGTATCAATTTTAGTGTGCTTGGAAATGACTCTAATATGAAATAGCTCATTTCTTTTCCTCTCATTACTTTCATTATCAACAGAATGTGAAGAATTACTTGTAGATTCTTCATAATATTTACCTTTTATACCTGTGGCTATAACTGTTGTTTCGTCACCTGAGCCTGATCCCAAGTCTTTTTGAATAGTATCAACATTCTTTCGCTCTTTACCCCCGAACTTCTTAGGCTTCAATTATGGATTCAAAGACCAGCAGTATGCCTCATCGTGTCCTTCCTTCTTACAATGAGTGCGTGAAGGTTTATCCTTCTTCACAGTGTTTGCTTTCCTCTCCTTCCATTTCAGTTTCTTCTTTCCTTTATTCTTGTTCTCAATAGATTTGGATGATTTCCCAACATCTGGGTTTACATTTTTACCTCTAGCCTCTAGATGAGTTGCTTGGACTGATACATCATCTAAGATAGTGGGATTAAACATAAGTATAGTATGCTTCAAATAAATATGTAGACCACCTATATATTTTCACAATATCTCTGGTGAGTCCAATGTTATGCCTAATGTTAATGCTCTCTTACGAAATTCCTGAGTATAAATCTGAACACTTTGACCTTTCAATTGATGTAGTGTTTGCCAACTCATCATTGCTTGCTGCATATAAGCTATTGGATTGTTGGGGCTTGACCCAGGTTTAGAGGTGATTTAGCCAAACAAATCCCAGTACTATTGGCCCATTTGGAAACAGTCCATGGAGCATGGACTAAGGTCTCACCCGAAGTAGTATGGGAGGGTGCTAGAACCAGGTTTCTGCACCCTGGAGATGTCTGATGCTTTCAAGTGGTCCGTGGTTTGACAGTGTGCGCATGTTGCTACACGAAATTACCTGTACCTCGCAGCCTGAGATGTGGCCTTCGCACAACCCTACTCGGGGGCCGAACAATGTTACAACCCAAGGCCTTACTAGTAACCCTATATTAGTTAATTAACTTAGCTTATCCATATGCTTTCAGTTATACTTAACATTATTCACAGTTCATACAAGTGCACACAGTAAATAAACAGTATAATTGCAAATGATATCAAACATGTAATACTTAGAACAGATGCACAAAATTGGTAACAAAACCTTTCTTTATTAATCTCTTTTCTGGTTATAGACTCTACTCTACCCTGCGCACTCAGCTGCAGGGGTCCATGCACTCAGCTGCGGACTCTACTAGGCCTCTGCGCACTCAACTACAAAGCCTCTTCCTACTACTACGACCCAAGACACACTTAGACACTTTCTCTGAACTTCTATCTCATACTTCACTCTTCCTTTCTTAACTATCTTTTACACTTAGAGCTTCACTCTATTTATACAATCCCATGGTTCACGGACCGTGGGTAGGCTGACATTACATTGAACACTTAGGGCGGATAGCCCTATGACTCTAGCATACACTTCACACTTGCAATTCGCAGAGCTTTACAATAATACCACTCAAAACTTGGGCTTTTAGCCCCAAAACATGTTGTGGGAGGATTCCATGCCCAACAGGCCCCCAACACAAACATTGTGACTTGCCCTTGAGTCACTCTGTCAGCACAACGATCTTGGCGTGTAGTCCCTCCAACTACTCTCCAATGGTATTGATGTCGGCAGCGCACTGAGCTACTGCTTGTTGAACCTGCTGCATCCGTTCTTCTGAGACCTCTGTTTCCGGCATGCTTCCCTGTATCTGTGCATGCATCCCCTGAATGTGCGCGAGCTTCCCTTCAATATTCGTCGTGATTGTGAAGGCCTCATTAATCCATGGTTGAACGCGTGCTTTGAGAACTGCTTCCTTATGGTGTGCCGCGTCCACCTGCTCCTTTAATGCCTTGGCTTGCTGCATCCTTGCAAGCCGCTGAGTGAGGACTACCATCTACGTAGTCCCTCTGATGCTATCGTATTGCTGCTGGAGTTCGCACGCCTCTGTTTCCAGGCATTGGATGTTGGGGTCCTCCTGCAAAGTTGTGAGGACCTCAAGTGCCTGTTCCAACATGTTGGTACAATCGTGCACTGCACCTCCAATTTCTTCCAATCCTGCCGCAATAACGTTGGCGCATTGTTCTCTGATTTCTGGAGGAGTGGAAGGCTATGCCTTCAACCACAGCTTGACGATCTAGAGATTCAGCTCTAGCTGCACCTTTGTCATCTCTTCCTTGGCCTCGCGGACTCGAGTTGCCAAACTGTGGATCCGCATTTCGACCGGTAGATCTGCTGCGATGGCCAGCTCCAGGATGCAATGGCAATCATCCTTTACTATGTGCACCAAATGTTGATTTTGCGACACCAACTCGTCGCACTGCAAGTTGAGCTATTCTATGTTTATTTTCTGCTTGCTAAGAACCTGTATCGTGCAGCTCTCCTGGCCCGCAGTTTTACCATTATCCCATCCCGTAACTAATACAGTGTTTCGTGGGGAAGGGTAGCCAGGATAAGGCCAAGGTCTTTCATCATGCTAAGCGACAATCGATCCATCACATTGGACAACACTAAAGCTCCCTCTGGCAACAGTATTGTGTTTTCCATCCTTGTGCGGAATATTTGCTCTACTACTGAAGTTCCTGCTGCGATGTGTGTTGACAGGGTACCTTCCTGAGGGGGCCATACCTGTAACTCTTGCAGCTACGCTTTGAGGGCCCCCAACACAGTCTAATGCTCCTGCATGAACTCCTGAAGTGCTTCACCTGTGACATCATGGACCATCTCGCTAATGTCATGGAGATCACTTTTGGTTAAGGTGATCGGGTTAATGGCCAACCTCGAGGCCTTAACCTTCTTCCTTGGGCCTGATCTTTTTGCGATGCGCGGGCGCTTTAACTGGGTGGACATGGCCCCTGGGTTCGTGCTCCCTTCTATTGTTTCTGTTTCCTCTGCCTCTTGCCTTGAGGACGGTGCTTGGCCCTCGTTTGCCTGTGTTGTTACTTTTTGCACTGTTGCTGTTGCTTCTGTGGCCTTCTTCTGCTATGTGGCTTTTTGTGCTGCTTCGTGCACTACCCTTTCCTTAGCTGCTACTTTTTCGTTTCGCCTTTTCTCTGCTATTTGAGTGATGCGCAACTTAGCATCGTCCTTTTTCTTCTGTGTTGACGCCTTCTCTAGTTCCGCCAGGTCTAGAGCACGCCATTCGGGAGGCCATGTCTCCAAGACAGTAAAAATTGCGTCGTTCTTGTAGGTTTTGACCCCGTACAGAAATTACCTGCATACGAATTCTAAAACACAAAAAATAAAGAATGCGAGAGCATAACACATAAAACACACATACACAGAGATTTTCCCCTGGATCCCAAAATCGGGAGTACCAGCTTGATTTTTCATTATTTTCCTTTCAATGTTATAATACATATTTAGACATGTCGAAGCATCCAATACCATGGGCCAAAAACCATCGCATCCAATACCATGGACCGAAAACCATTGCATCCAAAAAACATGTGCGAAAATCATGCACAAAACCATAGGTGGGTCCGCCCAACCTAACATAGGGTCCAAAACCAAAATTTTCCGGGGTGCTGCCCCGTACCACATAAAGTGGGGTTACGGGTGCCCCTCAAACCTCCTATTAACTATGTGGAAAGAATATAACACAACCCAACATTCTCCCACTTGTTGTTTTCTTTCCACAGGGGGCCACAAGAGAGCTTAGTCATTTTTCTAGCCCTGAAATGCCCATTGTCTCTCTACACCAAGAGAACTTCTCAAAGCTCACAGATTTTGTCAATGCATCTGTAGTATTGTTCAAAGTGTCCACCTCTACCAGCAACACCTTATTGTCTTCTATCATATCCCTCACAAAGTGATACTGAACATCAATGTGCTTTGTCTTTGAATGATATGTGGGGTTCTTTGCCAAGAAAATTGCACTTTGGTTGTCACAGTCTATCCTTATAGCTTCCTGTACTAACCCCATACTTGAACACAATATCTGCAACCAAACTGCTTCCCTGCTTGCATGAGTGGCTGCCATGTATTCTACCTTTGTATTTGATAGTGCCACTATAGATTGTTTCTTACTCATCCAACTGACTGCACCTCCAAATAGGTTAAACACATACCCACTTGTAGATCTTCTCTGATCCAGATCTCCAACCTAGTATGCATCAACAAAGCCATGAATATCAAACACTCTGTCCAATCCTGGTCTTCCTTGGTAGAACAAACCATAATCACTAGTGCCACACAAATACCTGAAAACCCACTTCACTACTATCCAGTGCTCCTTCCCTGGTTTTGACATAAACCTGCTCAATACTCCCACTGCATGTTCAATGTTTGGTATAGTACAGACCATTGCATACATCAGGCTACCGACTGCACTTGCATATGCAACACGGGACATGTCCTCTTCCTCTTCTTATGTCTTGGGACACTGTTCAACAGATAACCTTACACCTACAGGAATAGGATCCTTCACCGGTTTACTATCCTACATATTAAACCTCTGCAATATTGTCTCAACATACTTCCTCTGGTTTAACTAGAGCTTCCTCTTTGCCCGATCTCTTTTAATTTCCATGCCCAAAATATAGTTTGCAGCACCAAGATCTTTCATGTCGAATTTGGAGGACAATTGGGTCTTCAAATCTTGGATAACTTTTTTGTCATTTCCAACCAACAACATATCATCCACATACAAGACCAGATAAATAACACGGTCACCAATTAATTTAAAATACACACAGTGATCTACTTTTCTTCTGGTGAAGCCAAGTCCTCGTATAAATGTATCAAATTTCTGATACCACATCCTTGGTGACTGTTTTAACCCATATAGAGACTTCTTTAACTTACATACCAATTATTTCTTACCCTTCACCGCAAAGCCTTCAGGTTGCTTCATGTAGATCTCCTCTTCCAGATCCCCGTGAAGAAATTTCGTCTTCACATCCATTTGTTCTACCTCAAAATCAAAAGCAGCAACAATAGATAAAAGTAATCTAATAGAAGTTACCTTGGCAACAGGAGAAAAAATATCACCAAATTCAATTCCCAACACTTGGGAATAACCTTTTGCTACCAACCGAGCTTTGTATTTCTCGACTTTTCCCTCTGCATTTGTCTTGTTTTTGAACACCCATTTGCTGCCAATGGGTTTCCTTCTAGCCGACAACTCCACCAGATCCCAAGCCTCATTTTTGTGCAAAGATGTCATTTCATCAACCATGGCCTCTTTCCAGAGTTTTCCATCCTCTGAATCCACTGCTTCCTTCACAGTTCTGGGATCATCATCAGTAACAGACAAAGCAAAATTTGAACAAAAAGAAAATGGACTATACCTTTCTGGCTGCCTTCTTTCTCGAATTGATCTTCTCACAGTCGGAGTTTGTGGCTCTTCATATTCTGATTCCTCATCTGCTGTAGAGTCTGATTCTTCCTCCTTTAACTCAAACTCTATCTTCTTAGGTTCCTTTAGTTGGACCTCAAGTTTAATAACATCTTTCACCTCTTTGAACACCACATCTCGGCTGTACATAACCTTCCTTGTTACTAGGTTCCAAAGCTTATAACCCTTTAAACCATCCTTATACCCAATAAAGATGCACTTTTCAGATTTACTATCCAACTTTATTCTTTTCTCCTTTGGAACATGTACATATGCATCACATCCAAATACCCTCAGATGTGAAAGAGAGGGTTTCTTACCAGTCCATACCTCTTGTGGAGTCTTATCCTCCAACGCTGATGAAGGTGACCTGTTGACAAGGTAACATGCAGTATCCACAGCCTCTGCCCAAAATTCCTGCCCTTGACCTAGCACCACTGAGCATGCGTCTTTCCCTTTCCATCAACATCTTGTTCATTCATTCTACAACTCCATTTTTCTGAGGTGTATATGGAGTAGTCTTCTACCGTGATATACCACACTTCTTGCAGTATTCTTCTTTTCTCCAAAGACCACTAGATTTTCTGCTCCACTTTTAGGAACCACAGAACTGTTGCACCCATCAACAACAGTGCTACCTTGCAGCTTGTACAGAGTTCCAATCTGAACTCCACACATCAATACCAGTGCTCCCCAAACCATCTTGTAGGTATCCTTCTCGAACACTGTTTTTACACCTGCATCATCCAGCTTACTAACAAAAATCAGATTTCTGGCTAATGCAGGAATATGTAGAACACCCAGAAGTGTTCTAACCCTTCCACCTTGCAGCTTCAACTTTACCTTTCCACGACCAATGATTCCAACCTTCCTGTCATCCCCCAAGAAGACATCACCACCACCATATTTATCATACTCATAGAACCACTCTCTATGGGGAATGAAGTGAAAGGATGCACCTGAGTCAATCAACCATACCTCATGATCTACATGTGTACTTAAAGAAGCCAAGTACACATCCCCACCTTCATCTGAGGTGGTTTTCGCCTCTGCAAAAGGAGCCTCATTAAATCTCTTTCCTTTGTTAGGAGCTTTAGATTTACAGTCCCTTTTGAAGTGGCCTTCCCTTCCACATTTCCAGCACACCACCTTTACAGGTTTTCCTGGAGATTTAGATCTCCCTCTAGATTTAGATCTCCCACTTGATGACTTATTTTTGTTTCTGTTCTGGGACTGTCTTCGTACAGAAAAGGAATCACTATTTTGGCTCTCCATATTTTTCCATCTCATCTCCTCCGTCAGCAAAGCTGAGACTATTTCATCAAACTACAAGGCAGTTTCATTGCTACCTATTGCAATAACCAGACTATCCCATGAATCTAGTAGAGAACACAACAAACTGATGCACTTATCTTCATCTCAAATTTTAAAATCAACAGATGCTAACTGACTTACCATAGTATTAAAAGCGTTCAGATGCTCTGTCACCGAGTCTCCATCTTTCATCCTCAGGTTATACAGTTTTTTCTGCAGGAACAGTTTATTCACCAGAGACTTAGATTGGTACAAAGTCCCTAACTTGTCCCATAAAGCCTTCGCCATAGCTTTCGCTGATACATTCAACAATACTGAATCTGATACACACAATTGTATTATGCTCTTTGCCTTCTGATCCAACTTCTTCCATTCTTCATCGGACACTCCCATTGGTTTAGTACCCGGATCTACCGCGATCCACTTATCTTTATCCACCAATACATCCTCCATCTTGAGCTTCCACAACTCAAAACTTTGACCATTAAATTTCTTGATCTCTATCTTTCCACTGCTCGCCATCTTCTTTCACCACCAGAATCGATCTCACAAATCTCCCACTAAACAGGGTCTACCACAGGCCCGAGTGAAACCCCTCAGCAACAAAGGCATCCCTTTGAAGCCAAATCTGCTCTAATACCAAATGTAGGTTTTAACCCCGTACAGAAATTACCTGCTTACAAATTCCAAAATACAGAAAATAAACAATGCGAGAGCATAACACATAAAACACATATACACAGAGATTTTCCCTTGGATCCCAAAACCGGGACTACCAGCTTGATTTTTCATTATGTTCCTTTCAATGTTATAATACATATTTATACATTCCGAAGCATCCAATACCATGGACTAAAAACCATCGCGTCCAAAAAACATGTGTGAAAATCATGCACAAAAATATAGGTGGGTCCGCCCAACCTAACATAGGGTCCAAAACCAAAATTTTCCGGGACGCTGCCCCGGACCCCATAAAGTGGGGTTACGGGTGCCCCTCAAACCCCCTATTAACTACGTGGAAAGAATATAACACAACCCAATAGTCCGTGGCTATAAACAGTAGCTTCACCCACTGCTTCGCTGGATCCTTTCGTGCCCTAATATAGATGTTGTGCATATCAGCTTTGAATTCTACAAAACTCTATAGACTATTGTGCATTGTAGGTGATAGGCGCAACCTCCTATTGATCCACATCCGGATGCTCACCTCCCTCAGCACCCATAAAATATCTGTTTTGCATCCTTGGTGGCCCAGAGCAAAGCGTACTTCATGACCTCTCGTAACTCTCTGTCAATGTTGGGGAACTGACTGTCCTCCGGCAATTCACCTACTACTAGCAATATGGATAGTAGCAACCACGCATAGTGGAATGTCTTACCCCGCTCCTGGGATTCGCGACAATTTATCAAAAATTCCTCGCAGAGGAATTCAGCCTAGTTGAACTAGACCCCCTCCGCACACAGCTCGGCCAGCGCGACCACTGGCGCCGGTACCTTATCAGTGCGACACTTTCTCATAATTTTTTTAGCCAGGAGTTGGGTCACTAAGTGCACCCCTTTGTCCTTGATCTTAGAGATGACATAGCCCATACTCTTCTTCTTCGGCTTATATTTCACCTTCATGGCTTCCGAGAGAGACAAATCGCTACCTTTTCTGGCTATAGTCACAGGGTCCGTTCCTTTACAGGAGAGCCAAGAAATCCAATGAGTGAGGTTTGTTGTGATGCAAATAAGCTCCTCCAACTATAGATACCTGTCATGCACCAGGAAGAGCAACTGCCTAATGACAAAAATGGTGATGGGCGTGTGGTGGAAATGTGGTATCCATAATAAGTGCAGCAACCCGACCTTTTCCACACTGCATAGCCATTTCTGCGGATCTAATGTTATCACCGCCCCCTCGGTGTTCTGCTTCATTAAGTTCCCAGTCCTTAGGTGCAGAAACTTCTTGCTATCAATGAGGTCCCAATCTTCAAATTTCATGTTTAGTACGTGACCTAGGTGCGGTCCCTCAAATGCAATGCTGTTGGGGAGGAGTAGGGTCTCGATTGAGCTTTTCATTTCCTCCAGGTTTTCCCTTTCTGCAGAGGGACATACGCTGGTAGTTTTGTTGTAGAGTGCAACGGTTGGATATCCTCCTCCACTTCTTCTTCTTATTCCACCACGGTGATAAGGGCATGTAAGTCTTCTTCTTCCTCATCTATTTCTATTGTGACTGCTTTCCCCTTCTTTTCCAAGGATAGTTTTCTATGCCGCAGATTCCTCGGGGACATGTGTACTAGCCCTATCGCCTGTTTATCCTTCTTGGGCCTCGATGTTTGCGGTGATTTTGGGATTTCTGTCACCACCCTGCGACCTTCTGGAACATCCTCCACCATGTCGGTCTATGCGGCATCGCTGGTAGGTACCTCTTCAATTCCCAACCCATCCATGGTGGTCGTCATCCTTTCTAGGCTGTATTCTATCTCTCACGAACTTAGGGGCTCAATTATCACTCGGCTCTCAATGCTCTGTGTTCTGCTCAAGTGCTCGATTCTTAAATGACCAAGAGTTGTTCGATGGCCAGCCTTTTGAGTCTTATAACACCTTTCAAATTCGAATTCGATCGTTCCCTGCAATTTCGGGCCATTAATGCTTTCTTGGTGGCATATTTTCCAAAATCTTACCCATAACTTGCATCTTAAATGCCCATCGCCCGCTCCATTTGGCCTCAAATCAGACATCCCGTTATGAATAGTGACACCAATAGTCACTTCCATTTGACCCACGCAGTAGCGCAGCCCTCCCTGCGTAGTCACGAACCCTATGACGTTCTAATTCTACGCACATATTTAATATTGTGCAGCTCCCAGGTAGAATATTGTATAGTCCCGCGCTCCCTTTCAACTGCCTGGAGCGCTAATACTGTTCTCCCTACGGCTAGTCAAGTGGTCGCACCACCCTTGCAAGGCTCCATCCCATCCTCTATCATATTTCGGGGAGAATCCCCATCTTCCATTGTGGTGATTGGCATCGTGCACTCTACTATTTTCAATGCACTAGCCTGGTCACTACGCTTAGCAATATGTGGTCCAAGCCAAGGCAGCAGACTAACTAGTTCACGACAATAGTTTTCCAATTTGTCAGTATGCTTGTATGCACCTTGCCTTTCCATCCTCGGTCTTTCGACGAGAAATGCTTCCTTTATTTTTCTTTCTAGCTTCTTGACCTCTATGTCCATTAAAGAACTTTTCTCCCTTAGCCTTACCCTGTCTTTTTCAAGTTCGCGAAGTCTAAAGTTTCCTCGTCGAATTTCTTCCTGAAGTCTTATATGTTCTGCTTCGCGTAGCTATGTGATTTTTTCATTCCAGTCTACGTGGACCATCATATCTACAGGTTCTGTTACATGCGGACTTGGCTTCGCATGCTCCATAGGGACTACATCCTCTGCTTTATACTTCAGCGTCGGAAACGCTTGCGCGGGCAAAGTTTTATAGATGGTCCTATAAGCCCATACCACCGTTGGTACGCGCAGGTCCCAGTCAGTGCGTCTGACATGGTGGACCTTGTTCAGCACTTCGCACACCTTGTCAAAGGCTTCCCTGTGTATGATCTTTGGTGCGTTAGGTCATATCATACCTCATCATTCGCGCACTCGTCATGCCTACTTCTACTTGTTGTTCCTAATTTCTATTGTGAGAGCAGTGTGCGTTCGTGCAGGTTGCGTACCATATGCCTGTACCCATCTGGAAAGGTGGGCGTGCAGGCTATTTCATCCATCCTACCTAGCTTCCATCCTCATCTGAGGCTTCCCAAATCATAAGTGCATCATCTTTCTGCATTCGCACCAGTCCCTGAAACTCTGTTGGTGCATACCCCACCACCTTGCGAGCGTAGCATGTAGTGCCCATTTCAGAGCATCGAATCACTATTGTTCTGGCACTTCACTTTAGAATTCGTCCAGGAATTCATCTACCATTGTCATCCCATCATACATAGGCAGATCCATTACCTCTGTTGTCACGTAGTGCAGTGATCTTACCATCATGTTGCAATTGAGTGTGGTTACCTCGTGTAACTAGTTCTACCATCGTTCTGTTTCCTCATCCGAATCTGATGTGCAGGTGCTTTCGTGCTTCCACAAAATATGGCCATCTACTATAGGATTCACCCAATCCTATTCCCAAGCAGTTATCTTATAGATACAATCTAGCTCATTGTCACTTTCGTCGTCGCGCACTGGTTCTGTGTAGCGCGATCCTTCTGCATGGTTTAAAGGTACCACTACGCGCAGTGAATTTTTCTCAAAATCATTTTGTGCTTCATTACATTTATCACCCCGTTCTTATCAATGGCCCAATCTATTCCCAGTAGCGTGGGATAGGGATTGCTATCATCAACAATCTCTATCACCTCTAAATCTGCAAGCATGTTCGCACCTTCGATGTCTACCGTTATTCCCTACAATCTTCCCATCGGTAGGATCTTCTACTGATTCACCATTCACAATTGAATAGGGGACCATTGCAATGCGAGACTACCCATGCGCTTCCATGTCTGTTTAGGTAGCACTTTCACATCCAATCCTAGATCCAGAATTACTTGATCCATTTCGTACTCCTCGATTTTCGCAGTCAATCTCATTTCCCTTCCTGTTCACGATGTATGTTTCCCGAGCTTCAGGACTACACATGGTTCTCCTGACCTAGTGCACCTAGTCATATGTTCCCACAGTCCCTTCACCACTTTTCTATTGCACAACAGCTTCATACATGTCTCCAGAAAGGTAGTGATCATTGAAGGATCCATCTCCGGCTCTAGTTGATCCTTACTACCTAAAGTGGAGGCCTCCGTGAAGCTCTTCTTAGCTTCCATGAATGTCTCCTTCATGTGCTCCAAATCAAATTCAGGTTCCTTTGTAGGAGCCTTGCGAACCCATGCACTTTCTTCAGGCTGCTTACCTTTGTCATCTCCTGTCATGATACAGCTTTGAAGCACTATGTTTACATTCGGGTCCTCTTTGTGCGGCTCAGACGTCATCATTTGCAAATTCTGAGTCAGAGGAGGCTGGAGTATCCCTTTATTGCATAGCCTTGCTATCAATGTAGGGAAGTCCTCCATCTCATGATCAAACTGAGTACAATATAAACATGATGCTCTCATCGAGTTTGTACAATTGCAGGCATAATGCCCTAGCCCTCTGCAATTGTAACAAATCAGCTGTCCACGACCTCTTCCTGGTCCCATTCCACCTCGACCTCATCTGCACACCTGAAATCCAGCACGCCATCCCTGCATTTGGATCGAGGCCTCGTGTTTCAGTCTATACTCTATAGGCAGGAGTTTGATCCATCATCAGCTCGTAACTTCTGCAGGTGCGCTCATCATGGCCTACTGACCTACAGAAATTACAAAACAATTGCTGGGATGTCTGCGTATACTTCTGTAATAGGTGACAGTTATCCATAGCATGTTTTCCTCCTATCTGACAAATCGCGCACCATAATGCAGGCACCGCGCTCGGTCCTGCTTGTGCCTCTGGTCTTAATGGCATTGGCCCTACACCCGTCAAGTAGTTCGCGAAGACTAGACAATGGTCCTTGTCATGCCCCTGGCTTTTGCATTTTATGCACCATACCTCCTCTTGCGCTTTTGGGTGAGTTGTCCTATCCTGTTTCAAACTCCACATTTCCAAACACAAATTTTGCAGTTACGCATGGATTTGTTGGACTCCCAGGCCAGGATCTTGTATTGGGGTCTCGAGTAGTCTCATTGCAATCTCCAAAGCTTCTGCCTTGGTGGATAAATTTTGCTGTGAAAATGTTTCCTTAACTACGGTGTTAGTGACGCTACAAACCATGCGTGGTGCTGTCCATCCGTCAATGTCATGTTGGATTCATGAATCATACTCTTCAGTCTCTAATCCAGATCCCACAGGGTCTCGCCTGGAAGCATCGTGATTTCTTTAAACCTGATAATCGATTGTGTCTTCGACTTTGACCTGCTAAATTCCTTATTCAGCACGGCCTGGATATTTGTGATCCCCACATTTGGATGGTCATTAGAATGCTTAATGTACCATGTTAGTGTGCGATCCTATAATGCGCTTACCAGCATGGCCTTCTTAATATTGTCATCCACGACTCCTTGAGCTTCCCATATAGATTTTACTACAAACCAAAATTGGTCCGGATCTTTGTTCCCTACTCCTCTAAATACCGTAAATTTTATCGTGCTTGCCATATTGAACTGTAGTGATGGTGGAGGTGGTGTGGGCAGAGATTGAGGTGACGATGGTGAAACCAGTGGCAGTGTAGGTGGAGGTGGTATGCACGGAATTCGTTGCCTTATCAAACTGATTGCACTTCTTGGAGAAAATTTCGCGAGCTCTTCGTCACTTTCCTGCTGAGGTGAAATCAAGGGGCTATTTTCTATCTCTGCGCTACCTTCGTTTCTATAGATCCTCCCACTTCGCGTAGCCCCGAACATCATTATTCGCATAACCCACTTTTCACATAATAGCATTTTAATCCAAATGTTTAATGATATAATGTATTTACCTTGCGGTCCTTTGAGGAAGCGTCGTTCTGCCTCACTGTAGCTGACTGTTGTGTCTATTGAGAACTCAGTGATAAACCCTCCTATAATGTGATCTATCCAATGGTCCACAATGTGCGCGATCTTATCTTTCAATGCTTCTAGTCTGCGCACCAATTCTGGAGTCCACACAATCGGTTTGTTGAGCCTACACCTTCCCTGACTATTTGCTAGCTTCGCGATCCACTCATATAAATCAGAGGAGAAGGATGCAAAGAAAATTTCATGGATTTCTGTATATAAGTAGCACTCCAACAACTGATCCTTTGATACTCGTGGATTTCTGTTTTCCTGCACTGCGAACTTGCGAATTTTTTTTCCAGCCACTCTTCAATTTCTTTCTTTGTTGGATTCTAGTGACACGACATCAGACATCCCTTATGAAGATCCTGGTCCTGGCAATGGAACCATTTGTTGGCTTGTTGGGGCCTAACCTAGGTTCAGAGGTGATTTAGCCAAACAAATCCCGGTACTACTAGCACTTTTGGCAACAGTTCTCGGAGCACGGACTGAGGTCTCACCCAAAGTAGTATGGGAGGGTGCTAGAACTAGGTTTCCACACCCTAGAGATGTCTGATGGTTTAAAGTGGTCCGTGGTTCGACCCTGCCTGCACTTTGCTACGCGCACTTACCCATACCTCGCAGGCTGAGATGCAGCCTTCGCAAAACCCTACTCGGGGGCTGAACAGTGTTATAACCCAAGGCCTTACTAGTAACCTAATAGTTAATGAACTTAGCTTATTCGTATGCTTTCAGTTATACTTAACAATATTCACAATTCATACAAGTGTGCGTAGTAAATAAACAGTATAATTGCAAATGATATCAAACATGTAATACTCAGAACAGATGCACAGAATTGGTAACAAAACCTTTCTTTATTAATCTATTTTCTGGTTACAGACTCTACTCTACCCTGTGCACTCAGCTGTAGGGGTCCGTGAACTCAGCTGCAAACTCTACTAGGCATCTGCACACTCAGCTACAGAGCCTCTTCCTACTACTACGACCCAAGACACATTTAGACACTTGCTCCGAACTTCCATCTCATACTTCGCTCTTCCTTTCTTAACTATATTTTACACTTAGATATTCACTCTATTTATACAATCCCATCGTCCACAGACCATGGATAGGCTAACATTATATTCAACACTTAGGGAAGACAACCCTATGACTTTAACATACACTTCGCACCCACAATTCGCGGAGATTTACAACAATACCACTCAAAACTTGGGCTTTGAGCCCCAAAACATGTTGTGGGGGGATTCCATACCCAACATAAGCCAAAGGATAAAATTTCTTTTTAATGGAAGAAACAAATCATTCCAAGTTGAAATTATTTTACCATGCTTTTGAAGATATGCTTGTGTCTTTCCTTCTCACCACACAAGTGCAGTTCCTCCAAGTCGAAGGCTAGCCAGCTGAATCTTCTTCCTTTCTGAATAAAATTTTTGCACCCTGCAATATACATCAATTTTCCTTATCCAATTATCAAGCTTTTTTTCATTAAGTTCTCTATCATAAATTGGAAAATCAAATTTTACATGTAATTTGATCAAAGAGGTTTTCGTTTTCTTCTTCTTAGAAGAACTAGTTTTATGACAAGAAGACGATGATGAAAACGATGATGGTGATGATGGAGGAGATGGTGGAGGCATTCCTCCTTTTCCTTTATCTTCCTTATCTTCTTTGTCTAGAGGGACAAAAGGAAAAGGTTCCTTTGCTCCCTTGTCTGGTCTAGGTGATGAATTACCTTCACCTCTACCTTTTTTAAACTCATGATACATCTCTTCCACCATGCTATCTATCATCATGAAACTATCCAAGAACTAGGATTCTGACCCAAGTGGAGTTTCATCTGCCATCCTTCTTTGTGAAAAGACCCTTCAAATCTCTAGATTTGCCTCGGCAATTTCTCCTTCACCTTGTCCAAGCCTTAACCTAGTCAGCATTCAAATCTCCAAACAAACTTGTCAAACCTTAAAAACCTTAAGCTCTGATACCACTTGATCTGAAATTGAAAAAAAGGTATTACAAACTATGTGTGAATTTGCCTATGTTACTTAGTGCAATGGATCAAAAAGATTGCGAATAACACAGACACTTAAACAATTATAAGACACAATTAAAACACATCAACACAACCAAAATTAATAAAGGAATTCACCAGACTTCCTGGCTATATCTCCTAGTCCTATATTCTAGTGTTGACTTATTTATTATGTCTTCAAAATGGTTGTTAAAAGTGTGAGCTCAAAAAGAGAGAATCGATATGAAAATGGATCTCACCGCTGTGTTTCGCTCGAATCTTTGAGTCGAAATGAGTATACACTCGACTGTACTAGGCACTCTAACCTCTAGACCCCCCAGAACAGTTCACAATACACTCCTCTGAACACTCTCCCATCAACTTTTCTGTGTTATGGTATTTATACACCACGTACACTTACAAATTGCAATAAACGTGGAACAATACGTTTATAATAGAAACAAACTATAAACGAAAGGACCGGCAGGCCCGAGGTGGACCCCGACCGTCTGGCCTTTCCCCGATGCTAATCTCGAGAACTGACCATCTGATGGCTATCATGTCCCACTCATCAACTGATCTAGATGTTCCGCACCGTTGACCTGTCCTGTTAAATCCAACGGCTATCATGCGGTCTCGCGCCCCAACTAGCACGTCTGCTAATTCTCTGAATGCACACGCGAAAGTGGTTTTCGGGATGCTACGTGTCACCCACTGAGTGGAATCACATGCTCTTGGTTGAAAACCACTTCCTGCCTTGAAGGCACGTGATAAACTATTTACTGCTCTTCTATCGAAACTCAAAGAGTTTAGCTTCTTCTTCATAACTTTATCGCATCTGTTTTCTAGGATAACCCACCTACATGATTCCACATGATATGCGTTGATCTCCTTTGATCGAACTATCTCTGCTCTTGATCACTGATCCTCATCGCTTGTGGTATGAACCAATCGCAAACTACCACATCACCTTCTATGTTGACATCATCAAGAACCTGTAACTCTTTCTGGAGATGCCACATGTCCTGCTGACGTAGGCATTGACTTTTGGCCTGAATCTTTAATTGGCTCTATTTTCCTTATCCGAACTCGGATTTACATGTTGTTTGAACTGTTGGCTTCATATTAACGAGCACTTCAACATTATTCCAATTTCACCTATATTTGAAGACTTTTGATCTAGAGGCTATGCTGAATCCATTTTGGATCATCCAGGTAGTTTCAAGGGAGCGTGGGACTATAAAATACACTGCCAGGTTTGGAGAACTACACAACAGGCAAGATGCGTAGAAAATGGTGAAGTTACAACATATGAAGTTGCATGTAGGAAGCTGTGTCATGGAGGAAGGTACCGCGTAGCGCAACAAAAGTGACTGTTGGAGTCACTGTTCATGACTTGACATCCAAGAGATGGTTAAGGGGAGTGAGATGGCAGCATTTAAGGCAAAAATCTTTGAAGATCTGCCGCCAAAAAACATTAATTGTCAGAATTTGGGGGGAACAGTTGAAGTTGATTTCAAGAACCCCTATAAATTATGCATGCTGGTCCAACAAAGAACACTTTGCGCCCTTAGAGTTATTGTTGAGATTTGTTATCTATTGCCTATGAACCGCTCATATTGGGAGGATTTAGTCATGAGCCCTACATTTGATAAGTTGTATGAGTTGAATCGGAAGTTCATTCTCGAAAACATTCCTGGACCAAGCCCTGCAGAAACTGTGAGTACTGGTGGCAATGTTGCCTCTGAAGGAGGTTCCCAAAATTTATGAGTATGGAAGATTCGGCTTCTGTGCCTATGGCGTTGAGGTCACCTAGGCTGAAGCCTACCCCTTCGAGAGACACTCAAATAGTTAAATTGAAGAAGGATAAATAGAAAAAGCCACTACCAGTGCGTGAATCACCAAGAAATCATTCTGCAACACAATCCAAACAAAAGAAAGATAAGCAGCCCGAGAAGGTAGTTGACCTGGAGGTGGAAGAAGGCCAAGGTACAGAAGACATAGATGCTGAGGGAGTGGAGCCCATCATGAAGCTACCCAACTATATCCCTCTGCGTAAGGGGAAGGTGAAGGTCACAAAGGACCCAGATTCGGAGAAGTTTTCCATTTCTATGCCCCTACTACCTGAGCCCCTTTGAAGGCCTACGACTTGTGCAGATCCCACTGTTGAAAATGGAGGATTGGGACCTCATAGATCATGGTAGGTTTCCACACTTAGAAACAGATAAGTACATGAAGTGCGTCTACTACGTGGAGTCAGGTGTTACCGCATTAGAGACGGTGGAATGGATTTGTGGTATGGAGAACGTGGGGTTACTGAATCTATTGTGGGTGCCCCCTTATCACCGCAACCCTATCAACACGTGCACCAACTGCTCACTTTAGTGCATGATGGGTGTTTATGGCTAGGATGGCCTATCCCCATCACTAACATGTTAATCCACAAAATCATGCACCTTCCATATGAAGGACTGAATTCGGCCAAGGAGTTTGGCGGAAAGACGGGAGAAAAGGACCTGGAAGAAAGAATGAAGAGAGATTATGGCCTTATAAAGAAGGTGTGAGGGTATTCCATCCTATTAATAATGGACCCAACAGTTCAAATAGCCACAAAAATTTTAGCAAGGAAAGTAATGAGGAAGTGTCACGTGGATGAATTTCTGACACCCATAGTGTCCCTATTTGCTCAGTGCGTGAAAGGCGTACAATTCAACTGGTCCAGGTACCTATGCGAGGAATTCCTCGTGAGTTATAGCGAGGTCTACGATGAAAACAGGTTTTTTTTTATGCTTGTTTATTGCTGTCTATTGTGTTGGTTGCATGGGAACTACCAGAGGATAGCTAGTTTCCTCTGCTTTAAGAAGGATTGTCGGAGGGAGTGCAGTTCACCTCCTTATGGGCTACCAAGGACCCTGTATGAATCACAGAGATGAAAATACTTTGGGTACTGATGGAATCGAGGCTCCGCATGGAAATTAACCAGCATCCATGGTTGTCCCCAACCTTGTACATGTAGCTGGCATCCTACGTCACATTCAAGACTGAATTTCCCAAGGTGTATATCTAGGCGTGGAAGGATCCAGTGCAGAAGTAGCATGACTTGCCATATTTGGTAACAAAGACAGATGTACAAGAATTGGTAGCAAGATGGCCCGTCGAGTGGCACGCCCCTTTAGATCAACCTGCTAGGCCAAGCACGTGTGTGGAGAGTGTTGCCGCAAAGAAAAGGAAGGAGGTAGCTAAGCAAGCTATGCACAACCTGGTCACGCAAAAAAAGAAGGATGCTGCAGAGAAGGCTCGTGTTGAGAAGGCACATGCTACTAAGGATAAGGAAGAATAGGAGCAGTGCGAGAGCCAAAAGGTGACAATTCACCTTCGTCGGAAATAGAAACAAAAGAGCTTACAGGACAAGGTGGCAGAGGCAAGTAAAGGCAGCGCACCCCCTTCATTCTGAAAAGGTGATGATCCTCATCAATGGGTAATTATATGGGCCTTAATTCACCTCCTATCGTAGTCAAACCAACTATTCTCATAACTTATTACATGCTTTTGATTATATTTTTTTTATGAGGTGAGTTAGAGTTGGATATTTTTCTTTGTGGTCTAATGTGCATTTAATGTAGGATTAAAGGAGAAAATCAAGAAATTTTGTCAAAGACCAAGGTCTAAACTAGAATGGGACAAGGGAGAGGGATTATAGGAGGTAAATCCTCCTCATTTACTACCCCTCCATTCGAATATTCCTCCATCAGCTCTAAGGACAAACAACCAAATCATGAGGACTAGAAGGCAGTTGATCAAGTGAGAGACAAAGCACCAGTTTATCTCGAGTTTGGGAGCTGAGCCTCCCTAATTTCAAGGAAGTCATTGGAGACTTCAGATGTATAAGTAGAGAGGCCTAGGACCTCAGTAGGATTCAAATTTTCATTGTAAAACATTACTCTATTTTCGAGCTACAAGACTTGTGACAGTTATTTTTTATGTAATTTGTTTTTTTGGTAATACAAATGAGTTTTGTTTTGAGCCATCATTGAGTTAACTCAGAGGGCTGAAGCTCTTGGGTTAGGGCCCAACCCTAGAATCCAAGGCTCCTCTTATTTTACAAGTATTTTTAGTGTAGATTCATATTTTAATTGCTAATTTGCTTATTAGATGCATTTCCATTACAAGTAGTGTAGATTAGATTGGTTGTCTGATAGTTTTCTTCTTTGTGCTTTATTGCAAGTAGCAGGTTAGAAAGGAGAAAAAGAATCACCATGAGGTTGTTAGCAGGTGTCTCGGCCTCACTTCCTCCCTCTGGGACCATGACCTGAGGAAGGGACCCTTAAGCAGCTCCAAAAACACAGATTTCTAGTTCTTTTATGAGC
Organism: Pinus tabuliformis; assembly: GCA_031772625.1. Classification (NCBI taxonomy): domain Eukaryota; kingdom Viridiplantae; phylum Streptophyta; class Pinopsida; order Pinales; family Pinaceae; genus Pinus; species Pinus tabuliformis. The sequence goes on from CM062816.1 coordinate 7,112,744, forward strand.
TTTGGAGTTTGGTGTCTTTAACTTAGTATTTGGTTAATGTTGCAAGGTAGATTTCATTGTCATATTTTCCATCTCCACTTCTACAGTAGATCTCACTCATGCTTTCATTCCCTTTAGCAACTTTCTTCATGCATAATAAAGGCAGTTGATTCATTAGTTATGCTTCTCTAGTTTATGAAAATGTATATTGTTGCATGAATTTTCGGAAGACACACATGGTTTATGTAGAGTAGGTGCTTCAGGAGGATACCAAGCCTTCAAAGCCAACAACCACCTTCCACTTCATCCACCTTAGCCATCCCTTGTCTCCACCATCACCCTCACTAGTTTTACAGCATTTATCATTGAAATTCTCCTAAACACATTGAGCGAATCTAGCCATCTCTTATTTTGGATATTGACTCCTGAGTGCTCCTAGACCTTCCAACACTCCATTCCACCCATCACACACCTTTCCTAAGCCTCCCAAAGTTGGAAATACTGAGAAGGGGGGTGAATCAATATTTCTTTTTCAATTATTAATTTTATCAGTTAAAAACATTTATATTTGGAACATAGAAATAGATAACAGGAATAGATGCTTTTATTAATGTGATATTTGCAATAAATCAAGTACAATATATATATATATATATATATATATATATATATATATATATATATATATATATATATATATATATAGATAGATATAGATATAGATATAGATATATATATATATATATATAGATATATCTATATATATAGATATAGATAGATATATATATATATATATATATATATATATATATATATATATATATATATATATATATAGATAGATATAGATATCTGATTTCAATCAGTTTCCAAGCACCAACTTGGACTCTTTGTGAGGCTCCAACCTCCAGAGCACCAACTCTGTCTTCTCAAGGCACCAACCTTGAATTTGGAAGCACCAACTCCCAAGACACCAATCCTTTCAGTTACGAAGCACTAACCTCAAGGGCTCCAACCCTCTGCTGTAAACTGTCTGGATCTATTTGGTTGTAATTCTCTGCTCCCAACCCTGCTAGGCCTATGACTTACTTTTGTCCTCCTGTTCCTTCTGTTGTAACATGATTAGTTTTGATAATTTAAATTTTCTGATATAATAGGTTTTAGTAGTTTATAAATAATAAATGGGTCTACAAGAGTAAATGTGCCCTCAAAATGTAAATTTAAGTTTCATTAGCTAGTTGATTTCATTAATCATGCATTTAAACATGATTAAAATGATGTAATAAAGTAAATTCAAACATGGTTTACAAACCTTTGAGAAAAAAATTTCAAAACATGAAAGAGGGTTTTTTTAATAACATCCTCATGTACAAAAACCTCTCTCAGTTTTGTAACAGCTATTATGGATTGGGAAATGCAAATGCATCTTTGAAGGAATATTTTCCATAAATTTCTTGTTTTAGTCACCTTTTTGCAGAGGACAGTGTGACTAAAAAAAGATGAATATTTGGAAGCTGGAAGAAATTTTTGTTCATAATATTCCATAATACAAAAACCTACTCACTTTTCACACAAGTGTTAGGGGTTGGTATATACACTCTCATCATGTTTAGCCTATTTTTCCGACTGTGCAATGTCTTGTTTAAGCCACCTTTTCACATAAACTATTGTGGATAATCAAAGATGCTTCTTGAGAAACTAAAGGAGGTTTGTGTTCCTGTTATCACTCACGTTGTCCCTTTTGACTCCTAAAGGGATACGGCCGAGGTAACCACAAACCAATTTTGGACTGCAGGCCCTAGCCTGCCTGCAGTCAAAGAGGGCTCTCTCTTTATGATTTAGCTTTGTTGAAGGGGTGATTTTAGGCTAGTTATGATGCACAGGGGTTTTGATTGAGTTTTGGTGGGAAAACTGACACTTTCAGATAGAGAGGCTGAGTATAGTCTGAATGTTTCAAACCATTGGGCGTGGAGTCGAGGAGGGGAACTGCTGGTGTTTTTCCTTAATAACAGTGAGGGGAAATGGAGCAAGATAACTGAAGCAGAAGCAACTTTCAGGTTCAAGGGATGGCAAGAATGCTAAAGAAAGAGAGGCAGTTAAGAATCTCTCCAACAGATTAGCAGAGGAAACAACAAGGCGCTACCTAGGAGCAGTTAAGAATCCCTAGATAATTGGCCGGCACAGGCGAACTGGGGTAAACATGAGCCAGAAGGAATTCAATGTTCATAACCAATTCATTTAGAAGAAAACATCAAGAAACAACAGGAATTGAGCATAGAGAGTAATTAACTAATTCTAGGCTATTCTTTCTTCCTGCTATTTAGATAATGGCAAACACATAAACAGAGATAAGAGGCACTTATTGCTTCAGGCCGCAGCGCAGGAATTCCATCTCCAACTCTTCAACACATTCATCAACAACAGACAGTTCGCTCTCCAAGCTTTAAGCAATCTTTGATTACAGAAAAGTTCAGGTATACACAGCGAGTCTCTAGTGAAAATTATCAATTGACCAACCCTTAAAACTATACAGAGGGTGGTATATATAGGGCAAAACTCTCTGCAGAGTTTCCTTTATTACATCTTGACCTAATTAGGTCATAAAAATGACTACTTGACCTAATCCTATCTAGAAATAAATGCAAAGAATGTCTCGGGCCGTGCTCAGGGCCGATGTGTCAAAACTGAATGAATGATGCTGTCCTCGGTGGCTTGCTGCAGTGCTTTCTGCAATAAATGGGTATGGGTCTCTGCTTTCCTTGCTGTCCTGGTGCCTTAAATGTTTTGACGGTGATTTGAAGGCAAGGATGGGCTGATGCTTGTCGATTTGATTTTCTGGGGGCTTCATTAATGTTCAGGTGCCTTGAGCCCCTAAAAAATCATGACTGATTCTTTCTGGCGTCCTTTCTTCCACTGATACTCTCTGACAAAATCTGGGCTGCTGATTTGCTATGCTGCGTGTCTAATCACCAGTAAATGGCCGCTGTTCGGCCTCTGTATCATCTGGAATTGTCTTCTGATCATTTTGGTATGCTCTGTGAAGGAAACTGATCATTTCTGTGCCTTTTCGGGCTTCCTGGGGCTGCATGGAGCGAAGATTCCTTGAAAATTCCCTGAAGATTCTCCATTTTGGCCCAAAATATCCCGCGAATTCGATTCTGGGGCTCCGAAGTGCGATTTTCGCGCCTCTGCATCCAAAAGGGCTGATGACATCAGCATTGTACGGCGGGTGACGTCAGCATGGCGACGTGGCGGGATGACGTCAGCATGACGTCATCACGTATGGTCGATGACGTGGTAGGTACGGTGGCGGGACACGTGGCAGTGACGTGGCAGGAGGCCACGCAGGTGGGTGACTGCGCAGGGGGTGACGTGGGCTGGTGACATCACCAGGCGGTAAGCGGTATGTGGCGCACCGCTTATGGAGGATGGTGGTTTCGGAGGGAGGGGCTCCGCCACAGCCCGGCGTCTGACACGTGGCGGGAGTACGGCGGCAAAACCGCCGAACTCCCGGACGTTAAAGGCCGGGCGCGTCGGAGATAAGGGTGCCCGCCAGCCGTAGATCTGCGGGGCTGTGGATCGGACGGCTGGCGGCGGACGCGACGGGATATGGGGTTAACGGGCGGGAATATTCACAGGAATATTCCGAGTTTAATATGCGCGACGGGTGGGTTAGAACTTAGGGAAACGGGTTTAGGGGGTTTTTACAGCGGTGGGGTGAAATTTTACAAGGGGGAAGGTGAAAATATGGTTTTTTTTGGGGGTCTTCGGGGTTAAGGGAGAGGTTACTAGCTGACCAGATGTCAAACTAGCTCCTTAATGACGCGGATGGGCTAAAAACAGTCCCAGATGGACTGAGATTTCCCGGACTTAGTATAATTATGGCTATATTGCCAGGGAGGGGTATTTACATAGGGGGATTTATATACATGATGTTAATAGGGGAAGGGAAAAACTAATAGGGAGTTATATAATAAGGGTGATGAGAAAAAGAGAGATGTTAGTGAACTCCAGCCTGGGTACCTCCAACTGAAAAACTGCCTCAAACCAAAAATGGATTGCTTTATCAAAATTGGAACACAGCAGTGGCCCTTAGACCAGCCTATTCTTATGGATACTTTCTGGCCATCTGTAGCAAATATGGAGCATTGCAGCATGCATAGCACGACATATTTGGCATGTAAAACTGTCGATCATGAAAGATGATTAACCTGCTGCAGCAGGAGGCTAACAGTTCCTAAGATTGTAAAGTACAATAACCTACTTCATATTTTACACAGCTATTACATAACTAGAGATACAAGTACATCGTCATGGCCTATTTTTCGGAATGTGTAAATTCCTTTTTAGACACCTTTTTGCGGAAAGTATTTTGAACAACTGGAGCCAAATTTTAGGAAATTGAAAGAGGTTTATCTCAATAACATATTCATCTACAATAATATCTCTCAATTTTTACAAAACTATATCAGATTGAGATATAAAAAGGCATTACTGGACCCTATTTTGCAGGATTTTGGGAAGAAATTGCTCAAAGATAGTTAGGCCACCTCATCAACTAAGAGTTGCAATTCAATTCGAATTCCTCTTATTTGTAAACAGAAATGCATAATTATAGTGCCAAGTAGATACATTAGTTTTTAATGTCCTATATTTCAGTTCTATTTGTGTAAAACAGTTTAAGATATTTGTAAACAAATCTTGATATTTTTTCAAGATATTTTAGTTTAGAATTTGTATAAATACTTCATCAATTGAAGTAATTGGTGTTGGCTTTTGATGCCAAGACTCTTCACTCTGTAATAAGGCTTTTGTTGTAGTTTTTCTAATGAAAGCCTTACGGCTCTAGTTTTGACAAAATTTTGTGCTTCGAGTATGTTTTTCTAGTTTTTCATATCTTATTTCTACACATGATAAAAGTGTTTATAGGAAGGTCTGCAAAATCATTATCTTTAGAAAGAGATTAGCTTATTGGACTGTTTGTCCAAGATAACTCCTCTTTGACTGGTTTTGTTTTGTGCTTTCTGACAGCCATTAAAAGAGATTAGCTTATTGGACTATCTGTCTAAAATAGCTCCTCTTAGAATTGGTTTCAGTTTGACCTTCTTGAATACTCTGAATATGTTTTGTTGAGCTATAGAAATATTCTACACGCATCCAAATTTCCCTAGTTTTTAAGTAGTCAATTTGACTGCCCAATTATTAGGAATCCCCTTACATTCTTCTACCATAATTCTTGAAAAAGCTAAGTCATTCTGTCAGGCTGGAAGCTGACACTTTCATAAGGGACCCTATGAGAGAGGCCTTTAATCATGATTAGGGATTTTCATTGATCGCCAACCACCCCCAATTAAAACCATAAATCTAGCCATTGTGCTTCAAAGGCTACTGTTTAGTGACAGGTGAATAGTGTTAAACAAAGCTTCATAACAATTGAGGGAGCCCCCTCTGGTTCAAGGGCCAACTTGAACCTAAAGGCTGGTTGAGTTGGTTTCCTGGAATTGTTTTTGCAGCCAAGGACTGCCTATGGGAAACAGCTACAACACCTTCCATTTCTACTAGAGCTTCAACTTCCTTTATTTTATTACAGTTTGCCATTAAACCTAAACTTTCCTTGTGTTACACAAAATATTGTCACCATGACTTTCTGCACTAAGTGTGAGTCTATCACCACTCATACTGTCCTCCTTTGCAAGTCTTAAACCTCAGCTCTTCATGTCAAGCCTTAAAAATGAGAGAAAGTCCTTGAAAATCTCTAAAACTCTGGTTCCGCACTTTCTCTTAGCATTACCTGCGGTCCCGCACCTCTTGGTCATGTCACCTGCGGACCTGCCCACTCTGTCTCTAAAGGAATGGGTGCGGACCCCTATAAAAGTCAAAAAGGCGCAAGTTTATTATTAAAAACTCACTTTGGATTAATTTTGGACGCTTCTAGAAGGAATCTTGAGGTGGAAAGTTCGCTCCTAGGTGGTTCATGCATCCCATAACTAAAGGAGCTAACCCCTTGATGTGAGGAGCTTATCCCTTTGAAGGAGGACTTTATCCCTTTGAAGGTGGACCTGGTAACTTCCTTCCTCTGCACTATAAAATGAGGCATTGGGCTGGTTGCTAGGGAGGTTGAAAGCTGAATATTTTTTAGGGTAAATGCTGTTGGAATTTAGACTTCCTAATTGAGCTGAAAGGAGAGATTACATACCTTTTGATCTCTTTTGGAAGAGTGTGAAGCTTGTCAAAGTAGAGGAGATTCTTGCTTGGACCCTGGGAGGAGCTTGTACAACATCAAGGCACCAAGGTTGTAAAGTTCTTCTTTGTTTAAAGTTAATACAATCAAGTTCATTTTTCTCAATATGTTGTCTTATATGATTTATTTCATGAATTCCTTGATCATCATGATAAATATGGTTTATTATATTGGCTATGCAGGTGTTATTTGATGTGTGCTTGTTTGTGTTTGTAGGTTCTTTAAAAGGAAACTCATTCGGACGGTTGAAGCGTGGCTGCAACAAACTAGCATTGGACTTAAGGTAGGGTCTGAAACACCTCTTGGCTTTTATTTATAAATCACAATATTTAGAGAAAGATAGAATTTTCTTTTCTTGCTTGTCGCTAGATATCGGTAGATACTAGGGAGATCGGTCTTGTCTGCAAGAATGATTTATCCGGCCGACAAAATGGTGACTCTGCTGGGGACTTGAATTTTGGTTTTTTGCCTTTACTTTTACTTTGACTTGAGAAACTTTTTCTTTGTTTCTAGTTTTTGCTTGATGTGTGTGGGATTGGGTAGTTTCTTTAGATTTTGAATTGTTTTTGTTTTTCACGCTTTTGAGAGAGAATTGCACATTCTGGTTGTAACACAGTGCGAACATCCCCGCACTGTTGCTTTACTACACAGAGCGGTACTGCACCTGGTTATACTGGGAGCCTGCGGACCCTGTCAAATTTTTGAAAAACTTAAAATCTTTTCATTCAGTTAAGCTTAGGATTTGTTTATGTTTTTTAGCCTCTGCCCAGATCTGCATGTGTCTTGTCAGAAACTTTTTGTAGGTGAATTCCATTGGCATTTTGGTTTTAGGTGAATTTCTAGAAGTTTTGTGTGCCTGGCTTGATTTTCGTTTGGTCTTTGTAGTAACTCAGAGCTTAGAAGCCTATGAAACCTTAGATCACCCTAGTTTTTGCTGGTCTTATTTATGACTCTAATCGATTTGTAAAATTTGCCTTTGGTGAGGAATACATCTCGTTTTCTCTTTGCAAAGCCTTGAAAGAACTTGTTTTGAAAGTTTTAGATTTCATTTTTAAAAAGAAAACATAAGCTGTTTGTTTTTTGATTAATTTGTTATTATGAACGAATTAGTCCTTAGTTTGCTGATAACTAAGTAAAACATCCTCGAAAAGAAATTTTGTAAGATTTTGCTTCAATTAGGTTTTTAGAAGTTGTAGATCTCAAGATTAAATTTTTCATAGTTTTGAGTGCTTTCTAGAAATTTTGAAAAATCTCTTTCGAAAAATTTGTTTTTGTAGTTTTTGAGTTTTGAAAAGCAAAAGGAATTTTTCGTGAGCATAATTAGTAGTCTCGTTTTTTGATTTTATTGAAAAAGACAAAAAAGTTTTTCTTTTCATTTGTTTGTTAAGGAAAGATTTGTTTTTCAAGCAATTGCATTTTCAACTCTTTCTTTAGCTAGAAGTTCATTGAATAAAAAGGATTGTTTATCATCTTAGGTGCATTTTTAGTGTTTTGGAGTCGAGTCTTCACACCATAAAGTTTCATCTCCACACCTTTTGACTTAAGAAGCAACCATAAAAATAACGCTTAAAGTAAAATTTATCTAGAAATCTTTTTATTTCTAGGGCTCTTTATCACCAACATAGCTTAGGCTAGTATCTTGGAGTAGGGAGTAATTAACTCTCCAAGATAGTTAAAACAAACAAGTAGCTATATCTTGCGGTAGGAGATAAATTCCAATTGTTACATCTATGCTCTGGGAAGCTCCTCTTATAGGAGTCAAGCACGAGATCATATCCGAACTAGTGGGGTAATCAATCCTTCCTCATTGGGAACAATAGAAGATATACACGTATTAAAAATGGTAAACCTCGGATTGACCATTATCGAGGAGCCTGGGGTCACTTGTTGGTAAACCTTGGATTATGTCAAGGAGCCTTCAAGGGGATTGAGCTTTGCTACTCTGCCCTTGCATGTGTATCAGATCACAGACTGTTCCCCTAGGTATATTTGTTTCTATTGGTAACGATAGTAACCATAATCTATAGGATTCTTTCCTAAGGTGATGGTGGAGGGAAGATCCCACTGTACCTGGAGCAGAGGTTGACTAGACTCACTTGGACTCTCTAGGGGGTTCTCTTCACTCGAGACGGTTTAGTGGAGAAACTTGTGCCAGTCTGTTTCATTAAGCATGTTGTCGGGGAAACTGTTCCAACCGCCATTTCTGTATTGAATTATACGACGTTGGATTCATCACCAACTAGTGTTTTCGGTATGGAAAGTTACTGTTTGTGTGTGGTTTGACCTCCTAGATTATTTAGGCGTGTGATTCAAATTATTTTGTTCTTTAGAGACTTTAGGTGGTTTTCATTGAGATTTTTCTTTGTTTGCATGTGAAGTAATTAAAATATTTAATCGTGGTTGAATTACCGAGACAGTCCCGTAGACTTCGGGGCCAACCTCCTGAACTTTCACCAAGCCAGCTTGAAGGGCTACGAGCTCTTGTAACTCCTAGTGACATTAGAGTTGGGTCACCCGAAGAAGGAGAATCTTCTTTAGTTGTACATCATGATTATCAAGTTCAAGCACCAGAGTATATTATTGAACCAATTTCATTTTTCGAGGTTACTGGTAGTTTTTCTTCTACTAGTGAATTAGCCGAAGAACCTGAAATTTTTGAACCAGAAACTGAACCTGCTGCTACTCCATCATCAGGATTTGCTTCTCCCGCTTCCAGTGGAGGGATGCTTGGTATCTTTCATTGACCAATTTTTTAGAAAATCCGGGTCTCAGTTTTTCATCACCTCCAGTTCCTTATCATCCAACACCTAGACATTATTATCGTCCTTTGAATATGTCGAGACAGTCATCCATGTTTTCCCAATCTCCAGAAACATTTTTGTATGGCGGTCCTTCTGTTCCTTCTGGGTATCAGTCAATTACTGGTACTTTTTCAGGAGCATCTCCTCAACCTATTGAACACGGGTTATTAACTGGTAATAATGGAACTAAGCCGTTGAGTGTAGAAGATATTCTTATGATGTTAGGTACTATTCCAAATCCGCAGCGTTAAGGTAGTCAGTTACCGCCTGGGGGACAACCTCAAGGTCCTCAATTATCACCTGGGGGGCTACCTCAAGGTACCCAGTTACCACCTAGGGGGCCACCTCAAGGACAGTACATACCTTCAAGACAGTACATTCCTTAGGGTCAACCCCAGACTCAGTACGTACCTCAAGGTCAACCCCAGTATCAATATATGCCTCAAGGTCAACCCCAGTTTCAGTATGTGCCTCAAGGTTATCAACCTCAAGGTCAGTACCCAACCCAAGGTTTCCAACCACCTTCAGGTCAATCATTTGTCCAAGGAACTGGAAATGTACCTTTGAATTATCAACCCTACCCTCAACCCGGTTATGGTCCTCAATATGCTCAACCTTCTATGGGTCCATACCCCGGAATGAATGTAGTGTGGGATCCATCTCAATCTCAACAAATCTTGCAACCGAATGTGTAGTTGTCATCTCAATCTAGACAACCTTTGGTTTCTGGTTCAACCCAACAACCTGTCCAGCCTACTATTCAAACTTCTGCACCTAGTGTAGTTTCTCAACCTGGGCCTAGTTCGCCTCGAACTCTGCCTCAAACGACTGCTGCAACTGCTGCAACATCTGTTCAATCTACCCCACCTACTTCTGGAGTATCGGCAGCTCCGATTTCTACTATTCCTGCATCAACTCCTCAAGCATCTTTACCTCAGTCTGGACCTACAATTCAGACTTCGGTTTAGATGCCTGTAGGACAACCTGGTCCAAGTACAGTTGTCACAATTCAACCTCAGTTTACTTATCAACCGTACCAGGGACAGTACCAATTTGGTCCTGCTGTGCAAAACCCAGTCTATTAGTATCAACCATACCCTAGATATACTTATCAACAACCTCAACAACCCAAGTACGGTCCGGTTAATCTTGGTTTTCCGGGAGGATATAATATCCCAAATGCAATTCCAATTCCAAGTTATCGTTGATATCCTCCTCCTGGGGCTGGTCTTATGACCCAGGGTTTTCGAGACCCTAATCGTCAGTTACCGTTCATTGCAACTTTGGACTTGCCTAATTTGTCACACCTTACGAACAATCTGATTAATTATCTTCCGTTTTGGCCACCAATGCCGAATAAGTTGCCCAGTGATATCCCAAAGTTTGAAGGTAAATCAGAAGAGGATCCGTCAAACCATGTGATGACTTATCACCTCTGGTGTGCATCTAATTCCATTACAGATGATTCAATTCGTTTACGTCTTTTTCAACGCACTCTGATTGGTCTTGCGGCCAAGTGGTACATTGAGTTACTGCGAGCCACTTTTTATAATTTTAGTCAGCTAGCTACTTCATTCTTAACTCATTTTCAGTTGCCTGTCAGATATGACAATGGCACGGAATTATTAACTTCATTAAAACAATAAACGTCCACTTATATTTCAGATCACATTCATGAATGGAGACGTCGGCGGCGTTTAGTGAAAGTTTTTATTCCGGATCAAATCTTAGCAGAATGGTTTGTTAAATCATTATTACCTAAAATCGCTGAGGATGTAGCTAAGGTAGGAGTTGTTACTGAAGAGCAAGTAATTTCTCAAGCTCAGTACATTTACCTCATTTATATGCAGTCGGATACTTTACATGAGAAAATCCCCGATCTACCCAAACAAAATCAAATAACTGCAGCTCCTTCAGGGTCTCATGCCGCTAACGGTATGATTGGTTCAGTTAACACCAAAAGTAAGAAGAAATCTGCAAAGAATTCTTCTCCTATCATAACTTTACCAAATTCCCTGACAAGAGATTCTTCCGCTAAAATTCCTGCCGATATTCATGTCGTAGAATCATCTATGGCAAAATCAAAATCGGGCAGTAAAAAGAAGGGGAAGAAGAAAAATAAGAAAAATTCGAAAGAGAAATCAGATAAAACGGACTCTACTGACGAGAAACGTAAACCTCATTATCCTTGTCTCATTTGTGACGAAGAGCAGTTTACAAGAGACTGCTCTCATCGCACTGAGGTTGAGAAAATCGTCAAAGGTTCTCAAACGCCTGCTATCTTGAAGGATCCTTTTCCTAGTCAAGATAGTAAGATGATAGGTTCTTCCTCAAATGCCTCAGAAGAACCCATAATCGTGATGTCCCATGTTAGGATTGCGACACGATCGCAAGATTATGGAAGTAAAAGTCCTGTTGGTGGTAAGGAAGCAGAACCTTCTAATTGGAACCCATCAACTTCAACTCCTGGTTCTGATCCGCTACAGATCGAGAAACCTAACCTAGACTTAGTAATCAAACCGCTCACTAAGGGTATACTTCGAAAGTTAGCTTTTAATCCACATGCAAGAGTTGCTCAAAACTATAACATTGTTGAAGATTTAGCTATTTCCCCTTCAACAATGTCGGCTTTGGAGATGCTGCAATCATGTCCAGCACAATGTAAATTGCTATTGTCGGCTATAGGAGTTGTTGACATTCAGGACTCGAACCTTATAATCTTCGATTTAGAAAATAGTACACCTCACTTACCTCATCAAATGGCTTTCTAGATTCCATTGTTAGTAAAAAACAAACCTTGCTTTAGGACTGTGACTGATGAGGGGGCTTCAACGTGTATTATGTCGATCCAGTGTTGGAGATTACTTGGTTCTCCTACGCTCAATCAATCCCCGATGATTCTAAAGGCTTTTGATGGCCGTGGGTTCCATCCTTTTGGCATTCTACAGGATTTACCTATAGGGATTGAAGGCAAAACTGTTAATCTAGATGTGGAAGTGGTTGATGCCCCTCTAGATTACAACCTTCTCTTGGGTCGTAGTTGGTCTTATGCTATGACTGTTGTTATTTCATCGGTCTTTCGGCTTATAAAGTTTCCTCATAATGGAAAGATCATAACTATAGACGAGCTAACTTACTTTTCATCCGACCCAGCCTCTTTTGAAAGTATCCAGCATATTGGCAAAACAACTATCCCTTACAAGGATGTTGGAGTAGGATTAGTTAAAGATTTTGGTTTACTAAGAACTTTGTCCTTTCCTCCTCCTAACGTATCGCCTTCTACTGCAACCATTCATATGATTTCATCAGACACTATTGTTTATGATGATCCTTGGATCATACCTTCTGAATATGAGATGGATTCATTTGGTGATGCTATGCCTTTGAGTCCCTATAAATTACATATAAGGCCGTACAGTCATTTTCCGACCCTTCTTCAACCAAAATTGATCTAATGAATGTGGTCTATGGAGAATCATTTTCAATATCAAACTCAGATTCAACAACGTTTTCCGAACTTGTTCATACTGATGAGCAGATTCGTGAAATTTTGTCTGTTGATGATTTACCATGGGAAGATCTCCATCATCGATCTTCGTTCTTACCTGAGATTGATCATTTTGAAAATGATTTTTCATCAATTTTTACTGTTGATTATGTCAAAGAACCACAGAATCCATTGCAAAATCCTGATTCTGAGTTAAATTTGGGAAATATTTCTCGAACAGTTCCTATTGACATTTCAGTTAAACCAGGAATTGTTGAAAACATTCATATAGGTGTCTCCTGTACGAAAAATGAACTCCAAACTTAGAAGGCCCTATTTCAAGAATTCCGTGACATGTTTGCCTAGTCATATGAAGAAATTCCAGGAATTGACGCAGCAATTTTTGTTCATGAAATCAAAACTTACCCGGATGCTAAACCCGTCTGGCAACGTTTGCGTCAGATCCACCCGCGAAAAGCTGTTGCTATTAAAGAAGAAGTTGAAAAATTGCTTAAAGAAGGTTTCATTTATCCAATTCCCTTAACAGATTGGGTATCAAATATTGTTCCTGTTAACAAAAATAAAGGAACAATAAGAATATGTATCGATTATAGGGGTATTAATCGAGCTTGCCCTAAAAACAATTACCCAACTCCCTATATCGATCAAATCATCGATGATTGTGCCGGCAGTCAAATATTCTCCTTTATGGATGGTTTTTCCGGTTACAATCAAATCAACATTCTACCTGCTGATCAACCAAAAACGGTTTTCATTTGTCCATGGGGGACATTTGCTTATTGCAAATTACCTTTTGGGCTAAAGAACGCCAGAGCAACTTTTCAAAGAGCTATGTCTTACGCGTTTCACGACATCAAGCACATTGTGCAACCTTATCTCGATGATTTACCTGCTCATTCACTACGTAGAGCCGATCATCTCATTTATTTATGAGCAATCTTTATGAGATGTAGGCATTATCGAATTAGGTTGAATCCACACAAATGTGTTTTCTGTATAGAAATGGGTCGTTTACTGGGATTTGTTGTTTCGAAAGCCGGCATTCGTGTCGATCCCTCGAAGGTTGAAGCTATTGTCAAATTGCCTCCTCCTTCGACTCTTCGCCAACTCCAAAGTTTGCAAGGGAAAGCAAACTTTTTACGTCGGTTCATTCCTAACTACGCCGAGATAACAAAGGGTTTTACCAGGTTGTTGAAACAGAATACTCCATTCTTTTGGGATGAGATAGCTGACAAATCTTTTGATGCACTTAAACACACGTTGACCCATGCACCGTTATTGCATCCTCCCAACTACAACCATGATTACTTCTTGTATCTCGCTGCCTCTCATTCCACCATCGGGATGGTGTTAGTTCAGGAAGATGAATTCGGCAGTGAACATGTGATTTATTACCTTAGTCGAACTTTGAATCCAACTGAGTTAAAATATTCACATGTGGAGAAATTTGCCTTCGCAACTGTTCAAGCTATCCAACGATTTTGTCATTACATCGTACTACGCAAAACTACCGTAATTTCCGACTGTAACCCTATGATCTATATTTTGACCAAACAATTTCTAGGGGGCAAGTATTCCAAACGGATTGTTATCCTGCAGGAATTTGATTTGGAATTTGAAAAATCTAAGTCAAAGAAATCTTTAGTTTTTGCAGAGTTGATGTGTGACTTCCCACGTGCTGATACTGAAACTATGGCGGAAGAGCCCATTGCGGACGAATCCTTGTTTCTTATCAGCACTCTTGATCCATGGTATGGGGATATCATAGTTTATCTCCAAACCCAATCTTTTCGGCCTGAAATTTCAAGATCTCAGCGTCGGAAAATACGTTTCCAATCCCAACAATACAAGATTATTAGAGATACACTCTATCGTCATGGGGCAGACTCTGTTTTCCGACGTTGTTTAACTCATGAGGAAGCTGAAAAGGTTCTAAATGACTGTCACTTTGGAGCGTGTGGTGGTCATATGTCTGGGTATGCCACAGCCCAAAAGATATTGCGCGCTGGCTATTTCTGGCCGTCTTTGTTTAAAGATTGTATCTACGCGGTCCGGAAGTGCCACAATTGTCAAATTTTTGATCGAAAGATGTGTGCTCCACCTGCTCCTCTCCACCCTATAATTGCCGTCAGTCCTTTTGCGAAATGGGGTATCGATTTTATTACATGTAACCCTCACTCGGCCGGGGGGCATACGTATATATCCTTGCGGCAGATTGTTTTACCAAGTGGGCCGAGGCGATACCTACATTAGCGACAGACGGCAAAACTGCTGCGATTTTCATTTTCAATCATATAATTACTAGATTCGGTGTTCCACGAGCAATTATCACTGATCATGGGCGTCATTTTCGAAAAATCATGATGACTGAACTAACAGATCAACTTGGCCTGCATCACGATAGTTCTACTCCATATTACCCACAGGCTAATGGTCTGGTTGAAGCCATCAACAAAGTTCTAGTCGTTTTGATCCAACGAATCATTGGGATTCATAGGTCGAATTGGCATAACATGTTATTTTCAGCGCTTTGGGCGTATCAAACCTCAGTAAAAAAATCAACTGGTTTCACTCCTTTCCAACTAGTTTATGGTTTGGAAGCTGTGTTACCCATTGAATGCGAAATCCCGTCATTGCAAATAGCCATAGAGTTACTCCCAGCCACTTCCGAAGAGGAGAAACGTTTGTTGTACTTGGCTCAGCTAGATGAGAATCGACGTGATGCTACACTAGCAATAGAAACTCATGCACAATGAATTAAAGCTCAGTATGAACGAAATGTTACACCTCGTAATTTTTCGGAAGGAGACCTATTATTACTATACGATCAAGCAAACGATAAGCTAGGGGCTGGAAAATTCGTACCTATGTGGCATGGTCCTTATGTTGTTAAGCGAAAGCTGGCGAAAGGGGCCTATGAATTGGTAGATTTTGACAGTGTCTCTTTAGGTAAGCCCAGAAATGGTCTTTATCTAAAGAGATATTATGCTTAAATCTGGGTGTGGAGATTTTAGTTAGATTAGTTTTCTTTCTAGTTGGTGTGTTTTAGATTAGAAAAGTGTGCTTAGTTTAGAGAGTGTTTTGTCATTATTCCTGCTTATCTTGATTTTACTCTTGATATTGCAGATGTCGACGTCTCTTCAAACATACATTGGTTTCGCTGATGGTGCTTGTCGTAATACACAGAACATTTCTTCCACAGCTTGGGTTATCTATTCACCCTCTGATGAGTTGGTATCTATGCATGGGGTAAGCCTCGGTCAAACAACGAACAACATTGCAGAGTATAGTGCAGTGATTGAGTTATTATCTGAATCCATCTCATTTGGCATTCGGAGTTTGATTGTAAGGTTAGATTCTAAACTCCTTGTATTGCAACTTAATAGAGTTTATGCCATTAGAAATCCAATGTTATTAAGGTTATTTTTTAGAGTTCGTCTCTTGGAACGTGAATTTGACTATATTGAGTATCAGCATATTCCAAGATATTTAAATACATTAGTAGATGCAATTGCTTCTCGAATGTTAAGTAGACATTTGCAATAATAAAATAGTGAATTTAAAAACATTCCATAACATGTTTTACAAGATAACCAGTAATAGTGATATAGTATAGCATAGAAGTGTGTCAAATATACATCGTCTTCAATCATAGGTTGAAAAACACCTTATGATCGGCAAAAATGATAGTACAAAAAGCAAAAATGTCATATGAGTCTACAACAGGCAATCATCCTATCACTGGTGATGATCACGATAAGAAACAACTACTCAGGCCACCCTACAAAGGAACCTCCTGAAAGGTAGTGGGACCCCAATTACATAGCGTTGTAGTCTAAGAGGAATGTCATCTATGCTAGTCTCTGGAATATCTGCTGTCAAACGCTCTAGATGGTTTTCCAATTCGGCCAGGGTCTC
This sequence comes from Pinus tabuliformis, assembly GCA_031772625.1. Taxonomy (NCBI): domain Eukaryota; kingdom Viridiplantae; phylum Streptophyta; class Pinopsida; order Pinales; family Pinaceae; genus Pinus; species Pinus tabuliformis. Next base: position 7,129,191 of record CM062816.1, read on the forward strand.
TGTAGATTCGTCCCATGGGGCTGGTACTGCTGTAGCTGGATGTTTCCTCTCATAGGGCTGGAGAGTGGCTGGTGGCCGTGGACCTACATCTGCATTTGAAACTTTTACTATCAGTTTTGGACGATTTAAAAACAAAAAAAAAAAAAAAAATTAGAAAATGTTGAAAATGATTTTACCTGAGTCATCCCATTGCTCTCCTGGTGGAAGAGCCATGTCTGGGTCACCACGATAATCCATCCTAGCATAAGGAAAATCCTGAATCGCGAACACTTGGTCTCTAACCAATGAAAATACTGAGGAGGAAATCGAACAACCTCTGAACCCTCCTCGGGATGACGGGCCATAACTGCAACCCAACGCATCAGCTTGGGCTCTCGGGGAAGTCCAACTTCAACGGAAAGATGCTGTGGGACCAACATTGGGACCCTCTCCAGACCAAATCTCACAACTAAGAAACCATATCCAAAGTTTTTCAGTTGTCCGTTCTTTGCTCTAGTCAGTTGGCCTTTTACATTAGCCAACACAGCTTCGTACCAGTTGAAGACGGTGCCTTGATAACAGTCTACTGCCATCCGCATTTGGGATCTAGTGCCAATATGCAGTGCTGCGCTTCCGCAAAGTCTAGTGATAGTAAATGCAATCACTTTGAGTTTAGGACGGGAGATGGTTTTGATGTCAATCCCTTTGTCCTTGGTTTGGTCGTTACAAAACTCTAGCTAGAGACTATCGACAGACTGGCCACCTGGCCTAGTCTTGAATAGAGTCAATTGTTCACCTCTCTTAGGCAAACCAGTCAAAAAGTAAATGTCCTTTGGCTCCATTTCGAGCTGGTGGCCACCAATAATGAAACATTGGTCCTGTATATTCCATCTGTCCACCAGCCACTGCAGAAAGTCTACTTGGGCCCTCATGCCAGGTATGGCCCAGAATTTAAATAACCCACATGCCTTCAATGCATCTATCGAAGGTTGATGATTAATTGTGGCGAGGTCCACATCTTCGTGCTCCCGTTCCTGCCAACTAAGCATGGTGTATACCCTACATTGAAAGAAAAGGCGGATTAGAACATTTTAAATCAAAGTTTTTGGGCGGAAATTGAAGAATTTGGAATTATAAAACCTATGCCGCAGGGACCGCACTCTCCAGTTAGAGACAATGCGTAGGTCCACACTCTGCCTGAATAGCAGGTGCGGGCCCCTGGCTCTTTCCTATGTAGGAAAAAGTCGGGGTCCGCAGGTTTCGCATGCTGCGCCTGCGGACCCCCGCGAGCGGACTTTTAAACAAAATTCTTCCTAAAAATCAAAATAAAAACCTAAAAACAAAATTCAAATGGTTGAAATGCAAGAGTAAAGTGATGTGGATTACCTGGAGGTGACAGTGTTCGATTCCAACGGACGGATTTTCCACAATCTTCACGGGAAGTTTCTTACCCAAAAGCTCTCTTTCTCACTCTGAAGTCAAACGGTAAAAATGAATTTACAAAAGCCCTTTTTATAAGATTTTTTGAATAAATGAATTTTTAATTTGTTTATTTTTCACTTTAAAGAGGTAACTTTTGAAGCATTTTTATTTATTTTAAACAGGTATGAGTAATGTTTGAGTTTTTGTGCAGGATATTGGATTTTTCAGGCAAAATTGATCATTTTCAACAAAAACATTAGAGTCATCTTTAAGCTCTTTTCTGACTCCTAAAATATGAAAAGATTGCCGAGTTTTTCTTTTTAAGCTCGTTAAAACGGAATTAAAAGGACGGTCCACTTACAGCTCTTTTCTGACCATATAAACATGAAAAGATTGCCAGATTTTTGTCGTTTCAAATTCGATATTGGTTATAAAACGACGTGTCCTTGATCGCTTTTTTACTTTTTGGATCAAAGACACTAATTATGAAAAGTACTCCTTGATCGTAATGGTCAAGCGGTTCTCTCAAGTATTATTTTATACTTTTTCGGGCTTGGGAGACACAAATTTACGAAAAAGGACAACCATGGAGTTTTCTTAAGTTTTTCTTCTGACTCCCTAAAATTGAAAAATGCTGAGTTTCTCCTATACTGGACTCATTAAAATTTAACAGTAAAGGACCTGTTCAATTACAAACAAGAATGGACCACTCCTTCTTAGGGTTCGAATTTAAACTAAGTTGGACTCATCCGAAGGATGAGTTTTTAATCAAGCAAATGTTATCCTCCTCAAGCTTGTCAAAAATAAAGAGGTACTTGCCAGAAATGGTGGGGGAAAAGAGAGAAAAATGAACCTGTTTGTAATACTTTGTGTCTCAGAAAAACATTTAACCACTCTTGAACACGACAATTTTTGTTCACCTAGGTTGGGAAATCCTTTGCCTAACAGTTAATCAAACCATATTGAAAGTCTTCAGCCGGTTTCTGGGCATTAGCTTTAGGTCAATTGTCACCAAACCATCTACAGTGTCGTTATGTGTTCAAGAGGTCAGCGCAAATAAACCATTCATCTGCAAAATATCTGTCATCCATTTTGACCATCCCTGAGTCAGTCCTTGCAACTATATTTCTTCAAACTTGATCTATGATTTCATGTTGTGGGCTTGCCTACGACGGATCGCTTTCTATCGACTTCAGCTCATTATCTAGAAAGATGATCTAGAAATCGTCAGTACCTTGGGATCTACATGCCTCAATGGCAGGTTTCTCGCCTTCGATGATAGGTTGCATCATTGACCTTCGATCAAAGGATTCTGTGACATGTTCGACATCAACACATCTATTCACATTTCATGGATTGTACTGAGTACTTTGAGAGCCATTGAAATTACTGGTGGTTTCTCTCACACTTGTTAACAATTTACATCAATGACTGGTAATCAAGTGGTTTCTACCATGTTTGACTTCGACACATTCATGCACATGGATAGAATCATACTATTTCGGGAAGTAGAAATGAAGACCATAGATCTAGTTTCCACCATCCAGGCTGCGAGGAATTTTGTTATTCATTATACAGTGGACTATTCATAAACAGATGGCTGCGCCCATACTGTGTCTACATATGTCTATACTTGTGATGTATTACAAGATCATTCCTATATCAGAGCAGTTTAGTTAGTTTTCTAGTCAGTTTTGATCTGAGTATGGGAATGCCTACCTCAGCGATGATATGATCTCATATATATATTTTTTATTGAATGTTTTTACAGGTTCCAACCAGGCTCTCCACAAGATGATCCTCGAAATGATAAAGTACTTCACTCTTCCTAGATGACAAATACTATCTATTACAGACTTCGCACTTTAGGGGGCAATCTGTTACACAAAATATTGTCACCATGACTTTCTGCAGTCAGTGTGAGTCTATCACCACTCATATTATCCTCCTTTGCAAGTCTTAAACCTCAGCTCTTCATGTCAAGCCTTAAAAATGAGAGAAAGTCCTTGAAAATCTCTAAAACTCTGGTTCCGCACTTTCTCTTAGCATTACCTGCAGTCCCGCACCCCTTGGTCATGTCACCTGCGGACCTGCCCGCTCTGTCTCTAAAGGAATGGGTGCAGACCCCTATAAAAGTCAAAAAGGTGCAAGTTTATTATTAAAAACTCACTTTGGATTAATTCTGGATGCTTCTAGAAGGAATCTTGAGGTGGCAAGTTCGCTCCTAGGTGGTTCATGCATCCCATAACTAAAGGAGCTAACCCCTTGATGTGAGGAGCTTATCCCTTTGAAGGAGGACTCTATCCCTTTGAAGGTGGACCTGGTAACTTCCTTCCTCTGCACTATAAAATGAGGCATTGGGCTGGTTGCTAGGGAGGTTGAAAGCTGAATATTTTTTAGGGTAAATGCTGTTGGAATTTAGACTTCATAATTGAGCTTGAGAGGAGAGAAACATACCTTTTGATCTCTTTGGGAAGAGTGTGAAGCTTGTCAAAGTAGAGGAGACTCTTGCTTGGACCCTGGGAGGAGCTTGTACAACATCAAGGCACCAAGGTTGTAAAGTTCTTCTTTGTTTAAAGTTAATACAATCAAGTTCATTTTTATCAATAAGCTTTCTTATATGATTTATTTCATGAATTCCTTGATCATCATGATAAATATGGTTTATTATATCGGCTATGCAGGTGTTATTTGATGTGTGCTTGTTTGTGTTTGCAGGTTCTTTAAAAGGAAACTCATTCGGATGGTCGAAGCGTGGCTACCACAAACTAGCGTTGGACTTAAGGTAGGGTCTAAAACACCTCTTGGCTTTTATTTATAAATCGCAATATTTAGAGAAAGATAGAATTTGCTTGTCTTGCTTGTCGCTAGATATTAGTAGATACTAGGGAGATCGGTCTTGTCCGCAAGAATGATTTATCCGGCTGACACCTTGTTCTCTGTTTTATATTCCTGATACCCTTGACCTTTGGCTTCCTTTCTCCACTGGCTCTTCGGCTTCCTCAACGCTCACTTGATATTTTAGCTTCCTCTATGCTCATTCTTCGGCTTCCTCTATCTCTTCAAATGCATCAATACACACAAGACACGTTAATGTGGAAGAGAGGCTGAATTACAATAGTGTTGCATATTAAAAAATATCAAAGACACCCTTTTTAATATTCATACAATATACATTAATTGTTCACGGAAACCATATAAGAGATACTATAGCCATATAGATGTCCCACATGCCATGTCATCCTTTTATCGCAATCGTCACTTCCCAAGGTTCGCACATAACATAGCCGATTCCCAACTGTTGACGGAGCGGATGCAATATGGTATTAAACAGTTATTAATAAGTCCGTCAGGTCCATACCCTTATCACAATCCTCGGATTGACATTCCTTTGTACATTGCGATTACCACGGATGCGACATTTGATTAAGCCATGCTATAATGGTGTAGTCGGGTCCACAATTATATCGCAATCAACGGATTTCAATGTGGAAAAAACTTTAACAAGGCTTGCAATATTGCGACGGACGCGATATTACAATAGGGCATGTTATAACGTTGCAGCGGGTCCACATACATATCGCAATCAGCATTTTAATGTGGCAAGGCTTTAAAGAGGCTTGTGATATGGCAGATGCAATGTAACTTTAAAGTGTATTACAATGGAATCCTCGGGCCCGTGTATTGTATCGCATCTATATAATATATATATACTCCTCCGTTCTTAACTTTGGTTAATGCGGACTTAACCCATAACCCTTTATCCCCTTTAATTCTATTATAACCCTCGTATAATGGGAATATACACAAACACATGGGAACTTTCATTTTCCACTTTTCCATAGCCTTGGTGCATTTATCGATGCTTACCTTTATCAGGCTCATTCTCCACTATAGATTAACTCGCACTAGATCCAACGACTATCAGAGATTTCGGGTGGACAAATAGCATGGAGAATACCCGTCCGATAAAGTGGTTTTCTCTCTCTACCCTCATGCTACATGTCACTCGGTTAATTGAATCGGGCGCTCTCCTCTAAATACCACTTATGGCCTAGCATCCGCCCGAAAAACACTGCCACTATTACAAACCCGCCTTTTGGAATATAACCACATGCATTCACTCTTCATCCATCTTCTTGATTTCTGCCAATATTATATACTCCTCCACTCTTTTGGCTCCTCCTTCGCTCTTTTGGCTCCTCTGTTAACCTCTTTGGCATATATTACATGCGATATTCTCAATATGGCTCCTCCTCAATCTCCCGCTCTTACACTTACTTGGATTTCCTGTGACTTCCGATACCGCTCTAATACCTCTTCTATGCTTTGATAGCTCTGCTCTGATACCTCCTATGACTTCCGATATTATCTCCAATGGCTTGACTGTCTTGGCTTTCCTCTGGTTTCTCCTCATGGCTTCTTGCTCCTATTTCTTCATGGATCTTCTCTACTTCTCCTTGGCCTCACATCGTTGTTTACTCATCCAGAATATTTCCATATTGACATCAATGAAAATCTAGGTCAACAATCTCCCCTTTTGTTATTGATGGCAATATTCTTCTTCTCTCCCCCTTTGACATCAATGGCAAAAGGAGTGCTCATGGACTCCCCCTATCAAACTGCTCCCCCTGTCCTGCAACATCTTTATGAATCAACTTAAATGATGCTAAAGAGATAACTCCCATATTTTGACGAAGATGTTCAAATGCTTCTCGAGGAAGAGGTTTTGTGAAATATCAGTTGTCTGCTCCTTAGTATTGATATATTCCAAGATGATGTTTTTTTCAGCTACTTGTTCACGAAGGAAATGATACTTGATTAGTATATGTTTGGTCTTTGAGTGCATCACTGGATTTTTGCTGAGGCTGATTGCACTTGTGTTATCACAATAGATGGTAGTTGGTTGATTTGTACCTATGTTGACATCTTTTAGAGCTTCCTTCATCCATAGTATTTGAGTACAACAATCTGTGGCAGATATATACTTGCCTTTAGCTGTAGATAGTGATATAGATGTCTATTTTTTGCTGAGCCAAGATACTAAATAGTCTCCCAGGAAGAATGCATTTCCACTAGTACTTTTCCGATCATCGACACTTCCAGCTCAATCAACATCAATGTATGCAGTCAAAGTAAGAGTTGAGCTCTTAGGGTACCAGAGACCAAAATCAGGAGTTCCTTTCAGGTATCTGAGAATTCTTTTCACAACCAACAAATGGGATTGTTTAGGAGCTGATTGAAATCTTCCCACCATTCCTACTGCTTGCATAATGTCGGGTCTTGTAGCAATTAAGTACAAAATGGCTCCAATTATTAACCTGTAATGTGTTGCATCTACTGGAGGGAAGTCATTATTTTTGCTCAATTTGCAACTTGTGGTCATAGGTGTGCTCATGGGTGCACAGTCTTCCATTCCATATCTTTTAAGCATGTCTTTAAGATATTTGGCTTGAGATATAAACATGCCTGCCATGGTTTGAGATACTTGTAGTCCAAGGAAGTGAGATAACTCTCCTATCATTGACATCTCGAACTCTTTTGACATATTTTGAGAAAACTCATGGCTCATCTCATCATTATTACTAGCAAAAATTAGATCATCAACATAAACAAGTGTGACTAGTAACTTATCCTCATCTATCTTCATGTAGAGATTACTTCCTGCCACCCCCTTCTTGAAGCCTTGTTGTTGTAGATAGTGATCCAATCTTGCGTAGCAAGCTCTAGGAGATTGTTTCAACCCATATAATGCTTTTTTCAACTTACAAACAAATTATTTTCCTTCTGTTAGATTAAACCCTTATGGTTGATCCATGTAGACTTCTTCCTTGAGTTACCCATTCAGAAATGTTGATTTTACGTCCATTTGATAGATTTTGAATCCTTTTGAGCAAGAAAATGCCAAGAACATCCTAATAGCTTCCAAATGAGATACTGGTGCAAATGTTTCTTCAAAGTCAATTCCTTCAATTTGTGAATAGCCTTTACAAACAAGCCTTGCCTTGTTTCTGATGATTTGTCCATCTTCATTCATTTTGTTCTTAAACACCCACTTGGTTCCTATTATGTTTTTGTCCTTTGGATGAGGTACTAGCTCACATGTCTCATTCTTCTCAATTTGAGACATTTCTTCTTCCATGGCTTTTACCCAATGAGGATCCTTACTTGCTTGAGTAAATGTTTCTGGTTCTATCATGGAGAGAAGAGCAATATCCTTTTTCTTTGGTGTATTTGTCATTGTTCTTCAGGTTTGAATACCTTCATCTATATTGCTAATAATCTACTCTTCCAGGTGATATTTTTGGAGAAGCTTCATCTTTGAAGGAGTTTGAGATGGTTCTTTTTCCTTGGGTATTTCTTGATTTTTTCCTTCTTCTTTATGTTCTTCTTCTTCAATGAGAGGATCAACTTCATGTTCTTCAATTTCTTTCTCTGGAAGATCTTCATCAATATTCACATCATGCTTTCCACTATTTTCTGTAGTTGGTTATTGTACAACTTGTAGGCTTTGCCACGTGTAGAATATCCAAGGAAGATCCCTTCATCAACCCGAGAATCAAACTTTCCTAGTGATCCATCATTGATTTTTATGAAGCACTTGCTTCCAAAAATCTTAAAATATTTTACTGAAGCAGGTATTCCTTTCCATAATTCATAAGGAGTCTTTTCATCATTTGGTCTTAATTGAGTTCGATTCAGGGTATAGACAGCTGTCTCAACTGCTTCTCTCCAGAATTTTGGCTGTAAGTCAGCTGCTATTAACATTGTTCTAGCCATTTCTTGAACTGTTCGATTTCTTCTTTCAACTACCCCATTTTTGCTTGGGTGTTCTGGCAGCAGAGAGTTCTCTTTTAATTCCATGTATTTTATAGAATCCATTAAATTCTTTTGATGTGAATTCTCCCCCTCTATCTGTTCTAAGGCACTTAATCTTTGAATCCTTTTCTTTTCTACAAGAGCTTTAAGATTCTTAAAACACACAAATGCTTCATATTTATATTTTATAAAATATATCCACATCATTCTAGTATAGTCATCAACAAATAAATCAAAGTACCTTTCTCCTTGGAGTGCCGGAGTTCTATTTGGTCCACATAAATTAGCATGGATGATATCCAAAGGCTTTGATGTAGAAAACTCCTTGGTCTTATGGTTGGTTCTAGTTTGCTTTCCATGTTGACATGGACCACATATTCCTTGATTCGGTTTGAATAACTTTGGAATGTCTTGTACTGCTTTAATCTTGCTGATATTGATCAATTTATCGAAGCTTGTATGTCCAAGTCGCTTGTGCCACAACCAAATTTCATCTCTTTGACTTAAGTAGCATTTTTCTTCTTGAATCTTGTTCAAAATGTAGATGTTTTCTATTGTTCTAACCCCTTTCGCTACAAGTTCCCCTGAGGAAGAGTTCCTTATTTCACAGTCTTTGGTGCTAAAGACAACATTATGTCCTTGATCACAAATTTGGCTAACACTTAGAAGGTTGTGTTTGAGCCCGTTTACTAGCAAAGCATTTTGAGCTTTTCCTTTTCCATTAATAAGAGTAATAGTTCCTTTTCCAGCAATTTGGTAGATCCACTTCCAAAGGATACATTTCCTTCCTTTTTGTTCAATGAGACAAACTTCCTTTTGTCCCATATCATGTGTCTGGAGACCCACTATCCACAAACCAATGATTTTCATCATTTTGAGCACATAGAGCTAGGCCACATTTATCCATGTTGGGATTCTCACTTCTTTCCTTTCCTCTTTTGAGTGGGAAATATTGTTCATTGTGTCCATTATTGTTACATAATGAGCAAATCAGATCAAATTTGGCCAAGGTATCAAAAGAATTTTAGGTTTTGATTTGTTCTTGCCCTTTGGGGCCATATGGTTTGTTTATTTGATCCTTTAGTTTTGATGTGTCATTCTTACGAGCCATGCAATGTCTAGCTTGATGACCAAAATTTTTACAATGAAAATAATGCCCAAAAAATATAGTTTTGTACCTGTTGTAATAGCCATGATTTGAGTCAACATTCTTCCTTGGAGTTACTCCCACTTTATTCTTTGGATTTGAGATGGGCCTTTGATGAAATAATGTTTTGTATCTGTTGTAACATCGATGATTGGAATCAACATTTTTCCTTGGAGTTCCTTTCTCTTCATTCTGGATCTGGGATGAGCCTTTGATGAAATAATCTTTCTTCTTTTGGATTGCTGGAAAGTATTTCGACATAGCTTTTTGCATTATTCTTAGCATTTGATGATTCTCCTTTTAAACCTATTCCAGATTTGTCATGTTGAGGTTTTTGACTATTTAGGATAGTGTCAAGTATTCGAGAGATATTATTTCGGCTTCACGGTCTTCGCAAGCTTCTTCTTTTTCTTTTAGCTTATTTTTGAAGAGATCTTCCCTTCTTTTTATTTCCAGCATGATCATTTTCTTCATCTGATTCTTCATTACCTCTTTTGTGGTGAGGAAACTGGTTAGTTGATTTATTTTTTATGACTACAAATTCATCTTCATTAGACTCATCTTGCTTAGAGAGGAAATTCTTCTTATTGAACCCTTTCTTTTTGTATACCATCCTTTTAGAATTTTCTTCATCATCACTATCATGCTTACGAGGACATTTTGCAACATAATGACCTATTTTTCCACATTTGAAACAAATAAGAGGGTATTTACTTTTTAGCTTAGATCCTTTCTTTAGTCTTCGTACAAATTGTGCCAATTCGGATTCAACATCGGAGTCATCACTACCGACATTCCTTTCTTTCCCCTTTTTTGATTTTGAAGCCTTGAAAGTTGCATCTTTGGAACTTGGGCAACCTTTTCTCATCTCATAGGCAATGAGGATTCCATGGAGTTCATCCATCTTAAGAGTATCTAGATCCTTCACTTCTTCTATAGCACTTAATTTGGAGTCAAATCTATCTGGGACAGATCTTAAGACCTTTTGAACAATGGTGCTTTCTTCAATGTTTTCGTCCAATCCTTTAAGAGAGTTGACCACTTCAGCTGCTAGGAGAAAGTATGATGCAATATCTTCTTCATCATCCATTTTCAAACTTTCAAATTGCCTTCTATGAGTTTGAAGCTTTGCCTTCTTGACTTTGGAGTCCCCGTCGTATAATCTAATTATCTTATCCCATACTTCTTTGGTAGAGTTACAATTCATAACTTTTTTAAATTTAGAATCAGTGATTCCACTAGTGATGGAGTTTAAGGGTTTTGCATTTGCAACGTAGACTTTCCTCTCATCTTGATCTATTGGAAGAGTGGAAGGAGCTATGTACTCATTTAAGACTGAATGCCAAACTTCAGGTCCAAGGGACATTAAGTAGTAGGACATTATCTTTTTCCAGAAACCAAAATTTGTGCCATCGAACAGAGGAGGTCTTCCTGACACTTCTTGATTTCTTATCATGACTAAGAATCCTTCTTCAAGCTATTAGGCTGATATGAAGAAGCCTGCTCTGATACCAATTGTTGGAAATACTGAGAGGGGGGGTGAATCAATATTTCTTTTTCAATTATTAATTTTATCAGTTAAAAACATTTATATTTGGAACACAGAAATAGATAACAGGAATAGATGCTTTTATTAATGTGATCTTTGCAATAAATCAAGTACAATATATATGTATATGTGTGTGTGTGTGTGTGTGTGTGTGTATATATATATATATATATATATATATATATATAATTTGAATTGGTTTCCAAGCACCAACTTGGACTCTTTGTGAGGCTCCAACCTCCAAAGCACCAACTTTGTCTTGTCAAGACACCAACCTTGAATTTAGGAGCACCAACTCCCAGGACACCAATCCTTTTAGTTCTGAGGCACCAACCTCAAGGGCTCCATCCGTCTGATGTAAACTCTCTGGATCTGTTTGGTTGTAATTCTTTGCTCCCAACCCTGTTGGGCCTATGACTTACTTCTATCCTCCTGTTCCTTCCATTTCTGCCAGAGCTTCGACTTCCTTTATTTTCTTACAGTTTGCCAGTAACCCTAAACTTTCCTTGTTCTCTGTTTTATATTCCTGATACCCCTGACCTTTGGCTTCCTTTCTCTGCTGGCTCTTCGGCTTCCTCAATGCTCACTTGATCTTTCAGCTTCCTCTTCACTCACTCTTTGGCTTCCTATGTCTCTTCAAATCCATCAATACACACAGGACACGTTAATGTGGAAGAGAGGTCGAATTACAATAGTGTTGTATATTAAAAAATATCAAAGAGGCCCTTTTTAATATTCATACAAAATACATTAATTGTTCACAGAAACCATATAAGAAAGACTATAGCCCTATATAGGTCTAACATTCCACGTCATCCTTTTATCGCAATCGTCGCTTCCAGAGGTTCGCACATAACATAGTCGATTCCCAACTGCCGACGGAGCGAATGTGATATGGTATTAAACAGTTATTAATATGTCCGTCAGGTCCATACCCTTATCGTGATCCCCAGATTAAAATTCCTTTGTACATTACTATTACCACGGATGCGACATTTGATTAAGCCATGCTATAATGGCGTAGTCGGGTCCGTAATTATATCGCAATCGGTGGATTTCAATGTGGCAAAAACTTTAACAAGGCTTGTGATATTGCGACGGACACGATATTAGAATAGGGCATGTTATAATGTTGCAGCGGGTCTGCATACGTATCGCAATTGGCATTTCAATGTGGCAAGGCTTTAAAGAGGCTTGCAATATGGTAGATGCGATATAACTTTAAAGTGTATTACAATGGAATCCTCGGGCCCATGTATTGTATCGCATCTATATAATATATATATATATATATATATATATATATATATATATATATATATATATATATATATATATATACTCCTCCGTTCTTAACTTTGGTTAATGTGGACTTAACCCATAACCCTTTATCCCCTTTAATTCTATTATAACCCTCATATAATGGGAATATACATAAGCACATGGGAACTTGCATTTTCCACTTTTCCATAGCCTTGGTGCATTTATCGATGCTTACCTTTATCAAGCTCATTCTCCACTGTAGATTAACTCGCGCTAGATCCAATGGCTATCAAAGATTTCGGGTGGACAAATAGCATGGAGAATACCTGCCCGATAAAGTGGTTTTCTCTCTCCACCCTCGTGCTACATGTCGCTCGGTTAATGGAATCGGGCGCTCTCCTCTAAATACCACTTACCGCCTAGCGTCTACCCGTAAAACACTGCCACTATTACAAACCCGCCTTTTGGAATATAACCACGTGCATTCACTCTTCATCCGTCTTCTTGATTTCTACTGATATTATATACTCCTCTGCTCTTTTGGCTCCTCTGTTAACTTCTTTGGCATATATTACATGTGATACTCCCGATATGGCTCCTCCTCAATCTCCCACTCTTACACTTACTTGGCTTTCTTGTGGCTTGCGATACTACTCCAATACCTCTTCTCTGCTTTGATAGCTCTACTCTGATAGCTCCTATGACTTCCGATATTCTCTCCAATGGCTTGACTATCTTGGCTTTCCTTTGGTTTCTCCTCATGGCTTCTTTCTCCTGTTTCTTCACGGATCTTCTCTACTTTTCCTTGACCTCACATCATTGTTTACTCATCCATAATATTTCCATATTGACATCAATGATAATCTAGGTCAACACCTCACAATTAGCTCTCGGTTGTATCTTGTAGGTTTCCTGTAATGCGTACAGGATCATCCTGTAGGTTTCTAGTATATCCTCTAGGTTTTCCTAAAATGGCCTGTTTTGAGGCCTAATTGATGGGAAACCTCTAGGAAGTCACAAAAGCCTCCAAGGACCCCTCCACACCATCAAACCACTTCATACACCTTCCATCCATCCTTAAACACCTTCGATCTGTTAGGATATTCTGACACATAGGAAATAGTTAAGTATAACTTGGTCTAGTGTAGAGTTAGGTAAAGTGTGTTTCTTTACTATGTACTTTTGTAATTTACAATCCGATGGTCACAATATGTTCTAGACATGAAGTGATCTGACAGTTCATTCTCACCTCGGTATTACCGACACTTGATCCGTGGCTTAACACCCGATTGGTCCATGATCTATATTTAAAGAGCATGGATGGTCATTTGTAGGGTAACCATTCATGAGAGAAGCTTATGTAATTTTCATTCTTTTATTAATAAATTTCCTGAAGTGACCATGTTGGTTCAGGCCGAGAACTGTTTCCCTCTCTGAGGGTTTTAACCACATCAAGTATACTGGTGTATTGATCTGTGATTTGTTTGTGAGCGGTGTCCTTTGGTGTTGTGTCTGAGGAACTTACCCTGTAAATTCCTACATGGTATCAGATCTATTTGAGGGCCACGTCTGTTGGTGATCCAAATCTAAAGCCGATACAACTGCATCCGAATGTTGTTTCCTAGATCTATTGTTTCTAACTACTTTCGGGCCGAGAGGACTGCTCTATTGTGTTAGGAACATTTGTTCCAATGAGGAACCCCTTTCGTTTCACGCGAAAAGGTTTCTGGTAGCCCTAGCCACGTCATTTTTAAAAACTGGAGGTATACATTATTTATTTGCAGTTCTAGCTATTCATCTCTCTTTTTATTTTGCTTTATTTAGCTCTCTATTTTTTATTATCGGATCTATACCTTTCATTTCTGTGTATGCTCTTTTCCCTGCGACTCTGTGCAATATGGGCAAATCATAAACAAAAAGGAAGGATTTTTCTCATGCGTATGCTCTTTTCTACCACGCCTTAATGTGATTTCAGAAAATCAGAAACATTGAGGAAAATATTTAGTCTCCCGCTAAAGCTAACTTCAAGCCGTAAGGTTTTTTTTTTTTGTATGTTTGTATTGGGTTTTGTGGTTTTTGTTTTGTAGGCAAAAAAAAGCTTTCTCAAGTAAGAACACACCCCAAAACTTCAGTGACTGATATATATATATATATATATATATATATATATATATATATATATATATATAGATATATATAAACCCTTCCTCTTTTCCAAAAATTACTAACCTTTAAACTAGCTCACTTGGTCCAAAATTACTTTATGAGAATAGAGGTCATGAGTTCAAGTCTTTCTTTTTATTGAGTTACTTTTTCAAAAATCACTTATAACTTATGTTTTAAAGTTACTTTATGTAAAAGTGTTCTCACCCATTATAAAAAGTGAGTCACTTATAATTCTAAAGTCTCTTTATCTTTTATTTAAATTACAATTTAGTGGGTAGCTTATAAAGTACCATTTTAAAAGTGACTTTCACTTATTTATAAAAGTGAGTCACATAAAATCTTTTTTTAAAGTGAGCTAATTAGATTAAGTTTGAAAAGGGGGGGAATTTTTTTTAAATATAACATTATCATTCATTTTCGCACATTCACACAGTTCGTTGGCATCTTCAACAACTTTTCTTCAAAAATCCATAACTTCTTCATCCGGAAGTCGTTTCCAGAGCCGTTTCTTTTAATCAGCCTAATTTTTCGATATCTTTCCATTGGAACACTTAGTTTCAGCATCTAAAGCTTCAGTTTATGTTAAAATGGAAATTCCATGCCAAGTTATTCTTGACAGCACCAACTACTTCCAATGGTGGTCCTACATTGTGGATTTACATAGAAGTAAAGGTCTTTATAGAATAGCCTCAGGCCAAGAAACCAAACCTCAAGATGGAGATAAGGTAGCCAAATGGGAAAATAGGCAAGATCAAGCACGTGGGTTGATAGGGATGTCTATTTCTCCAGCCCTTAGATTCCATATTGTAGAACTTAATACTACTAACGAAGCAATGAAACAGCTCACTAAAGTTTCTGGAATTAAAAATGAAATTAGATCCCATCAACTCAAAAATGAGTTGCTTACATTGGACCCCAATAATTTTTCTTCCATTGAAGATTTTTTGTCCAAGTTCAAGACCCTTAGACTTATCTTGGAATGTGTTAAGGTTAAGAAAGAAGATGGTAGCCTTATCTATTCCATTCTTACTAAGTTGGGACCAGCCTACTCTGTGTTTGTTTCCACCTTCCATTCTGCTACAGAAGCCTTTATTTCTCAAGGACAAGACTACAAGTCCCCCTCTTTTGATGCCTTTTGTGATTCTTTAATAACAGAACAAGAAAATCTCTTATATCTTGGTCTTCTTAATCTTGGAAACTCTTCTAAGAAAGCCTTAGCAGCCCAACAGTAACCAAATTCAAAGAATCCTAAACCAAACAAGGGTCCTAAGTAATTTCAGTCTCAAAATGATAAGGCAAATAAAAACAAAGGGAAGAAGAGTGATAGACATTGCCACTTTTGTAATCGAGATGGCCACTTAGAATCCAAATGCTTTAAGAAGATGGAAGCCTTGGAAGCAACAATGAAGAAGCATAACATCCATTTGGAGCACTCTTCAACTTCAACTTCAACTTCATCTTCAGGAATAACAATTTCTGCATGTGGTTGTCAAGCATCTCGGTCTGGTTATACACTAAATGTGTCTTCTTCTTCTCATTCTCATGAGTGGTGCATTGATTCTGGAGCTTCTTATCACATGACCAAAAACAAAGCCATGTTTTCTTCTTTAAATTATTGTGACACAAGAAATATATATGTTGGTGATGATAGATCTCTTAGTGTTGTAGGGACTGGAACTATTCATTTAGATAATGGTCAATCTAATGATGTATTATGTGTTCCAACCTTATCCTGCAACCTTCTATCTGTATATCATATAACTCATTCAGGTGAAAGTAAAATCATTGAATTTTTACCTCACGATGTTGTAATTAAGGACCTAAAAGATCCTAGATAGATTTTAGCTACTAGAATTATTGATGATTCTATAAGTTTGTATAATTGTAACAACTTTGGGTCATCAAATCTTCCCTCAGTATTTGTTTCCATAATGATGAAGTGAGGAAACTTTGGCATGAGTGATTTGGTCACTTAAACTATCGCTCCCTTTAGAATCTATGTAAAGAAAATACAGTGACAGGTATTCCAATGGTACTTGCAGAGATGGTGTTTGTTCCGGACGTGTACTTAGAAAACATCATCATGGTAGTTTTGAAAAATGTGCCTCTTGGCATGCCTCAGCCCCTTTACAACTTGTGCATAGTGATTTATGTGGTCCACTTCTAGTTGTTTCATTCTCCGACTACAAGTATTTCTTAACTTTCATTGATGATTTCTCCAGATGCACTTGGGTATACTTCTTAAAACTCAAGAGTGAAGAATTTAACATGTTCTTGACCTTTAAGGCCTTTGTTGAAAAACAATTTGGACATCAAATTCTTAAGCTAAGATCTGATAATGGTGGAGAATATGCTAACAAAAAATTCTTCAATTTTTGCACTGAGAATGGAATTCAAATGCAACATATTGTTCCATATACTCCACAAAAAAATGATGTAGCTAAAAAGAAGAATCGCACCTTAAAGGAAATGTCTAATTGCATGCTTCAATCTAAAGGACTTAATCTTAATTTTTGGGTAGAAGTAATTAACTGTGCAAATTACATAGTAAATCACACTACTACTAAGGTTTTAAATAATATCACTCGAGAAGAAGCATGGAGCTCAATTAAACCAGAAGCAAGTCACTTTTGTGTTTTTGGAAGTGAAGCATGGGCCCATATTCTAGATGAGAAACATAAAGCTTTAGAACCTAAGAGTGAAAAATGTATTTTTGTTGAATATTCTAAAGATGTCAAAGGATATAGACTTATTCCACTTAAGTCCAAAAATGTTATGATTAGAAGGGATGTAAAGTTTGCGGAAAATATATCGTCCTATGAGCCTAGTTCGACAGATGTGCCACCTCTCTCTATCGCTTCTACTTCTGAAAATATTTCTTCTTCAGATGATGACAGCGAGGATGACAATCCTCCCCCACCTTCACAGGATCCTCCTTCATCTCCTCAGATTCCAAAATGGATCTGTGCTACTCGGGATGTAGCAAGTGCTCTTGCTGGTGATCCTACAGATCAGCGATGTACACATTCTCAGTTCAATAGGGCCTCTTCTTTACTGGCTCAATCTTCAGCGAATTATGATCCTGACACCTTTTCAGAAGCTTCAGGCCATCCACATTGGGACACAGCTATGAATGAAGAATATCGTTCATTATTGGAAAATGATATATGGGATCTTGTTCCTCTTCGAAAGGGACAAAAACTTGTTAGATGCAAATGGGTTTACAAAACGAAGTATGGACCAGATTGAAAAGTTGATAAACATAAAGCTCGTCTTATTGCTAAGGTTTTTCACAAGCTGAAGGCATTGACTATACTGAAACCTTCTCCTCTATTGCCAAATTGAACTCTATCTTCCTTGTTCTTTCCCTTGTTTCCTCTTTCAAATGGGAAGTCCATCAAATGGATGTTAAATCTGCCTTCTTGCATGGGGACTTGCATGAAGAAATCTATATGGAACAACCTAATGGCTTTATACAACCAGAATCTAGTCTTGTATGTCGGCTTAAGAAATCCCTTTATGGTCTCAAGCAAGCCCCTTGGGCTTGGTCTGCCAAAATGGATAGCTTTCTTTTAGAAACTGACTTCTCTAGGTTTCATTCTGACAATATTGTCTACACCAAGAAAGTGGGAAAGTCTCTTATCATTCTTGTTCTTTATGTTGATGATCTTATCCTTATTGGTAGTGATCCCAACCTTATAAACCATGTGAAGTCCAACCTTAAAAAGAATTTTGAAATGACAGACTTAGGACACTTGCATTATTTTCTTGGTCTTCAAGTCTTGCAATCCAAGGAAGGTATTTCCCTTTCCCAGTCCAAGTATGCCTATGATCTTCTACGCCATTTTCACATGGAAGACTATAAGCCAACCCCTTCTCCCTCTTAGTATGGAGCCAAACTTTCAGTCACTTGTACTTCCCCTAAAGTTGATGCTACCTTATACCATCAACTTGTAAGAAAACTTTTGTATCTGACCCATACTCGTCCTAACCTTTCCTTTATTGTTGGCCTTATTGCTCAGTTTATGAAAAACCCACATGAAAGTCATTGGAAAGTAGCTAAAAGAATACTTAATTATGTTCGATGTATAGTTCAGTTTGGGATTAATTACAGTGCAGAAGCATCCCTTATATTGGTTGTTTTCACTAATTCTGATTGGGCTGGTGACCCTGATGATCAGAAGTCTACTGTAGGTTATGTGTTCACTCTTGGTTTAGGACCTATTACATGGGCTTGCAAGAAACAAAGTGTCATTTCTCTTTCTTCAATAGAAGCAGAGTATTGTGGTGTCGTAGAAGCTAGTAAGGAAGTCCTGTGGCTTCATCAGATCCTGTCAGTGTTTGGATTTTAGCAACAGCATTCGACTACACTTTGGTGTGATAATCAAAGCGCCATTCAACTATGAAAAGATCAATTCCAACATCAATGCAACAAATACATTGAACTGCACATGCACTTCATCAGAAAGCTCATTCATGACCATGTTCTTGAAGTGCAATATTGTTCAACAGATGATCAAGTTACAGACATCTTTACAAAGGCTCTCACAGAGGCGAATTTTACTAAACTTTGATTTATGGTTGGAGTTCAGGAAGTTGTCACTAAGGGGGGATAGGCTCTAATTCCTCCTTCCTTCTCCTATTGTGTCATAGTTGTACATCCTTCAATCCTATCCCAAGATGTTCTTAAGGGGGGGTGTTAGGATATTCTGACACATAGGAAATAGTTAAGTATAACTTGGTCTAGTGTAGAGTTAGGTAAAGTGTGTTTCTTTACTATTTACTTTTGTAACTTACAATCCGACGGTCACGAGATGTTCTAGACATGAAGTGATCCAACGGTTCATTCTCTCCTTGGTATTACCGACACTTGATCCATGGATTAACGCCCGATTAATCCATGATCTCTATTTAAAGATCATGGAGGGTCATTTGTAGTGGTACCATTCATGAGAGAAGATTATGTAAATTTTCATTCTTTTATTAATAAATTTCCTGAAGTGTCCACATTGGCTCAAGCTGTGGACTATTTCCCTCTTTGAAGGTTTTAACCACGTCAAGAATACTGGTGTATTGATCTGTGATCTGTTTGTGAGCAATGTCCTTTGGTGTTCTATCTGAGGAACTTACCCTGTAAATTCCTACATGATCCACCTGTCACATCCACAAGAACAATTAGTTTGCATACTTTATTTTGCCTAAAAAGACCAAAAAGTGAAAACATATTTAGTTTAGTTTCTTTACTTGCACATTAGTAGTGTTTGATTCTTTTTACTTCTGCAACTTAGATGGTAACATTTGTTTATCATTGATTTAGCTTTTATACTTAACATGGCTTCTTAAATGGTTAATTAGGGTATGGTGTGGTTTAGCATTACATGTTGGCTTTCTCCATTACTGCAGTAGAGTAACTTTCTTAGAGTAGATTTGCCTTTATTCCATTAAATAATCAAGCTTCTTCTGACTCTGTAGAAGTATGGCTTGGAACCACAGTGGTCTCTCGCCAGCTGAATAGTGACAATAGGCAGAACCATCACTTTTACTTGTGCATACAGCATTGTCTCCTCCAAGCTTGTACGAACCTCGGGTGGATAAGTAAAGTTGGTAGCCTAGGAGTTACAACATCCTTGCTGCAATACTGGCGCTCATCACTTTTTGGAGCCGTTTCCGGGAAGGTGTCTGAGTAGAACGTAATTACTGCTTTCTTTTCTTCTATTTCTTGTCTTCAATATTCGGCCATTAGTTTATTTCTAAAAAAGTAATCTAGTTGTTTCCTTTCTTTAATTTTGCATTATCTACTTTCCTTTCCATTCTACAAGTAGGATTTGTGTTGGCTTGTTGGGGCCTGACCCAGGTTCAGAAGTGATTTAGCCAAACAAATCCCGAAACTACCAGCCCTTTCGGCAATAGTCCACGGTGCGCGGACTGAGGTCTCACCCGAGGTAGTATGGGAGGGTGTTGGAACTAGGTTTCCACAACCTAGGGATGTCTTGATGAAGGCTGGGAAGTTCGCAAACTAATGCTGCATGTTGTGTTTCTCCGCGCATCTGTCTGACCTTCGCGTAGCTCTACGAAGGGGCGCTGTCTAGATCCCTTGTTCTTACTGTATTATTAATATAGATCTAACTTAATTTTGTGGGCCCGGTATTCTCATTAATAATTCAACATTTATAACAAGTGTGTGCAATCATAAACTATAAATAGATGCATAAAAATATAACAGAAGCATAAACATACAGATCTACGAATAGATGCACAAAATTTCATAATCAACTTAGCTTTTATTAAACTTTTGTTCCATTACAATCCCAACTCCACCCTGCGCACTCAGCTGCAGGGGTCCGCACACATAGCTGCAGACTCTACCAGGCCTCTGCGCACATAGCTACAGAGCCTCTTCCTATTCCTACAACCCAACACACAATTTACAGACTCAGAGTGAATATCGCTTTCAAAAACCCATATCACTTAAGATCAAATCTAACCAAAAACTGACTTCTACA
Organism: Pinus tabuliformis; assembly: GCA_031772625.1. Taxonomy (NCBI): domain Eukaryota; kingdom Viridiplantae; phylum Streptophyta; class Pinopsida; order Pinales; family Pinaceae; genus Pinus; species Pinus tabuliformis. The sequence continues at coordinate 7,150,039 of CM062816.1, forward strand.
CTTAGAGCCTCGCTCTATTTATACATTCCCATGGTCCGCGGACCATGGGTAGGCCGACACATTCTATATTAAATTACAATATTTTAGGGTAGAAAACCCTAGACTCTCACGCTCCGCACCCACATTTCGTGGGGTATTACATTACTTTTGACCAAAATTCGGGCTACAAACCCCAAAAATCTGTTATGGGGGGATCCGTTGCACGGTCGTTTATTGATACACAGTCGTACACTCACCTCCATCAATACCCAGAAGATCTTGGTTTCTTGGATTCGAGTGGCATCCTTTGCCGCCCATAGTGACGCATATTTTGCTGCCTCTGGCTAGTCCTGGTCAAGGGGGGGAAATTGACTATCCTCAGGAAATTCACCTGTAACCAATAGGATGGATAAGAGCAACCACACGTAGTGGAAGGTCTTACCCTACCCTTGGACCTCCCTGCAGTTCATCAGGAACTCCTTACAGAGGAACTGCACCCATTTGAACCATACCCCTTCTATGCATTGCTCGACCAGTGCGATGACCATTGTTGGTACCTCATTTCCATGGCATTTTCTCATCACCTTTCCTGCCAACAACTGGGTAGCGATGCAGACCCCTTTGTTCTAAATGCTAGTAATAACGTAACCCCTCTGCTTTTTCTCCAACTTATATTTCTTTTTCATGGCCTCCGCAATCACCAAGTCTCCACTTGTGCCAGTTATTTCCGCAGGGTCCCTTCCCGTATAGGGAAGCCAAGAAATCCTATGAATGAGCTCCACTGTGATGGGAATGGGCTCCTCTAGCCACAAGTACCCATCGTGCACCAGGAAAAGCAGTTGCTTGATGACAAATATCGTGATTGGGGCCCGATGAAAGTGTGGAATCGATAGGAGGTGGAGTAGCCCGGCCTCCTCCACCCCGCATAGCCATGTCCGTGGTTGCAGTGTTGTAATTGCCCCCTCCGTGCTTTGTTCCATCAGCTGGCTAGTTTCCAAATGAGGGAACTTCTCACTATCCGCGAGGTCCCAGTCTTCAAACTTCATAGTGGGTACGCGGCCCACAACTGAACCTTCAAACAAAACTCCCTCAGGGAGGAATGGGGTGTTAAGTGTGCTTTTAATGACATCCAAATCTTTAGGTACCTTTACCCTCCCTTTCCGTGGAGGGACATACTTGGGCAGGTTTGCTGTGGCACGTACTGGCTAGATGTCGTCTTCCATCCCTTCCTCTAGTTCCATCTCTTCTAAGAAGGTATGAGGATCCTCCTCCTCATCATCGCTCTCAATATTAACCATTTTTCCCTTTTCTTCCATCAACAGTTTGCCGAACCATGGATTTTGTGGAGACATATGGATCGGTCCTGTTGCCTGTGGGTCCTTTTTGGGCCTCAGCATCAGGGGCGATTTAGGGATTTTTGGTGCATCCCCTACTGGTGGCATAGAACTTTGCGCGTCTCCCTTGGTTGTTGACATTATTCTGATCAATGAATCCTGTGTCTCCTTTGGCAATGCTTCAAACCACATAATTTCTCTTACAACATCCAAATTCATTAGGTTCATGCCTGCTTGATAATGCAACAACTTAATCCACAAAATACCAAGGGTTGTTCGATGGAGGGCCACCTATGATTTATAGGCCCTTTTGAATTCAAATTCGACCATTCCCCCTGGATTCGGCTCATTAGTGCGAGACTGGTGGTAGATAGTCCCAAATCTAGTTCTGACTTTATGTCTTAATTGCCCGTCGTTCGCTCCTTGTTGTCTTAAATTGGCCATCTTGTCATGAACAATGAAAGAAATGGTCACCTTCCAACCTATCCACGCGGCAATGCAGTCCCTTGTGCACAAACGCGACTTGTGCATCATACTGATCCTACGCGCAACTTCCGTGTCGTGTTGCTCCCATACAGACTAATTTATAGTCCCACGCTCTCTTTCAACTACTTGGAGTGCTAAGACTCTTCTTCCTACGGATAGTCAGGTGGTTTCAATACTGGTGTGAGGCTTCAAGTCACCTTTCAATCCTATCCGCGGGCCTCCCTTAGTTACCCTTGCGCTCATCAACACCTCGCATTCTTCCTTATGTGGTGCACTTCCTTGGTGACTTTGTCTGATAAGGTGCAGTCGTAGCCATGGTAGTATAGCCAAAAAATTTCGGTGACAAACTTCTAGTGTGGTAGTAGGGTTTCCCATACGTGGCCCCGTCCTTCTGTCAAGGCATAATGCTTCGAGATTGTGGTTTCCAGCTTTTTGATATCCTCGTCCATTAATATTCTTTCTTTCTTCAATCGTACCCGATCTTCTTCGAGTTCATGAAGTGCAAGGTTCCCTCACTAAATGGCTTCTTGAATATGCATATGTTCATCCTCGCGCAACTCCATAATCTCTTCATTCTGGTCCCTGCGCATTTTCGTAATTATAGGAGTGATTGCATGAGGATTCTTTCCCAATGCTATGGCCTTGACTCTGGTCGTCGTCTTTGGAACCATTTCCACGCTCAGGTTCCTGCACATGGCCCCATAGGCCCATCGAACCGCTGGCACGTGGAGGTCCTTATGGTGTCTCGACGGGCGTGTCAATCCCTAGTTTTGAGGTTGATGGTATTGGGTTACTATGGTTTTGGCTCTTGGTATTGAACAAGGCCTAAGGCTATATAAGGAGAAGATCATTAGGCAAGTAAAAGTATGCATTGTGTGTCTGACGAAGTGAGAGGATCTGGTATTGCTGGTTATCTGTTCGGGACGTTTGGCAAGGGTCGGATCTAACAGCGAAGGCATAAGAATCTATTTCTAGATCTACACGCGGGTTTCCCTTGGTGAAAGCGCGTATACACGCAGTTTTGGTACAGTGAAGTAGCGTATGCATAATAAGATTTGATATTTCAGGTTGCTGCTGATTCTGGTGGTTGTTGCAGAGTTCTGGGCTCTGGTTTTGGTTCTGTGTTCTTGATGACAGGGTTTCAGTGATTCAGTATTGGGTTATTTAATGAATTATGAAGCAAGTTTAAGTTGATGATTGTATTGCAGTAATGTTTGTTTTGTACTCTTGGATCCAGTATGAAAATGTATGAAACGTGGTCCCGGGAAGATCGTAGGCCGGCACCTACGTACTGGTAAACATATCAGCCAGTACAAGAGCCAAAGGGGGTTGTAGCTCCCTTCCAGGAGCAGCTGGAAAACGAGTGAAGGTTGTAGCCTTCTGTAGGGTTGGCACCTACGTACTAGTAAATGGATCGGCTAGTACAAAAGCTATGAGGGTTGTAGCCCTCTGCAGGTTGCAGCCTGCGTGCTGGTAAATGACTGCACCAGTGCATTGTAAAAGAAGTTTCTTATTAAAGAAGAAAGAGACGAATTGCAGCAGGTGGTTTTCACCCACATTGGGTTTCCACCTTATATCATGGTGTTCATGTGTGTGGCTCTTGTGTGATGTTCTGTTCTGTTATTCTGCACCTGTTTACTGTTAATATGCTTAATGATGATCTGATGCATTTACTGAAGATTAAGATAACTGAATTATAAGATCTCTGGATATACACGAGTTTCATTAGACACAGTAGCGTGTACACGCTGGTTCACTTAGTTGAAGTAGCGTATATGTTTCTAAGTATGAAATTGAAAAAGTTTGATTGATCTGATAATACTGATTCACCCCCCCTCTCAGTATTATTTCCAACAAAATACTGGTAGCTTCATCGCGCTTGCCATGCTGAACCGTGGGGGTGGTGGAGGTGGGGTGGGTGAAGATGGAGGTGAAGTAGGTGAAGTGGGTGACGGCGTCAGTGGAGGTGATAACTGCAGAATGTGCTACCTTATCAAACTGATCGCACTTCTCAGAGAAACCCGAGCGCGCTCTTCCTCGCTCTCTCGCAAAGGTGAAATTAAGGGACTATTTCCTAATCCTTCAATACCTTTGTAGATCTTTCCGCTTTGCGTCATCCCAATCATTAATGTATTCGCATAACCTGATTTTCACATAACAACATCTTAATCCAGGTATTCAGGGATTTAATGTACCTACCTCGTGGTCCCTTGAGAAAATGTCATTCTGCTTTGCTATAGCTCATGGTTGTGTCTATCATGAACTCAGTGATAAATCCCCCTATTATCTGGTCAAGCCAATGGTCCACGGCCCGTGTGATCTTATCTTCTGATGCCTCTAGTCTGCACACTAACTCCGGAGTCCACACTATCGGCTGATCAAGCTTGTACCTTCCCTGGCTGTCAACTAAACTCGTGATCCAATCATACAACTCTGAAGAGAAGGACGTGAAGAATATCTTGTGTATTTCTGTATATACGTAGCAGTCCAGCCACCTATTCTCAGATATCTGCAGAGTTCTATTTTCCTGTGTCACGAACTCGTGAAGCTTCTGATCCAACCAATCTTCAATTTCCTTCTTCAAAGGATTTCAATGTTCCAACATCAGACATCCATTAGGCAAATCTCGGTCTCCGCAACAGAACCATTTGTTGGCTTGTTGGGGCCTGACCCAGGTTCAGAAGTGATTTAGCCAAACAAATCCCGAAACTATCGGCCCTTTTGGCAACAGTCCGTGGTGTGCGGACTGAGGTCTCACCCGAGGTAGTATGGGAGGGTGCTGGAACCATGTTTCCGCACCCTATGGATGTCTTAATGAAGGCTGGGAAGTTTGCCAACTGATCCTACACATTGCACTGCTCCGTGCAGCTGTCTGACCTTCGCGTAGCTCTGCGAAGGGGTGTTGTCTAGGTCCCTTGTTCTTACTGTGTTAGTAATATAGATCTGACTTGGTAGTATGGAAGGGTGCTGGAACCATGTTTCCGCACCCTATGGATGTCTTAATGAAGGCTGGGAAGTTTTCGAACTGATCCTACACATTGCACTGCTCCGTGCAGCTGTCTGACCTTCGCGTAGCTCTGCGAAGGGGTGTTGTCTAGATCCCTTGTTCTTACTATGTTATTAATATAGATCTGACTTAATTTTGTGGGCCTGGTATTCTCATTAATCATTCAACATTTATAACAAGTGCGCACAATCATAAATTGTAAAGAGATGCATAAAAATATAACAGAAGCATAAACATACAGATCTACGAATAGATGCACAAAATTTCAAAATCAACTTAGCTTTTATTAAACTTCTGTTCCATTACAATCCCAACTCCGCCCTGCGCACTCAACTACAAGGGTCTGCGCGCATAACTGTGGAATCTATCAGGCCTCTACGCACACAACTGCAGAGCCTCTTCCTATTCCTACAACCCAAGACTCAGACTTACAGACTCAGAGCGAATATCGCTTTCAAAAACCCATATCACTTAAGATCAACCCTAACCAAAAACTGACTTCTACACTTAGAGCCTCACTCTATTTATACATTCCCATGGTTCACGGACCATGGGTAGGCCGACATATTCTATATTAAATTACAATATTTTAGGGTGGACAACCCTAGACTCTCACACTCTGCGCCCACATTTCGCAGGGTCTTACATTAATTTTGACCAAAATTCGGGCTACAAGCCCCAAAAATATACTATGGGGGATCCGCTACCCAACAATTTCAATTGACCAAGTAGCTTTTTCATTCTATCAGTAATTTTCATTCAATCATCAATTTCAATTCTGCAAGTACTTTCCAAGTTTTAAAAAGAATACAAAACCAACCCCAAAATATTTCCTTTCATGCCTCATAGAAATTAGGACAACTTAGGGAATTTTTTTCCAAATACCCCCACTACATCCAACAACCAACCTTCTCTCTTCTTTGGTGGTTGTGAACTGGAGGAACCCTTATGTGAGCAACCTAACATATTTGAAGAACCTACACGGGAAGAAGAAGAAGAGGAACCAATTCCTACTGAACCAATGGCTGAAAACTGAAATTACAGAGTGAATAGAGAGAGATTTGAGGGTTCCTTCCCCATCAATGAAACTAATGGGGACACTAAGATAAAAAAATATAAGCCCCTATGCCCTACCTCATTTCCATGGCCTAACCACAAAGGACCCCGACACTTTCATGTTTGATTTTTTTGTTATATACCAAACCTATGACTATACAGATGATGAGAAAAATTTAAAACGATTTCCATCTACCCTCAAGGATGCAACATTGTGCGGGTTCATGGGTTTACCTGGAGATATTATCACAACTTGGGCTCAGATGCAGCAGGCCTTTAACAACAAATATCAGGATTACTGTCGGTCAAAGGATACTAAAGAAGAAATTTTCAGGATGACCATAGGCCATGATGAATCCTTAGAAGACTACGAAGAAAGATTCCATCTTAGTTACAAAAGGGCCATGTGCAGACTTGACACTAAGTCACTAAAGTTGGTCCTGCTTAGGGGAGTAAGAGAAGATATTCTGGATACCTTACATTTGTTAGCAGAAGGAGATATCTACCAACTACCTTATGAGGATATCAAGACTATCTTTAGAAACCATTCTAGGGCAGCCAAGAAAAAATGTAGGGGTAGTCAACCTATGGTCAGTACATCATCCTCCAGCTCATCCGTCAAGGGTGAAATTGGAAACATGTTGGAAGATTTCAAAAGTGATATGATGCAAACCCTTGCCTTGCAAATGCACACCATGAACATTAAAAGGAATCAGGAGGAAGCAGAGAGAGCCTTGGCCATGTTTTGTCCTAGATGCACCAAGAGGCATCCTAGGAATGAATGTCCATCGAACTCTATTGAAATTTGCTCGGCCTGTGAAGAAGACCACTCCATAGACAAGTGCCCTTCTTTACCTAGACTCAAAGCTATATATCAAGGAGCTGAAGGGATCACTGAGCAACTTTGCTACATTAACCAAAGGAGACCTGATGGGTCTAGTTCTCCAGCCTATGGCTAAGCTTACTAGTTACCCTGTCATCTTTAGGAGGCCATGGTTGGCCACTGCCGATGCTTACATTAGCTACAGAGCTAGGAATATGACCATCAAGAATGGGCATATGTCCAAGCAGTTAGTCCTATACCCTCCTGCTCAACCTTCTCTAGAGCATGACTTACCTTTATGGTTGGAGGAGGAGGAAGAAGATGAAGTTTATGATGAGCCTCATCATTGGGTAATTATATGGGCCTTAATTCACCTCCTAGCTTAGTCAAACCAACTATTCTCATAAATTTTTGCATACCTTTTATTATATTTTTTTTATGAGATGGGTTAGAGTTGGATATTTTACTTTGTGGTCTAATGTGCATTTAATGTAGGATTAAAGGATAAAAGCAAGGAATTTTGTCAAAGAACAAGGTAAAAACTAGAATGGGACAAGGGAGAGGGATTATAGGAGGTAAATCATCCTCATTTACTACCCCTCCATTCAAATATTCCTCCATCAAATCGAAGTGAAAACAGCCAAATCATGAGAACTAGAAGGCAATTGAGCAAGTGAAAGACAAAGCACCAATTTATCTCGAGTTTGGGAGTCGAGCCTCCCTAATTTTAAGTCGTTGGAGACTTCAGATGTATAAGCAGAGCATGTACTTCAATAGGAGACCAAGACTTCATCACCAACAACCACCTTCCACTTCACCCACCTTAGCCATCCCTTGTTTCACCATCACCCTCACTAGTTTTTCATCATTTCTCATTAAAATTCCCCTAGATACATTGAGTGAATCTAGCCATCTCTTATCTTGGATATTGACTCCTAGGTGCTCCTAGACATTTTAACACTCCATTCCACCCATCACACACCTTTCTCAAGCTTCCCAACACCTCCAACACATCACAATTAGCTCTCGGCTGTATCCTATAGGTTTCCTGTAATTCCTATAGGATCATCTAGTAGGTTTCTATTACATCCTGTAGGTTTTCCTGAAACAGCCTGTTTTGAGGCCGAATTGATGGGAAACCTCTAGGAAGTCACAAAAAGCCTCTTAGGACCCCTCCACACCATCCAACCACTTCATAAACCTTCTAGCCATCCCCAAATACCTTCCATCCACCTGTCACATCCACAAGAACAATTAGTCTGCATACTTGATTTTGCCTAAAAAACGAAAAAAGTGAAAACATATTTAGTTTAGTTTCTTTGCTTGCACATTAGTATTGTTTGATTCTTTTTACTTTTGCAACTTAGATATTAGCATTTGTTTAATTGTTGATTTTGTTATAGACATATTTGGGCACTTCAACCCCAATCTTATATGTTAATAAACCAAGGCTCTTTAACCCATAAAAGTGTTGTTTCATACCCTAAAAGATCATGGTCAATTGATTAAATTTTCCTCAAAAGTTCCACCTAAAAACCCATCCAGAACTAGCCTAAACTGGAACATACTGAAAGCTCCACTGTCAGGGTGCGCTGCATATTGAATTCTACACTAGCCAGGTGCAATGCATACTGAAGAGGCCTTCTGTGGGGTGCGATGAGCGAGAATGGACAAATGTCCGAGATAGTTTGCTAAGTGGATGCTCATGGAATCTTCTAGAAACTTCTCCTATGACACTTTCTTCTCTGAATTCGCCCAGGGATGAGTAAGAGATCTAAGAAATATCCAAGTGGAACCAAAAAAAACAAGTGGAATGACACTAATAAAAAACCCAAAGATGACTCACACCTTGCATACATCTATAAATGGATCCCTCATCTGAGAGATCTGGAGGTTGGAATTTTGTAATTTGTAAGGAAGTGCTGATAGTTTGTATCTGAGAAATAGCATTGTATTGTTGGGTGATCTTGCTTTTCATGAGGTGAAGAGGGCTTTGATACTGGGAGGATGATGCTGAATCAGACAGCTGGGTTGTAATTCTCCCTTTTATTTAATAAATTTCTTTGAGTTTTCCTCCATACAATTGTGTATTTTTGAATGTTGTTATTTGTGAATGCCATTGTATGTTCATTATATTTCTGATTCTGCAATGCTTATGATATAATAGATCAAGATGCTTTGATGGTGTTTTGTTACTTTGTTTCTACAGGTATTCTCTAAGTGGGATAAGTAGGAGAGGAGGTGCAAGCTCTGTCAAGGGGGAGAGAGATCAAGCAAGGAGTTAAGCAAAAGGTCTAGGTTGGTTCCTTTGCCTCTCTCTTATCTATCATACATAGAGGAAATCACAAATTTCTTTAAACTATTTGTTTCTAGGGTAGCTTTCGGTCCTAGAGGGCTAGTCGATCGAAAAGACACTAGTTTTCTCAGAAACAGATTTAGCAATTTTGCTTAGCATAGCTTCTTAAATTATTAATTAGGGTATGGTGTGGTTCAGCATTACATGTTGGTTTTCTTCCATTACTGTAGTAGAGAAACTCTCTTAGAGTAGATTTTCCCTTCTTCCATCAAAGAATCAAGATTATTTTGACTCTATAGAAGTCTAGCTTGGAACCCCAGTGGTCTCTCGCCAGCTGAACAATGATAACACGCAGAACCATCACCTATACTTGTGCATATAGCACTGTCACCTCCAAGTTTGTACGAACCCTGGGTTGATAAGTAAAGCTGGTGGCGTTGGAGTGGCATCATCCTTGCTGCAATACTGGCACTCATCAGTGTATTCCACCCAACTTTATGCTTTGGAGGCAACCATGGGAGGAGGACAGCAGGATGAGGATGACTTGATTGAACACTTGCTCCAAAGTCTAACTCTCGATTCATTACCCTTAGAAGAAGCAGTAAAGGAGACCCAAAACAATCATCCAATTGAATTATGCTTGGCCGATTCCAACCCACTCCGTGTCAAAACCATAGAATTCGGCCCAGAGAGAACCTTGAAAATCAATCCATCTCTTTCTTCTCTCAAAGAAGAAAAGCTATGCAACATGTTAAAGGAAAATTTAGAAGCCTTCACTTGGAGTTACAAGGAAATGAAGGGAGTACACCCCTCAGTGTGTACTCACCACATATACATCAAAGAAGGTTTCAAGCTGGTTCAACAACCACAAAGGAGGATGAATCCAACTCTTAAAGATAAAGTCAAAGAAGAACTACAAAAACTACTAGATTCAGGATTCATTTACCCTATCTTCGATAGTGAGTGGGTCTCTCCTTTGGTGTTAGTTCCCAAGAAAAGTGGTAAGTGGAGGATTTGTGTCAATTACATGGAGTTGAATAACGCCACAAAGAAGGATCATTTTCCTCTACCCTTCATTGACCAAGTGCTAGATGGCCTGGCAGGGTAAGGGCTTTTCTCTTTCCTACATGGATTCAGTGGGTACAACCAAATCTAGATCTGGCCAAAAGACTAGGGTAAGACCACATTCACCTATCCTTGGGGTACTTTTGCCTACAGGGTCCTTCCTTTTGGCATATTCAATGCTCCTGCCACTTTCCAGAGAGCAGTATTTTCGCCGAATTATTCCATGATGCGGTGGAGATTTATATGGATGATTTTACACCTTATGGCTGTGATTTTCAAGAAGCCCTGTCTAACCTAGGCAAAGTACTACACAAATGCATTGAAATGAACCTGTCTCTCAGTCCTGAAAAATGTGAATTCTTAATGACTGTAGGGACCGTGCTAGGTCATTCAATATCTCAGCAAGGACTGTAGGTGGACCCAAACAAAATAGCTATCATCCAAAGGGTCCCACCTCCTCAAAAGCAGAGAGATGTCAGAAGTTTCCTAAGGTTAGTTGGATACTACCGAAGGTTCATAAAGGACTTCAACAAGTTGGCCTCTCCTTTATTTGGTTTGTTGGCCAAATATTTTGAGTTTATATGGTCAAAAAGTTGTCAAGAGGCCTTAGACATCCTAAAGGATAAGTTAAACATTGCACCAATTCTCCGAGGCCCAAACTAGGCCCTCCCCTTTCATATTCATGCTAATGTCTCACACAAAGCCATAGGAGCAAACCTAAGTCAAATAGATTAAAAACTACCTTATGTTATCTATTTTATCAGTAAGAACTTATCAAAGGCTGAACTAAATTATATAGTGACCGAAAAGGAACTCTTGGTTGTTGTGCATTCATTAAACAAATTCAGGCATTACATTACAGGCTATCAAACATTTGTGCATACTGACCATGCTGCAATCAAATATTTAATGAAAAAACCAGATGTAAATGCTTGAATTATAAGATGGTTACTTTTATTACAACAGTTTGATCTAACCATTGTTGATAAGCCTAGTAAGGAAAATGTTGTTGCAGACTTTTTTTCTAGGGTAACTTTGCCTTCGGGTGAAGAAGAAATGGTGGATGACCAGTTACCAGATGAGCACTTATTTTCTATTTTAGTTCTCTCTCCATGGTTTGCTGATATAGAAAACTATTTGGTATCAGCACAGTTCCCACCAAACTTGTCCTCCAAAGAAAAGAGCAAGATAGTCAGGAAAAGCACCCCCTTCACTTGGATTGGAGGCAATCTTTTCAAAATTGCCCCAGATCAAATCTTGAGGTGTGTCAAGGAAGAGGAAGTCTTTGACATCCTTTTGACCTGTCATGATGGGCCTTGTGGAGCTCACTTTGTAGCAAAGAGGACAACATTCAAAGTGTTACAAGCAGGCTATTATTGGCCCACTTTTCATCAGGATGTAAAAAATACACTAGTCAGGGTGATCGGTGCCAACGGGTGTGAAGGCCTACTCCAAGAGATGAAATGCCTCTGCAGCCTCAAGTGAATTTTGAGCCATTTGACAAGTGGGGCATGGACTTCATTGGGCCTATTGACCCTTCTTCAAAGAAAAAACAATACATTATTCTGTGCACTGATTATTTGACTAAGTGGGCTGAAACCAAGGCAATTAAGGTAGCAACAGAAGAGAAGGTAGTTGAGTTCCTAAGGGAGAATGTATTCTACAAATTTGGGTACCCTAGAGAGCTGGTCACAGACCAAGGCAGCCAGTTTACCTCCAACATGATTGAAGACTTGCTCAGCCATCACAAGATCAAGCATAGAACCTCCACTCCCTATCATCCACAAGCTAATGGGCAAGTGGAGGTGACCAATAGAGCACTGGAGGGCATCTTGACCAAAGTGGTGAGAAGTAGCAGGAAGGATTGGGCAGAAAGACTAGTTGAGGCCACTTGGGCCTATAATACCACATGGAAGACCACCACTGGATTCACACCCTATGAGTTGGTCTATGGGAAAAAGGCCTTGTTTTCCATTGAATTTGAATATAACACATTAAGGATGGCAGCCCAACTAGATTTGGATCTCAACAGTGCATAGAAAGAGATATTGTTCCAATTGAATGGTTTGGATGAATTCAGAATGCAGGCCCTCCTACATATAGAGGTAGTTCAACTTCAGAGGAAGATCTGGCATGATAAAAATATCAAGGAGAAGCAATTTCAGGAAGGCGATTGGGCATTGTTATATGATTCTAGGTATAAATACTTCAAGGGAAAGTTAAGGACAAGATGGCTCGGACCTTATGTTGTGGAAATATGCCATGATAATGGTTCAGTGCAAATCAAAACCATAGATGAAGAAGCCATTCCTTTGCTTGTTAATGGACACCGATTGAAAATTTACAAGAGACCTTTATCAAAACAAGAGTTCGTTGATGATATCAATAAAACAATGATGATAGTGGAGCAAGTTCCAGCTCCTCCCTCATCAAATCACTGAGAAAAAGAAAAAAGAATAAGGACTCAGGTGAAAACCTCCATGAGGCGCCTAAGTCCCATCATTGGGTTGAAAACCTCTTGAGGTGGCTCAATGATGACAAAAAAAAGGGGCAAAAAAAGAAAAATAAAAAGAGAATAAGAAGATCCCTGGGTGAAAACCTTTCTTGAGCCGCCCAGGGAAAACAGCTAGGGTGAAAACCTCTCTGAGGTAGCCCAGTTATTTTTCAATTATTTTTATTTTTTTTTTCATCATGAAATTTCCATTTGCATGTGGGCAAGAAGGACAGTCAAGGAGCAAAAGCGGATCCCAAGGAGACCCCTGCCACTCACATAACAATTTTTTTTTCACTCATTACCATGCATCCCTCCATCATTTTTGTCATTTTTCCACTCCATTGCTTCATTTTATACAAAGACTGTGTTTTCTACAGGATCCCCTAAAAACCTACAGGATGATCCTGTAGGAATTACAATGACTCAGAAATCTTATAGGAAGAAATCCGAAGGAAAATGATGGACTTGTTAGGTCCCTAAAATTCACCTTTTTCATGATCTAGCACCTCACCTTGTCCACCATCATCATCCTTGCACTCACCATTAAAAAAAAAAAAACAGTTTCAAGAGTTTTTATCCAGTCTTCAAAAAAAAAAAGGAAACAGAGAGGAGTAAAGAGCATCACCTGAGTATTCTTTGCTCTCCACACTCCCACTCCTTCTTTCCATCCATGTCACCATCCTCACAGCCCCAACAAGCAAAATGATCAAGAGTTCTAAGGGAGAAGTAGCTACAGGACATCCTGTAGGAAATCCTATAGCAGCCTATCCCACAAAATACCAATCACACTAGCAACAAGTCTTCACCATGATGATCCAAGAGCTCCAAAGCAGCAGCATCATATCTTCAACCATAGGTACCTGCAAAAACAAAGAAGCCATTAGCAGACAACAAGAGGAGGAAGAAGAATGGCATGCAACAAATATACACAACAACACCTCTGGTCTTCGACAACTGCAACATAGCATTGAAACCACAGGTAAGTATCCCACTCGCTCTCTCATATGCATCATGTAGTCAAAAATTGTAAGGGTTACGAGATAGTTGGTTTATAAGTGAAAAGGTGGCCAGTTAACTTGGCCACCTTCATTCGGTCAGCACATGCACAACTAGGTGTCCTCTCACATGTGGCTGCAGTCAACTCAAAGACAAAGAAGGAGTAGGAAAAAAAGCAGTTAAACTATAGATCTACAAGGTTGGAGTTGATTATGAGGAGTGGGAAATAATGAGGTGGTAGTGGGGAGCAACGATCAAAAATGGCAACGTACCTTTGCTGCCAGCACACCACCTCACCCCTAATCACCATAAGAGGAAATAAAAAATCATTCCCATGCATTCATGCATTTCACCTCCTTGACACTCCCTCACTCAAGTCGCTCTCATACCCATGCAATACATCGAAAGAAATACTCCATCGTTCTACTACACAGGAATTCCTACAGGACTGCACAAGAATTCCTACTGGAGCATGCACAGGAATTCCTATAGGATACACAAACACTATCTACAGGATACACAGAGACTGCCTATAGGATTGGTAGAGAAGAGTTCAAAAGGGATATCATGGGAGTTGGCCACTGCAAATAGTCTAAAGAGGTAGGCTCTGAAATTACATTCCCCTGTGCAAGTAAATGAACCAAGAATATATCATGGGAGTTGGCCACTGCAAATAGTCTAAAGAGGTAGGCTCTGAAATTACATTCCCCTGTGCAAGTAAATGAACCAAGAATACTCTAAATTTGAGGGAATTTAGCAATTGTGTGAAGGGAATTAAATACACGATCATCTCTGTTTTGTTCCTGCATTTGAAAAATTGTTTCAACTCTCTAATTTTCTCCTCAAACTTCACGAGCAAGATGACATGAGGGTTTAATAGGAGAAATCCCACAAACACTGTGAGAATACAACAACACCCCCAAGTGCTTGAAATCTTCACAAGACATAATTGGATGGGGGTTTTAAAAAATTTAGAGGGTATGATGATGAGGTGGCTCAAGAATTTTCTCTTTCCCTCACTCCAAACACCAAAATCCATGCCACTATTGTAATAAGGGGCCTCACTATAGATCTCACCCCTGAGCTCATCAGCAGAGTCACCCTAGGAATACCATGGAGGAAATAAGACAAAGGAGATAGCCAGGTTGCCAAAAGAAAATTCTTTTTAGAAGGTGAGGAACCCACTGAGGACAAAAATGGAGTAAGGAGGGAAAGTCTTCCATATCCATGGAATGAGGTAGGCTACCAACTGATCAAATACATCTCATGTGAGGGTAGGTATAGTGTTGTCTATGGCTATCATTTCAAGATCCTTGAAGAATTAAGATTTGGAGAAGAAACACCCCCTCACCAAAGGCTCATCATACCATACTTCTTACTTCAATCCCTCATAGACTCAAGCATCAAAGTGAAGGAGGGAAATTCCAAACAATTGGCTCACCAGAGGTTGATTAGGATCCTCATAGAAGATTCCCTCCAAAACATCATAACTCCTATAACATGGCTAGTTTTCAGAGACATGCCAGTAGAGGATGACATCAAAGCTCTCACTTATGATGTTAGTCCTACTATCAGTGAAGAGGAAGTAAAACAAGAAGAGGAAGATACAGAAGGAGATGAGGATGAGATGGATGAAGAAGGAGCTGACACAGAGGAACATGATGAAGATGAAGAAGAAGAGGGAGAAGAGAAGGAGATTGATAAAGAAACAGAGGAGGAAATTAAGGAAGAAACTGATAGAGATGATGAAGATCTACAAGAAGAAGAAGACAAGAAAGATATAGAGGAAGAAGGAAATGGAACGGAGGGGACAGAAAACAAGGGGGAGTCACCTAGGGTGTCTGTAGAGGCCACCGAGAGAGAGGCAAAAACTACCCTCACTATTCTCAGCACCCCAATCAAGCAAAAAGCAAAAAGGTAGAGGCAGACCCCACTATATTTCAGAACAAGAAAGAGCACAAGAATAGGATAGTGGAAGCCACAAACATCAACCAAAATTCCTATTGTGATTGAAGATTCCCCTACACAAAAAGAAAAAATGCCTTCCCCTAATTTCCCTATCACCTATGTGAGGGGGCCTACTACTAGATCAACTTCCTCAAAGGGAAAGGCAATCCTACATGATCCACAGCAAAATCTACAGGAAGAAAAAATAGTCCTACAGGATACTCTGCTGAATCTATAGGAGGCACAAAAATTGGAAAGGAGGGTAGAGGAGCAGCAAGAGGACCTAGAGACAAAAGAACCCAGCCCCCAACCTAACCTGGACTCCTATTACCAGTTTATTGAAGGAGGTAGGGTCATACCTCAAAAATTTTCCATCCCACTGTTCTTCGAGCTTGAGAAGGAGAGGGCTAGAACTCACTGATGGATGCAGATCGCCAAATCAAAGGGGGTGGAAGACATTGGGCACATGGAAGAGAAACTCAAGGAAATGGGCAGAGAGCTAAGTGGCTTGAGGGACAAAGAAGCTATAATGAGAAATCAACTAGAGACAAAAAATGCATGGCTGAGGGGACAACTACAGGAAAGAGAGAACCAATTGGCATGTATGGCTAGCCACTCCTTGGAGGTAATCCAGTGTAGGATGCCAGGTAAATCTTATGCTCTATACCTCAAAGAACAATGGTTGTAGTTTCATATTAAGACCCTAGCACAGAGGGGAACCATGCCATTTCAGAACTACAAGAAGTTTATTGATCATTGTGATCAAAGTACACTAGATGATAGGGCCAAAATGACTGATTTTTATTTGCAAAACATGACACTCACATACATGAATGTATGGTACCCTAATGACAAGCTAGGAGATCTACGAGTAATGGCTTTGGCATCATGGATGAACAATGAGGAGTCAAGAGTTGCAGAGATGAAAAGGATATTGGCAAGAGAGCAAACTGAACCTCTTTTGATCAGAGCTGAACAATCAAATCCCATGGCCCTCATCAGTACCCATAATTTGATTGAAAATGATCCTCAGCTAGCAGCTAGATATCTTGTTACCCAAGAGAAATAAATTTCACATTTTGAGGACATGTTTAGGCTTCTAGGAGATGATAGTATACATGCTTTGCTGAGGAGATGGAACACCCTGCCATGTAGCTTAAAGATAAGAGAATATCACTCCCTCAAAGGTTGAGAGGGGCACTCAACAAGACACCTATGTATAAGAAATCTATGCAAAGGTTGAAGGCCAATTGGATAGGACTAAAACTTAGTCCACCACTACTCTTAGGGATGCAAGAAGGTAGAAAAGAAGAAGAAGAAAAGAGGCAGTGGGAAGAGGTAGAAAAGAAAGCAGGCTTTTATGAACAAGAAGAGGAGACCACAACAGAAGCATGAGATGTCAGAGAGGCTACTAGAGCCAAGAAGGATATGGATATTGACTAAGTTGCTCAAAGGATGAGCAACACTTTCAGTAGGGGGGTGATGATGAGCCTCATCATTGGGTAATTATATGGGCCTTAATTCACCTCCTAGCTTAGTCAAACCAACTATTCTCATAACTTATTGCATGCTTTTGAGTATATTTTGTTTATGAGGTGAGTTAGAGTTGGATATTTTGCTTTGTGGTCTAATGTGCATTTAATGCAAGATTAAATGAGAAAATAAAGAAATTTTGGCAAAGACCAAGGTCAAAAACTAGAATGGGACAAGGGAGAGGGATTATAGGAGGTAAATCCTTCTCATTTACTACCCCTCCTTTCGAATATTCCTCCATCAGCTCGGAGTGCAAACAACCAAATCATGAGGACTAGAAGGAAGGCCAAGCAAGTGAGAGACAAAGCACTAGTTTATCTCGAGTTTGGGAGCTGAGCCTCCCTAATTTTAAGGAATTCGTTGGAGACTTGATATGTATAAGTAGAGAGGCCTAGGATCTTAGTAGGATCAGCTTTTCATTGTAAAAATTTACTCTATTTTCGAGCTGCAAGACTTCTGACAGTTCTGTTTTATGTAATTTGTTGTTTTGGTAATAAGAATGAGTTTTGTTTTGAGCCAGCATTGAGTTAACCTAGAGGGATGAAGCTCTTGGGTTAAGACCCACCCCTAGCATCCAAGGCTCCTCTTGATTGCACATGTATGTTTAGTGTAGATTCACAGTTTAATTGCTAATTTGCTTATTAGATGCATTTCCATTACAAGTAGTGTAGATTAGATTGGTTGTGTCATAGTTTGCTTCCATTTGTGCCTTACTACACGTAGCAGGTTATCAAGGAGAAAAAGGATCACCATGAGGTTTTTAGCAGGTGTCTTGACCTCACTTCCTCGCTTTGGGACCATGACTTGAGGAAGGGACCCTTAAGCAGCCCCAAAAACACAGATTTCTAGTACTTTGATGAGCTTTGGAGTTTGATGTCTTTAACTTAGTATTTGGTTAATGTTGCAAGGTAGATTTCATTTTCGTCTTTTCCATCTCCACTTCTGTAGTATATCTCACTCATGCTTTCATTCCCTTCAACAACTTTATTCATGCATAATAAAGGCAATTGATTCATTAGTTATGCTTCTCTAGTTTATGAAAATGTATCTTGTTGCATGACTTTTTGGAAGACACACATGTTTTATGTAGAATAGGTGCTTCAGGAGGAGACCAAGACTTCAGAGCCAGTAGCCACCTTCCACTTCATGCACCTTAGCCATCCCTTGTCTCCACCATCACCCTCACTAGCTTTTCATCATTTTTCATTGAAATTTCCCTAAACACATTATGTGAATCTAGCCATCTCTTGTCTTGGATATTGTCTCTAAAGTGCTCCTAGACCTTCCAACACTCTATTCCACCTATCACACAACGTTCCTAAGCCTCCCCAACACCTCCAACACCTCACAATTATCTCTCAACCGTATCCTGTAGGTTTCCTGTAATTCCTACAGGATCATCTTGTAGGTTTCTAGTACATCATGTAGGTTTTCAGGAAACGGACTATTTTGAGGCTGAATTGATGGGAAACCTCTAGGAAGTCACAAAACACCTCCTAGGACCCCTCCACACCATCCAACCATTTCATAAACCTTCCAGCCATCCTCAAACACCCTCGATCCACCTGTCACATCCACAAGAACAATTAGTTTACGTACTTGATTTTGCCTAAACAGACTAAAAAAGTGAAAACATATTTAGTTTAGTTTCTTTACTTGCACATTATTATTGTTTGATGCTTTTTATTTTTGCAACTTAGATGGTAGCATTTTTTTTATTGTTTATTTAGCATTTCTACTTAGCATAGCTTCTTAAATGGTTAATTAGGGTATGGTGTGGTTTAGCATTACATGTTGGCTTTCTCCATTACTGCAGTAGAGTAACTCTCTTAGAGTAGATTTTCCTTTCTTCCATCAAAGAATCAAGCTTCTTTTGACTCTATAGAAGTCTGGCTTGGAACCCCAGTGGTCTCTCACCAGCAGAACAGTGACAATAGGTAGAACCATCACTTTTACTTGTGCATACAACACTATCACCTCCAAGTTTGTACAAACCCTGAGTTGATAAGTAAAGCTAGTAGCCTAGGAGTTGCACCATCCTCGTTGCAATACTGGCACTCATTAAAAGGTGTGAACTAGAGCAGAAAGTTGGATTGAGGAAAAAGAAGAAAGCCCAAAAAACACAGGTTGATCACATGGTGCTAACAGAAAGTGATCTTGATGAGATCGATGATAAAGTTAGGGACACCGCAACAAAAGTACTGCAGTAGTTTGAAGAGCAGTACATGCAAACTTTGGGAGGAGTACAGGAGCATCCTCGAGAGTTGCAGCTCCAAGCAAAAAAGATCCAAGAATATGTCAGGAAGGCGAGTGGCCACAACGAATTTTGTTACGGGGTAAAAATACAACTGCGGAGATGGTTCCGTGGCCGTAGGATGTGTGAGTCTTCCCCTTGCCTACAAGTTCAATCCGCACTGACACTGAGGAACAACGCGCCCTCCTTGATAGAGTCTCAAATATCGGCTTGAACCTTGCCTCGATATCATTGGAGTCATTGCATGCATTACTACAGGGAGTCGTGGAAGAGCTTCACATCAGGGAACAACGAGCACTTAGTGTTGTCAATGAAATCAAAGTCAATAATTAGGAGTTGTTCTCTAAAAAGACGCAGATTCTGCAGGAGAAGGAGATGCTCTAGGCGCACAGTTCATGACTAGAGTCAGCAGTCATGGAGGCATGTAGGAGAGTGCCTAAGCTTCATATCCCTGAGGATGCACAACTAGAAGAAAAGATCAGAAAACTAGCTACTGGTGTGTGCAAAGCCAAAGCTGAGGTTAATTGAGTTCAGTTTGAACTCAACATGAAGATCACTGAGCTATAATTAAAGTTGCAGCCCGTGACTCTGCTAGAGGTCCAGGAGCAGTGCGAAGCCACGATCAAGTAAGGACTGACCACTCTAGATGCCAAAGTCATAGATTTCATGGCATTATTTGAGAAGGCAATGGAATTGTGACCAATCTCCAGGAAGATCCAAACCTGCAGACACTAAATACAGAGATCTGGGAGCTGCAGTGGTAGTATGATGAACTTAGGGCAATGACATGCTCCATCGCACTAGCGCAGTGCCAAACCAAATTACATGAGGGGAAGCAGCTCCTGGCGTAGGTAGAGGAAGCATAGAAGAAGGAGGCCTTGCTAAAGGCTAGATTGGAACCATGGTTGGAAGAGGCTTATCAAGTCACGACAACCATCTAGAACAAACTTGGAACCATGGTTGGAAGAGGCTTATCAAGTCACGACAACCATCCAGAACAAACTTAAAGGCTTGCAGCAAACACATCAAACCATGAGGTTGGTCGCAGAAGGAATAGCTATAGAGAAATTAGTTGAGGAAGTCAAGTAGGCAGACACTCAGAGCACTGTTGAAGTCACAGTAATTCAAGCAGAGTTGGGTGATATTCGCAACAAGATCACAGCGCTAGTCGAGTGACTCGAGGGCAAGTCACAATATTTATGTTGGGGCCTGTTGGGATGGGGTCCCCTGGGTCAGTTTTGGGGTTACAATAACCCAAGTTTTGATGCATTTTTGTAAATAATGTAAAGTCTCTGTGATTTGTGGATGCGGAGCACATAGATGATTAGGAGTCAAAGGGGTTTTAGCCCCTTGTTTATGTAATTTGAGTCGGCTTTGAGATCCACCTATGGTTTGTGGACCATGGGACTGTATAAATAGGTGTGTCTTAGAGAATCTAACGCATAGGTCTATGTGGATAATGAATGGAGTCTTAGAAGTGATAGCGCAAAGAAGTGGGTCATATAGGAGAGAAAGGATCTGCAGCTCAGTGCGCAGAGGCCTAGGTAGAGTTTGCAACTGAGTGCGCAGACCCCTATAGTTAAGTGCACAGGGTAGTTTCGAGTCTGTAAAGATGAATTGAAGATAAATAAATAAAGTTACCTAATAAATATTGTGTATATACATTTATCTCTCTTTACTTCTGTTTACGAGCCCTAAGATCTTATCGATCTATGCGAAGGCAGATCTGAGGTGCTAAAAGACATCACACTCGTCTCTGGATGTAGAAACTTGGTTCTTGCACCCCCCCATACTTGTTCTGGTGAGATTGCAGCCTGCGCTAAGAAATTTGTTGCCGAAAGGGCCAATAGCATAGGGATTTGTTGGTTGGAACAACTAACTCTAAACCTAGGTCAAGATACCCTAAGCCAACATTCCACATGAAGGAAAAATGGTCATAATTAATCATCTTTATTATTGTATGTAAATGACTATATATACCACTACCGGAATTACGATGCCATATATTGGACATAACCTTCCAACTTAGGAGAGTGTCATTGCAGGTCTATTTAAAATGTCGTCACTTATTGGTGTCTTGCTAATACTCCCACTTAATATTCATTCTACCTTTTTAGCTCCCATGCACATGATCTCTTCTATCACTGATGGACGCTATGGATCACCTAATCATTGGATGGTGGCTTTTCCTTTAGGAATAGACTTATATGGTAATAATACACTTTTACATCCAATTGAGATTAATTATCAAAGGATCTAGTTGGAATATGATACTTTTGAGTTAGGTGGTACCTTTGGTGACCAAATCGATGCTTATCTTGTTCCCATTTTGGTTGTTTACCATCCACTTTCTCATGACTTTATGGATGCTGATATTGCTACACATGAGGCAATCATGGAAGACATGTTGTCTCTAATCATCCTTGGGGTGAACTATATCATCGATGATCTTTCCTTCCTCAGGTAGATATTTGTATGCATCACCAAAACTATTTTCTTCTTCTGCCCTTGTTTAGTGGTCCCAATCCCCCAACATTCTTCATGATGTTTTCTTTGAGGGTAACTTGGTGAACATTTCGAAGAATATGCCCATCAACATTGCTATGAAACTACATTTTGTGGAAAATATCATGATTGGAGAAAATTGTACTTCCAAAGAAATTGAAATTTATACTGACCATTTCAAAAAGTTCCACAACGTTTTTTCTCATTATTATGAATAAATGCCTAGAATTGAGCTCTTTATTATTGAACACAAAGTCAAGATGTATAATAGAGCTAAATTGGTTCAAAAAAAATCCTAATAAAGTAGTTGTTATCAAAGGATAGGCTCAAATGCTCTTAGATGTTGGCTTTATTTATCTGGTATCCTTGACGAAATAGGTTTCCAATCCTAATTCTAGTGACAAACAAACAAGGGACGATTAGGGTTTGTAATGACTATAGGAATTTTAATTTAGGTTTTCCCAAGGATAATTATCGAACCCTTTTCATTGATAAAATTCTCGATGAATGTACCGAGAATGCTATCTTATACTTTACGGATGGTTTTGCTATCTATATTCAAATCCAAATCAAACTAGAGGATCAACACAAAACTACCTTTACGTTTCCACGGGGAACATTTGTTTATCGAAAACTACCTTTCGGTCTTAAAAATGTCGGTAACACTTTCTACTTGTTAATGTCTTACACATTTCATGACATCAAACACATCATTGAGGCCTATCTAGATGACCTTACTTCTCTATCCCTCCAGCTTAACAATCATCT